>CM053786.1:9881967-10251967 GCA_028749045.1 Cupressus sempervirens
AATTTGATATAATTGTGTAAATTTGGATAATTTTTCAAAAAGTGAAATTTTGTTAGATTTGGTCTTTTGGAAAATCTTAATTTTTTTTTGGTGAAGAAAATTAATTTTTGTGATGATGAAATCAAATTGCAAAATCAATTTTTAGGCTCCAAGAGAAATGATTTATTTGTGTTTAAAATGCTAAAATTGCTTAGCTAAATCAATTAGAATTAAAATTGCAAAATTTGGCTTTAAATGGATTAAATTGCCTTGAAATTTTTTTTGTCTTTAATGAAATTAGTAATTTAATATTGAAAAATGGTTTTTGGCTAGCCAAAATCCAATTTTAATGACGTATTAATTACTAAATCTTCATTAAATGGAAATATTTAACACCTTTAAGGCATAATTTATTTTCTTTTTGCAATTTTGGTCCTATTGGCAATTTAAAAAGTTAATTTTCATCATGGCAAAATTAATTTTGGTTAAGTATTTAATTGTGGGCCATAATTTTGCATTAATTATTTGTTTTTCTTTCTCCTAGGGTCCAAGTCGGCCAGCTAGGGAGGGTTGGTGGAGTTGGCTATAAGAGGAAACTCCTTCCTCTTCTTTCCTCACTTCTCATCTTCTCCTCCTTGCTTTTGGGCAATTCTTATTTGAGGGCAGATTTCTCCATTTTTGGGCAAATTTTCTTCTTGGAGCAACTCTTTGGTGATGGGCGATTTTCCTTCCAAGGCAGATTTTTTTTCTTCATTTTTGGGGATTTTCCTTCTTGAGGGCAGATTTCTCTTCCATTGGCGATTTCTTCCTTGGGCAGATCTGGCCCTTGCATTTGGGCTTTTTTTTGGTGGGAAGGCAGATTTTTCATGGTGTTGACAATTTTTGCAAATTCTGATTTTTTGCAAAGAGCTGCGATTTTTTCCCTAGGTCGGGCATTTTTATTTGGAGGTGAATTACATGGTAAAATTCTGATTTGGAAGGGATTTGAAGTTTTTGAGGTTTGATCCTAAATTTGGAAAAGTCTCTGTCGGGTTATTGGTTAAGGTGAATTTTAATCATTTAGAGTTGAAAGGGGTCCTTAAGCTGACATCCTTCTTTCGTTTTATTCTAAGGATTGCTTCCCTTGGTTCTACTTGCTTTCTGGTCCACCACTCTACCATCCCGTAATATGGTGACAAGTATGGAGAATTTTAATCATTTAGAGTTGAAAGGGGTCCTTAAGCTGACATCCTTCTTTTGTTTTATTCTAAGGATTGCTTCCCTTGGTTCTACTTGCCTTCTGGTCCACCACTCTACCATCCCGTAATATGGCGACAAGCATGGAGGATGTTAGTGCAAGTAAGAATCCCAAGCGGACAAACACGAAGAAAGACAAAGAGGATATGATGCGTAAAACACCTTTCTTCTTGAAAATGAAGCGAATAACTGACACCAATATCGGTATAGTGGATATGATATAGATGAAGGTCAGACTAAAGGAAGGACAATTCCCCTTGGCAAAGAAGATATAGAAGGCGGTTGCACATCACATCCCTAGCATCGACACTTCCATTTCAACCATGATGAGCGATGTTGGGATGGCACTTGATTTTGAGGATATCAGAGAGGAGGATATCAATGAGACAGATTTTGGATCGAGGTTGGATGAGTTAGGAAAGGTTGCTATCAAGAAAAAACATTTGGGCATCCTTTCCTCTCTCAATGCTTTTATTGGATTTGCGAAAGAATATGAGAAGGATCATGAAAAAAGATACTACAAGTAGCAAGCAGCGTGGTGAAGTCAGCGGAACTCAGGGCGAAGCACACACCTTGTCCTTTTATGGAAGAAGTTAACAAAAGACTAGTTAAGTTCATTTCCTTAGCTAAGAAAGTCAAAGAAAAGGGAAAAGTTATATTAGAAGATCATTTGATGTAAGCCCAAGTGGCAATTTCTTTTTCTTTTAGAAAGGACAAGTGTCTATTTCTGATTGGCCACCATTTTGGTGCCTTCTTATTGGTTGCCACTTTTTGCACTTTTTTCATTGGCCCATTGATGAGGTGGCAGCTTCTCATTGGCGAATGGGATGGCAACCCTAATTAGGGTTTTGAGGATCCAATCTGGATCGTCGATCTTGTTTTGATCTCCATTGTCTGTTGTATTTTTGGCCCCTATATAAGGCAATTTGCTCTCATTTGTAAAGTGTTGGAGAAATTGTTGCTAAAATAATACCAAAATCGCTCTCTTTTTCATTGTTGTGACTTGCATGGTGATTAAGAACATTGGGTGTTATTGCATGTTTTCTACTTCCACATAGTTAGATTTCCTTTCAAGTTGTTAAAGTTGGTTGCATTTGAAGTTGTTTACGTGAAAGTTAAAGTAGATGGATAGTTGCATGGTAGCATTAGTAGATGTTTGATAGGGATCAATACTAGACCACTAGCATCCTAGCAGCTGGTTGGGATGTCTTGTGTGGTAAACTAATTTATTTTTTCTTTGAATCATTGCATCTATGGAGGTGGGGCCACTGGTTAGCCTTCATTAGATTCGATCCCCGTCCATTTGCTAACCTTCCATTTGTAGGAGTAGGGGTAGAATAGTGAGTAGCTAGGTAGTCGAAGTTTAGAGAAGTTAGTCAAGTATCAAAACACTTCCATTCACCTTCCACCACCACCGCTTTCCCACCAACATCATCATTAGCAGACATCCTACATCATCACCACCATCAACATTATCTGCCACTTGCATATTTCACAAACCGAACCACCATCTCCATGATCCCACCAAAGTCCAAGTCATCCTCAACAATTTACATAAGGCCGCCTACGTGATTACCAGCGAATCACATCGATAAAATTGAGTGAGTATCCACAAGTGTAAGGAACATTGGAGTTATGTCTTATGAGCATTAACTTTTCAAGAGAGGAGTTGCATGTTTGATATCCCATATCGAATATTCAAATCCTAATATGTTATGTAAGTGATACAAAACTCGCATCAGCAATTAGTCAAACCAAAAGGCATTACCAACCATTCATACCAACCATCTTTTATCTTGAAAGCACCATTCATCACCTTCTCTGATTCTGATCTGATGATAGCCACTTCAAATCAATCTTGGTAAAATACTTTGCTCCACTCAAACAATCCATTATGTCATCCATACTCGGCATAGGAAACTTATATTTCACTGTAATCTTGTTAATAGCTCTGGAATCAACACACATTCTCCATTCTCCATTCTTCTTAGGTGCTAATACAACAGGTACAACACATGGACTCAAACTTTCTCTGATCAAACCTTTCTGCAACACCTCATGCACTTGCCTGTTAAGTTCTTCATTTTTAGTAGGTGTCAATCTATATGGTGTTTTATTTGGCAAACTAGCTCTAGGAATCAGATTCATACAATGACTTATACTTCTTACTAGTGGTAAACCATCAAGAATATCTGCTGCAACAATTTCTTTGTACTCATTCAACAAGTTTTCAGTTTTTGCTTGTACTCGGTCTCTACTAGTTCCTATTGTCACTTAGTCTCTACCAGCTTCTGCTATCACTCGGTCATTACTACCAAAACTCGATCTCCTAGGAATTATGACAAAATAGATTTGGTTCTTCTTCACTTCCTTTTCAAATTGCTTCTCATAGTACAATTAAACTCATCTGGACTTTCAATTAAAGGCAACAATATTTGCTTTTTCCCATTCACCCAAAGGGTATATCGATTCAATCTTCCAACATGTATAGCATATCTATCATATTGCCAAGGTCTACTCAATAGAATATGACAACAATCCATAGGCATAATATCACACAAAACTTCATCAAAATAATGTCCAATCTTGAACTTCACAATACATTGTTCACTTACCAATATCTTATGCCAATCTTTGATCCATGAAACATGATAGGGTTTAGGATGCTTCAACCTTTGCAACTGCAACTTAGTAACTAGCTCTTTTGATGCCAAATTTGTTGAACTTCCACTGTCAATGATCACCTTGCAACATTTTTCAGCCATTTTTACATTTGGTCTGGAAAAGACTTATCCTTAGGATAGGTTCCTCATCATTTCCCTTATTACATAAGGTTCTTCTCACCATCGAATTTTCTCCAACCTTAGGTCCACTTGATGAAATCTCAATGTCCCCTTGAATCACAGCATTTGTGTTAACTTGCCCACTTTCAGAGGATCTACATTCAAAGGATCTAGGCCCTTCTTTACCACATCTGAAACAATTACCACGAAAACCACTTCTAGAATAAGAATTACTTCTTCCTCGATAAGAACAGTACCTCCTCGGTAAGAATCACCACCTTTTCACTCGATCTTGCCTTTATCATCATTATTCCATTCATATTTGCCCTTATCTTGCACAAAATTGTCAGATTTGCCACCTTCTCCATAAGATCTACCTCTACCTCTTTAGAATCTACCACCTCTACCTCAGTCTTTGTTCATGTGTCTTTGTCAAGATCTCCTCAGCTTTCAAGGCATACTGATATGCTTCTTCCACACTTGCCAATTTCACAAAACTTATTTCATCTTGGATTCCAAATCTCAATCCATATAGATACCTTGCAATTTTCTCAAAACCATCATCCACATGTCTAGATCTGATGTCCAATCTATAAAATTCCTCAGTATACTCCTTCATAGTCATATCACTGTCTCAAATTTTGCATCTTTCTCAACAAGCTAACTTGGTAATCAGCAGGAAGGAACTTGTTCTTTACCTTGTTCACCATCTTCGACCAAGTCTTGATCTTCTCTTTTCCTCTCCTTTGTCTATGAGTTTGCAAATGCCCCCACCATAGTGAGACATGACCTTTCAACCTAGTAACTGCAATTTTTACCTTCCTATTATCAAGAGTGTTTTCATACTCAAAGACCTTCTCCATATCAGAGATCCAATCTAACACAACATTGGTGTCCAATTTTCCATCATAAGTAACAACTTCTACAACAGGCTTTGAATGTGCCCTAGATAATACTCTCAACAATCTTGCCTCATCTTGATCTTCTTCAGGTTCTGGATTAGGGTTTGGTGCTACTGCTTCATCATCACTCACATCATCAAGATGTGCTTCTCTCCTCTTGGTTGTCTTCACAACATCTAATCTGGCTGCAATTTGTCTCAATGTATCCAATATGACATTGTTAGCATTTCCTCTACCTTGAACCATCTTTACAATCAGGTTCCTGCAAGAGCATAACCCTCTGCAAGTTATAGGTCAAATATGTAGATTTGCAACCTTACAACCAAATTCACTTAGAGTTCTACACGATCCAATCTCCACAAGGACGAACCTCAATCTTTGATACCACCTGGTGCAAGGAGGGATGAAGTAACTAGGGCTAAGTTCACACCCAACTATCCAAACCACCTTGCAGAGTAAACACAATGAAAGAAAACAATAGAGAACAACACCAAAGAGAGAGAGAGAACAATACACTTTTATTGATTTTTCAAGTAATAAGCATACATGCCCAATTGTAAGGCCTTCTGGGTTATGGCCAGATACAAAATACATTCAAGATCCACGATCCAACTTCAAATTCGCACTTCCAGACACATATGCCTCCCACTTTTGAAACCCTTTAAGTTCTGCCTCTAACCTAAGCATGAGCACCCTATTTATACTTGCCAAAATGACTTACAAAAGATTCTAGATCATTACATGAAAGAAAGGCCGACCTCAAAATGGTCAACTCTCATCCCTAGACAAGATCCTATCATTAAATTCGTGATTTGAATTAAATACGACAGTTAGCTCCTACTAAGAACTAAACACGGACAACTCGGCCAAATAAGGAACTGAGCATCAACAAATAACATATTCACTCGGCATATGAAGCAATACTTGGCTAACATTGGACAACTCAGCAGCAACTGGAACTCGACAACAACTGGAACTCGGCAACAACTGGCAAAATGAACAAAAAGTGCAAGATTACAAGGCAGCCCAAGATGCTCTTGGATCAGCACTCTAGCAAGGAAGACGAAAATAGTTTCAATTGTTGAAAATTCCACAAGCATAAGAGAAGTAATAAATATTGTTCGATTCAAATTCCTGACTTCCACCTAATTTCCAAATGCAAAGTTTTTGCAATCAAAGCAAGTTCATTGTCATGAAAAAAATTTCATGTAGTGTTGAGATGTCAATTGGAGGGGGGGTTTGCAGATAGATTTCAAAAATTTAAAGACATCTTCCAGATTCTAAAGTTCACACCATGAAGCCCGAGATTCGAGATCAAAGATAATGAAAAGCATTCATAAGGAAACTGGTGGAGCTCAAAATTCTTTCGCCTCCATTTGACAAAAACATGTGAACAACAACTCCATGCACTAAAGAAACAATAGGAACATTTATTCCTTAATGTTTTAAGCAAATTTGGATTGTGGATATATATGATGATTCTGCTAGTAACAAGATATTCAGTGATATATAATACAACAAAAAACTACATATTATTCTTCATATATTCAAGGAGTTTGAGATAGGATCATTGGAGACTAAGAATTCGATGAAGTCCAATAATGAATTGACACAATCATAAGGAGGAGGTATTGGGTCACTAGTCGAATGAAAAAACCAATCTTGCATACAGTTAGCATTAGAAGTGCATAACATTAACTGTAGAAAATAACATCAACATTCCAGAAATAATTCTATGAAAAATATTATATTTCAATGGCTCTGTAATAATATATTATTTGTCAGCACTGAATCAAAGGTTTACTTTGTTAATCAAAACAAGAAAATGTCGCTACCAAGTTAAGCAAATGGACAAAAGAGGGAATTTTACATGACATATATTTGAGCCATCAAATTTCTGAAACGTGAGCCACAATGAGACAAGTTTTGAAGAGTGAATTTAATTGGAGTGTATGAATAATGTGGTTTGCTTTATTCAAAGGAATACAATCTCGATGAAGGGGACAAGCTGGAATGGATGACATCACAGGTCAAAAGTGTTGTCAAATTCTAAAATTACAAGCATGCTTGCCAACAGAACAAACAAAAAACACCAATCAGTGATGTGTGAGCAAGACAGTGGGAGAGGAATACATCATATACGATGTCCATATATTAGCAAAAGCAATGAATCTCAAGGATGAGATGCAAGTAAGAAATCCACGTCATATGGAATATTAGGATATTGAGTGAAACAAGAAGAAAAAATATGGTTAAAAATGATATATAAACACATGAATCAACGGAATAAAAGCCACCATATGCAGCGTCGTCGAGCATAGACACCATATGCCATCAAGATGTGGAGAGAAAATGAAGTGATGTGGATATTAAGACAAAAACAAGAGAACTTTTAAAGACAAAAACAAGAGAACTTTTAAAGCCCATGCTAGCGAAAAGAAATTTACATTGCAAGTCAAACAGATATACAATCCGTGAGTTTTAGAAACTACTGCTAATGTATCATGAAGTTCATCGCCAAAGAAATAAAATGATTAAGGAAGAAACATCATCGGAACTAAACTAATTAAAATTATATTAGCAAAAGGTGTGATTATAATCAAAGATGAGAGATGTAATTTATTTTAAAGAGATACGAAAGAAAAGTCATGTCCTCCATAAGATAGAATATAAGTAAGAGGTTTTAGAACATAACAAGGAGATTCAGGTTCAATATTCGGACATTCACATTCATATTCATGATAAATTATTTTATATTACTTGTATGGAGGGATAAGGAGTTTAATATTACTTGTAATATAAATTGATTTATTTTATTTTAATAATAAAATAAAGTCTTGTTTATTTTTAAAATTGCATAGAGATTTAAATTGCAAATGAATTGTCCTTTTTAATTATTTTTTGGAATTCTGTATACAACTTAAATATCAGATAAGTGGATACAGTCAATTAGCATTTTAAATTCGATCATTACAGATATTGTGAAATATTAAATTTTTTTCGTATTTGTATCCAGTTTGTCTCCCTACTAGAGGAGTTAAAATTCAATCTGGACTAATTTAAGATTGCATAAATATTTGATCTGTTGCATCTTTATTATTTAATTGTTGGCAGTATAAGTGCTTAAGAACTTTATAAAGTTGCTCGTAAAAATTCACTGAAGTTGATTCTATTGCTCGGATGAGCAGAGGCATTGGTCTTTTTATTGTTGAAGTCAAAAAATTTGTAACTTCCTTCCTACGAGCATCAACTTAATTATTATTCAATTATACAAAACATTCAACCATCATCTCAGCATTCAGTTTCATTTTAATTGAGTTCAATGACCTTGCTAGTCGGAGAACTCCAGAAGTTTAAATTCGCTATAGAAAAGCCTTGAACCAGACAGTTAGCGTTTGAGGTGAAGGTTTACCTGCCTGGGTGTAGCCGAGCTTGAAGTGCAGGGGAATTGAGAGGTATTCTCGTTCGTTGGCCAAAATTGATTGAGAAGTCCTATTGGAGAAGTGGCAGGCTCTTGGATTTCCAATTTGCGGTTTTGGGAACCAACAAAAGCAAATTCCGAGTTCAAGGAGGTTTAAAGGTGATGCAATTTGGTAATATTTTTCCAAAATTCCAAATTGCCAAAAGTGAAATTGTTCAAAACCAATTTCATTCGAAGAGATAAGCATGCTGAGGTGGCGGCCACCTGTCTTCACCAATAAATTTTTTTCGTGCTTATGGAGTCCAGGTTCATCAAATATGTTGCTAAAGAAAGGATAAAGGTGCTTTCTTGTATAGGAAAGCTCCATTTGAGTTCATTTTTCATTAGTTTTCACTGGATCATCAATGTTATCCCTAATCAAGGTATAGCTGTCTAAATCTTGGTTGTTGAGCTTAAATTGATCTGGGTCCTTTTTTTTCAAACTCCTATATAAACCCCAGTCCTCATTTGTACAAGAGAGATTTGGAGAAATTGTTGACTTCTTAAGTAAATTCATTCTTCAATTTTTGGTGAATTTAATATCTTTTGCAAGTTGCATGGTTTCTTGTCTCTCCCGTAGGGTATATTTTATTTCCAATGTTTTTAAATTGAATGAAGGATTTGATGGGTTTATCGTGGAATCAATATTTTCATACTTTTGATAGTTGGTGAATTGTGATATTGCTATTAGGATTTAACTGTGTGATTTTGAGTCAAACTCACTGACCCATGTTTCATGAGTAGTGATTCAACATGAATTTATCTCTCATGAGAATAAATGGAACACTTACATTCATTGGATCTAGGTGATGCTCATAGGGGTGTGGGAGGTCACCCATCCCAGTATTACTCCAGCCAGAGCGCGCTTAACTACGGAGTTTCCTCCATGGTTAAACCCAAAGCTTGCAACCCCATTTGCAAAACCTTCACCAAGTGTTATGCTTTATGAATCATTCATTACAAAACCTGCTTTCTAATGAATGATTCATAAGGCACAACACTTGGTGAAGGTTTTGCAAATGGGGTTGCAAGCTTTGGGTTTAACCATGGAGGAAACTCCATAGTTAAGCGCGCTCTGGCTGGAGTAGTACTGGGATGGGTGACCTCCCAGGAAGTCCCGGTGCTTCACCCTTGTGAGCATCACCTAGATTCAATGAGTGCCAAGTGTTCCATTTATTCTCATGAGAGATGGATTCATGTTGATTCACTACTCATGAAACATGGGTCAATGAGTTTTACTCAAAATCACAGTTAAATCCTGATAGCAATATCACAAACTTGCTGTGGAAATTATCTCCTACTTATCAATTGAAGAGCTTAAGAGGCTTTCTAGTGGGGAGGCTTTGTGAGTGAAGAGAGGATACGTTAAATTAAGTATATGTACTGATTGAGGGTGATAGATAGAAGAATAGGACTTGGATCTTTGTAAATATTCTTGGTGTTAATATGCATCTTCTGTATTCTCCTTGCTGTTTCTAAGTGAAATTATCTGTGCTCCATTGCCTCTTTGTTATAACTTCATCTGTTTTCTGTGTTATTCTAAATTACATAGACAGAGTTATCTGGATGAAGAAGAGACCTAGCATAATAGAAACAAAGGGAAATTCTTTATTAAGTTCAGCTTGCTCCAGACGAGACAAAACTCATCCTGCGATAATGGTTATAGACTTTTGGCAGCTTCTACATTGAGCTTGGGCCTGCACGACTTCATGATTATGGTGGCATATATTGCTTATTCTTACTTCAGAGACAATGATCTCTATCTATTCCAGGGAAGAATATAGTATGCATAAAAAATGACACACTATAAAACAATGATCTCTATCCAGTCCAGGTGAAAATATGGTATGCAGAAAATACACCGTTTTAAAAAAAAGAATGAGAATAATGTCAGGAGTAAGAGTTGGACTAGTAAATACTAAACTTGGGAAAATAAGCAACTGTATGTATATTCTTGCTGTGCTTCTTTAAGTATTTAAGTATATATAGAGAACCCACCTGCAGTCTAGCGGTGAATTGGGGTGACCTTCAAATAGGAGGTCTTAAGTTCCTCTCCCACCTACTAATATATGTGGTTTGGCTCACTTTGCCTAAAAAAAAGTATTTAAGTATATATGGCATTGGTTCTTAGGATGAACTCAGCTCTAGCTTTCTCTCTTTTTTTTCTATCTGATATTTTCACATGAATTATTCCAATGTCGTTTTCCATAATAACACAACAAATTTCATCAAGTTTCACTTACCTGGCTCCCTGTGTTGACATGTCTGAGGTAGATAGTACAGGCATGATTAGCATGGAATTATTGCGTATGTACTAAAACTGCATCAAGAAGGATTGTGTGGACTGAGAATTGTGAATGTTAAACTTTTAAAGAAAGCAAGAAAGAAACTACATTAATGTCCACAGATGACCTGAAGTAGGTCAATGGGAGTAGACATCACAGCAGTTAACAATAGAAAGTACTAGGAAGAGAGCCCTAAATGTCATGCCCCCATCATAACACCAGCAGTTCTTTATGCTAAATCTGCACCCATCAAGTGAAAGAGAGACAACTATATGCTGATCGGATCCTTAAAAATAATTTGACACTTACCCATACTGGTTGGCACTCCTAAATACTAGTCAGCCATTCTTATCTTAATGCTAGTCAGTCACACATAGGCTAATCCCAGTTGGCAGCCTTGAAGTAACAAAGTTACTAGATTCACTCCCGGAAAGTGGAATTCAAGCTTGGGTTCGCTGCAAAGTTGGATTCAGTTCGAATTAGCTCAAAATTCTGCCACAGTTAGGTAAATTTGCTCAAAATTATCTCAGAAGAACCCCACAAGGATTTTGGACGAATTTGGAAGACTGGATTTGGACAGATTAACCCACAACGGATTGGGGCAAATTGGACTGAAAACATCATTTTTATTGACTTTCATAAAGTTCTTTTCCAGCTTAGGTCTATTCGACCCTCCAACCCTAAAAGTGATGATGTAGGAGCATTGAGCTTGGATTTGTGGAGTTTTGGTTTGCGCAATTAGGGATGTGTTCGAGGCATATTGGACAACCTTGTCCCAAGTGCGCATAGAGTTTGGAGTTATCGTCTTGGAGTTGGAGCCGTTTTGGTGTTTGCTAGTCGCGTGTTCTTGACTTAGTGGTAAACTTTGGAGATTGTATTTGTGAGCTTCGATATGAGGAAGTTGGCGTTTGCGTTCTTGGATTTGGATAGTTGGTTGGCACGTGAACCTATGTCTAAGTGCACGCATTCTTATGTTGTCATGAGTTAGTTATGCTTTGTAAACTTGGGGCCTATCCTAAGTATTTAATTGATGTCATGCATTTAATGTTTGTTGCCAAGCCGACTTGTGGCTTGAAGGGTGTATTTAATGTGGGTGCATTTAATTAATGTAATTGGCTAGGCCGACTTGTGGCCTGGTTCAGAATAAGTGGAGGGTCTTGTGGAGTCTTAAGTCATAATCATTCAGCTTGGAGAAGAGGAGCGAAGTTTGAGAAGAGCTAGTAGCTGCGACTTGGGAAACAAGGAGATTACTTGGTGGCTTGTGAGCACAAGTTTAGATCTTGTTGGAGGTTTCTACCAGAATGCTGTTGTGTTACAGATTTGGACTCTCTAGGGTTTGGGTTGGATCTTGAGGGATTTTGTAGAACTATTACTTGCTTTATAATTGGCCATAACTGAGAAGGTTTAACAACCCGACACATTGCATGTAATTAGTTGTTTTATGAATAAAGAGTTGAGTTTGGTATCAGAGCTTGTATCTTGTGTTATGTTTCCGCTGTGTGGTTAATTGTTGGGGGCTAGGACATCTCCTTTGGGGATTCTCCTGCCTTGCACTGCGTCAAGTGACCACGAAAAGGACCAAAAGGGTGGTTTTATATGTCATTTGTGCATTTGTGAATGAGAAGGAAAACTTCTTGCCTCCATTTGTGTATGAATTTATTTGCATTTGCATATATTTACACATATATCTTTAATAAATTTCTTGTAAGGACAAGCCCAATATAAATCCAAACCCAACCGCAAAAAAATTTAGACAAATTTTGAACCCAAATCTTGAACCCACATCTGTACTGGAATCTGAACCGGTGACTTAGTGGATCAATTAATTAAATAATTACGTGATTTTAGAAAAAAGGCATTGCTGCAAAAAGGGTCATGTCTCTTCAAATTGAAGGGTCATGTCCCAACTGCCAAAGAGGGTATATAAAAGAAGGAAATCATATTTTGTAAAATGGAATGGAACAAAAGAATAGAAATTAGCAGTTGGTGCTCTTAAATAGAAGATCAATTTAGAATATATAAGCGATTATGGAGACCAATTAACCAAACTCTCAAAAAGGACTTCAAGACTCATAAGGAGAGTCCAACAATCCAATAAACAGCTCAAGCCAGCAGGGGAAGAACAATACAGTCAGCAGCATAAAGGAATACAGAAGCTTTCAGAAATCAGTTTATAGATCAAATCAGGGATCTCTATATATTGCAGACATTAGCGATCTTATCCAATTGTGGGCAAAATTTCAGGCAGATTTCCATAGCCCTATATACCGTTGTTTCATTATGTTTCACATACCTAAGTTTGTTTCTGTAGTTTTGTGTCATGCTTGTAATCCTCATCTTAATATATGATAACACAAGGAGATATACAGGATATTGTGCAAATGTGGGTCAATCCATAGTGGTCTTTTACATTTACAAGTAGTGAGGAAAGAGAGATGAAAGAAAACTTGCCGTAAATTAGAAACTCAAAATTTCCAACACATTCGTCAAACTATTCAAAGTAACAACTTGATATAGTATTAGAATTGTACAGCTGAACTGAATCTATAAGAAGCCTCAGGGTGGGAAACATCTTGATCACTCTGATCTTGATCATTGCTTGAGGACAGCTAATCTCAGGAATGGCGGACTGCCACACCCCTGGCATAACACAAGCAGATTATTACTCAAAATCTGCACCCTTCAAGCGAAAGAGAGACTTCTATGCACTGATCGGATCCTTGAAAATGATTTAACACTTACCCATAGTTGTTGTCACTCCTAAATACTGTCAGCACTCCCAAATGCTGGTCAGCCATTCTTATTTTAATGCTAGCCAGTCACACTTAGATTAATTCCAGTTGGCAGCCTTGAAATAATTGATTGAGTAATTACATAATGTTGGAAAAGGGCGCTGCTCAAAGGGTCATGTCTCTTCAAATTGAAGGGTCATGTCCCAACCATGAAAGAGGGTATAAAAGAAGAAAACTGCATTGGGTAAAAAGAAACAGAGGAAAAGAATAAAAAATAGCAGTCAGTGCTCTTAAATAGCAGATCAATTCAGAAGATGTCGGTGATTAAGGAGATCAATCAATCAAACCCTCAAACAATCATTTCAAAGGACATGAAGCTTCATAAGGAGAATGCAATATCCAGCAATCCACTTCATAAGGAGAATGCAATATCCAGCAATCCAATAAACACTTAAAGCCATCAGGGGAAGAACAATACAGTCAGAAGCATAATGGAATAGAGCAGTCTTCAGAAATCAATATATAGATCAGATCAGGGATCCCTATAAATTGCATATGTTAGCAATCTTATCCAACTGTGGGCAAGATTTAGGGCAATCCCAAACTAGACTCAAAAATAAAGTACATAAGACAAAATAGAGTGTTATAACAGGCATATATAGAAATGGGTGAACAAGAGCCCCAAAAGCATTTATCTATGAAGACCAAGGAAATCTCATCAAGAATCTTTTGTCTGCATCTGAAACAGAGGAACAGCCTCAGCTGTTATTGGTTGCTCAAGAGATAATGTGTAACTGAACACAGGTTATATTTACAGCACGAAATATAAAAGCAGCACTTTCCTTCTTTGTTTTAAAATTTCATTGTTGGTCCATCTAGTTTTCTACATCATTTTACAAATTACCACATGAATTTTTGATGCAACCATTATGTTCATCCTTAAGTTTTATTGCACATGCATGATGAATCTACATCTCTGATTGTAGCAGATATACTTTTGTTTAGAGTTATATGTAGCATTTGTTTTATATTAACTATTAGAATTTGTATGTTTGGACCTTAGTGCTGTATTAAGAGTTGCACACCTAAGTTGTCTTACATTATGCTTTTTCTTTGGTGTATGCGAATGAATATATTGTAATTAATGCTCATTTTTCAGACATTTGCTGTATAATTGCAAGACTTATGCTTGATGACTAATGCATTTAGCGTCTTTGCCGCTTTTTGGTTGAGAATATCTGCAACTACCATATTTTTTAAGTCATTTTCTTTCATGTACTCAAAAAGTCCAAAAAGAACCTCAAAAATAGTTTCAGATGCTATAGCTTCAACTTGTATCAAGAAAGATAATTGCATGCTGAAGCCACCTTTTGGGCTTGACAAATTTGATCCAGGCCAGAAGTGATGTTGAACAAGCTTGGTTTTGACGTGTCTTTGTTTTTACCTTCAAAATATCAAACACAAATGTTTTGTCAGATGGAAGCAACAGTCTTTGGTCATAAACGTTTGCAAATGTTTTCTCTTCCTCTATAATTACGTTGCAATAATTGGAACATTCTATCAAATATAATGACAATGATAACAATAATAAATGGGAAGGTGGATCGTTTGAAGAGAAGATGTCTTTTATCGAGAGTGCCTTTTCTGGTTGTTGGAGATGGAGACTAAGGTGAATTGATACTACCTCTTATTTAGAACATGACATGAAAATTTGCTTCATTCGTTTCCTATTATTAAAATTGAAAGTTTTGGGGTATGGTGGAAAGTACACCTACTAATTTAGCAACCAAGAAGCAAGTGATTGCATGATTATTTGCAACTTGTATAATGCTCTCCTTGTGTCTTGGGCTGTTATTGATGTTGGCAATAATCATGGTACAAGAATGGAGGGGTCCCAATGGGTAAAATACAGTGGCATGCCTAGATATATAGTGCACATATTCATGGTTTATGCTTCAGATAAATATATCAGTAGGCATGAGTGAGTGATGGATACATAGATCCCCAGTGGTTGTTCTTAAATATGTATTAGTTTTGGAATGCTTTATTTTATCTTGAGCATTGAGCACTGTCCAGCCCACTTTTTCAAATTGAAATGGCCTTTTAAAGACACAGCTGCTTGCAGTATTTTTTCTGTAATATTATCAGCAGGTAAAGAAGGTGCACCTCCATCAGTCGGGTTCATCATCTATCTTGTTTGCAGCATCCAAGTTGAGCTAACAATGACGTTGAATCTTATTAAGATGTATAGAACATGATGTAAAATGCGTAGGGATTACTTAATTTCAGTACAGTATAATCTTAGAGTGTTCCTCAAACCCTTATCTTATGATGCCTGTTATGTCAAAGCAAACTTATTATCTTACCAGTAAAATAGGCATAGCCTGGCTGTTGAAATGGGTTTGAATTTGCTTCATATGTTCTATTTATGTTGGTTCAATTTTGAGTCATGACCCTTAAACTTGTAGCTTTTTGTTGTTTTAGTTTGTAAAAAGAAAGCCTGACCATCGCAGGGAATTGGGCGCTGCATATAAGATACACATTCTTTATTGAGTCAGATTCAGAATTTTGTCTCTTCATCTCTGATATCTGTTTCAAATTTGTCAAGCATATATAATGGCCTTATTGATCTTGCCAGATGTTCATTTATCTACAGTGCAACCATATTTTGATCCTTAATCAATGATAATTGTAGGAGAGTCCTGGAAAGATTTGTATCCTTCCACTTGTGGGATCTTAGTTTGTTCTTCGTCCTGTGTAACCTACGGAATTTACAGTAATGTTGACATTTGATAAGTTGTATACATTCTAGAAATGGATGAGTACATGACTTGAGCATTTAAACTTGCCAGGGAAGATTATCCAGTATTTCAGCACTTTCCAATAGCTATTGTAGCGTTTGTTGATTTAATGCCCAATATTTTTATTAATATTGCACCAATAGTTCTGACATTAAATTTGTTAGTGTATATGACTGAGTACCTATATTGAAAATAAATAAATTCTTGAGATCTAAAAAAAGTAACAAACTATGTGACGCAAAAGTATCAACTCATTTGTCTTTTGGGCTTTTTTGGACATGTGGGCAAAATGCAAGCTGATGTGGTGTGGTCCAGAATTCTTAATTATAAGCAGGGCAGTTGCCAATTAAGCTGCTGTAAAAAATGGGAATGATTTGAAAATTTGACATAAGATTTTGAGGACTGTAAGGTACGGTGCTCAACTATTGGGTCCTCTTCCGTAGGTACTAGGCAGTCATGTACGTTAAACTTCCAAACTAATACATTTTCTAACATCTAGAATTTAAAAGTACTGAATTTGATTCACAATCTACAAATCCTTTTTCTTACAATTTATTACTTATCAATGCTGATATGGTTGATCTGAAAAGTGTTTACTTGTGGTATTGACAGAAAGCATTGTGATCAAATGACTTAGGCATTGGTTTGCTAGTGTCAATAGGACGTATAGGAGGATGTAAGCATTAATCAACTTTGTCATGACCATAGGTAATAGTTTAGATAAAGAAGTATATTTACGATTATGATGATATATAGGAAAATGTAGTCGTACCTTTGGATGTAGTAGCCACCTAATGATCAACTGTGTTGGTTTATTAGCAAATTTTGATGTAATTGGAAGGTGTGGAGAACTTGTTTTGATGAATGTAGGCATCACTCTTATGAACAGTAACATAATAACTTGAGCCATTGGAGTAGTGTTCTCGAGTTGGTTCATTCGTAACTGATAATGGCGAAGCACTATAGAAAGATGTGAAAAGGAAGTATACTTAGTAATAATTGTTAAAGTAACTATGATCGTTTCTACAAATGTAGAATCATGGCCATTGTTATTGATAATTTTCAAATGCCGATTTGAATCTCATATAAATATGAGAGGAGACATGTCTTTTCAAGAGACATGTACCTATAGTTAATCATCATTTAGTTAATAAATAACTATATGTATAACTCACCTTTAAACATATATATAATATTAATATATTAACCATATATATATATATATATATATATATATATATATATATATATATATAAAATTACATATATAATATATATATATATATATATATATATATATATATATATATATATATATATATATATATATATAAGATATTTATCTTAAAGATAATTTACCATCAACGAGGCATCACATGATAAAATCAATCCAGCAGAAGCTACAACAAAGTCATGTCCCGTAGAGACATGACTCTACTTGGCCAAAGGCCACATAGGGTCATGTCCCTATTTGATCACCGTTGGTTTATAAGCAAATGCAATTAGTTTGCTTCTCAATTGACAATCATGTGGTGGTAAAACAATTAACTTCATAACATAATAGTCTTTTCTGATTATAAGACCCTGATTAGTTAAGTAAAGTAATTTATAATTAAATGGACACACACACGCGCGCGCGCGCACGCACGCACGCACTATTATCAATAATATGAGACATTAATAATGTTCAACTCATGAATACAAATACTCAATGTAATGAGTATATCACTTCGACTGATGCTATACTTCAACAATAATAATCTTATCTCTAATGTCTTTTTTCAAAATAGAAATAAAAATACGTTGAATATCATTGTTAGACACATGCTAAGAAATTTTAGCATGCAAGTGTTTGAATCTATCAATAAATTCATTGACTTTTTCTCTAACACTCTACTTACATTACATTAAATTAGTCAAACAAATTTGAGGACTAATGTTTTGAAATTGTTGAATGAAATCATTAGCAATGGTTTGAAATGAATCAATAGAATAAGGGGGTAGAGAGCAATGCCATTGCAAAACTATATCCCTAAAGTTATGTGTGAACAACTTAACCATAAGCCTATAGTTGTGAGCAAAATCATTACATATAGTTTGGAAAGTCCTAACATGAATCATGGGATCACCCTTACCATTATAAGTGCGAAGGGAATGTATCTCAATATTTTGTGGGATAACAACATGAAAAATATCTAAGGGGATTAGCAATGTCACATTTAGGGATGTTGTACTTGATTGAGTGAAGTGAGCCACTTCTTGTTGCAAGTGGTGATTGTTTCAACAAAGCTACTAATGATAGGATTAGAAGATAGTATAGTGGACATAGACATATTGGATGTACTAGTGGAGTTTTAAAAAGTGGAAGGAAAATGTAAGGACGTTGTTGGAGAATTGAAACAAACAGGAAGAGGATTGGAATATGTGAAAGGAACAACATTGTATGAGGGTAATTAAGAAGGCATGGAGGTAGGAAAAACACTCAAGAGAAGTGGAAGATCAGTACTTGGAGGATCAAAGACTTGGGAAGTTGTCACGAGAATGATCACATATGTAGGAATGCGAGGAATAGTAATGGAAATAGGAATATAATGTTCAATGGTTGTGGAAGGAGTGTATCCTAACTCTTTGAGCACATTCCATCAAAGGCCTAGCATGAGTATTAATAAGGTGAGATTACTATGCAAGATAGAGATGTTATTATCATGAGTAATATACTTCTTAATAACTTCAATAATAGTAGTTTTTGCTTCTAGATTAAGATTGTGTATTCCTTTTGAGCCAACGTTTTAGGTCACACTTTGTGAACCATCATATTTTTCATCTCCTTCCTGCTCTCTTGCCCTGATGATGGTTCATAGAGTCTAACTTGAAATGTTGGCTCAAAAGGAATGCACAATCTTAATCTAGAAGCAAAAACTACTACTACTACTACTATGGATTGTGGAAACACACTTACAATTAACTTCAATAATGACAACACTACCAGGATTTTGGTTCCCTTGCACAAGCCAATTTTCCAATTTGTCAAACTTATGAGAAAGCTTATCAATTTGGGAACGAGGAACACTTAAGGTTTCATCTTCATAATGGGAAAGAGTGAGAAGAGTTGTGCTCTATGATAGGATTGAGATCTTGAGGAAAAATATTAGTATCATCATGAGTCCTAGGAATAAAAGAGGAATCATGATCAAAAGAAGCCATGAGGCTATGACTTCTTCTAATGAGAATGCTAGAGGTTGGGTTGGATGTAAGTAAGCTCATAAAAGAGGCAACCACAAAAGAAAAATCTAATGAGATCTAATGACACAATTATCAATGAATCAAGCAACATAAAAAGAAAGATCTATCTACACAAATATAGCTAAATATAACTCCAAAACATGAAAAATAGATGTGTTGGGTTCACCAAAAGAAGGTAAACTCTTAATGCAAAAAGGGAGACTAAGGGACCTTTAGAAAAGAAGAAGAGGAGACTCGTCAGGTTTGCCAAAATGTTTAGGGGGAAAATGGATGCAATGAATTTAACAATTTCAAGTAGCTAAGATGAATTCATTAACTATCCACTTTCACACTAAGCCATTCAGTAAAAGAGATGAGGGGCTTCCAAACATATCTCTCAATATATGTTGAGTCAAATTAGGAAAATCCAAGCAGATAAAGGTGTTGGAAATGTAAGAGGAGTAATTGAGAGGGGAGGGGTAAATTAGTTACTACTAAAATAAATCCCAGATTCTTTAGATGTCAGTACAAAAATGCAAACTGAAAATTGAATACTATTGAAGCTCGGTAAATACACATAACATGTTGTAACTCGGTAATAACTGAATTAGCTCAGTAAATGCTTACCATATAAAATTTTAGATGTTGTCTATGATTACCATTACTTTAACTGAGTTGCAAACATATAAAATAAAATAACATGAACACATTTGACACCAAGATTTAACGTGGAAACCCAATTTGAGAAAAATCAACAATTGCAACTGGTTACTATTTTTCACTCTTCTAAAGTGAGCACTATTAGGAACCAACCCTATTAAAAGTTACAAAACACATTGTTAGATGTGACTTTGTTAGAGGATTTAATCACCCTGTTAGGAGTGGCCTTGTTAGAGGTATTGAGACAATTCAATATAACAGCCACCTTGTTAGAGGATTTGCAAATAGCTGTTAAGCCAACTTTGTTAAGAGATTTAGATCATTGCTACAATGGTTAGAGAGTAACAACGAGATGACTTGATTTGAATGCAATTGATTTGTTGATTTCATATCTCTGTGCTAGCTTGTATCTGATCCTTCCTGATTGAATATAGCTTTGCTGCTCCACAAGGATATTTTGCTTATCCTTCAAATTTGCTTCCTCTTCACATCACTAAATCTTCAATAGTATCTTCATGTATTACACAGACACACTTTGAAATCACAACTTGACCTTATACTTATATCTTCCATTTTGTCAAGTTGGCTCAAATACATCTTAGAATAATTAATATTCATCACCATAGTTGGTTGGAATCAATAGATAAATCAATTAAGCTTATTATGCCAAAATAAGAAAATCCTTCATTAGCCAACCTAGCTCAGTAGAAACTAACTCAAAAATGATTTTCTTTGTTAACTTACATAAGCTCAGTTAACATTGCAAATTTGTGAAAATCCTTTGGCAACTGAGTGAGTTCGGTTAGCACTAGTTCCATCCAACTTTCCTTCATTAACCGAGTGAGCTTAGTTAACACTCACTTTCTACATCTTTTCCTTTGACGCTTGAGTAAACTCGATAGACACTGCCTTCTGAACTAGGCAAACATAGGAGTGCTCAGTAGACATAGAAAGCTGTCTTCACTGCTTGAGTGAACTCGACATATACTGACTGATAATGATTATGACATTTGTGTAACATCAAAGACAATACACAATTAATCAATTGTATCCAACAATCTCCTTCTTTGGCATTGATGGCAACACAACATGTCATAGCATAATAAATTTTTTGATTTAGACTTGAGAACTCCCTCTGTCAGTATGAGCTCTTCTTTTCATTGGATTCTGTCTGCAACAACTGCTACCAAATTCATTCAGAACTTTCTCCCTCTTTCATCAAACTTCTTTGGAAAACTTCTCCCTCTTTGGTTCCTTACTTTATTTTGGTTCCAAAAATTTCTTAGAGATATGATAGTAAACTTCTCTCTCTTTGACAACACATGCCAAAGACACTAGTTTTGTAAATACCAATGTACCTTAAGTATTGATTCATTTGCAATATGCCTTTTGCTAATCCTGCACCAACTGATTGATCTTCAACAGGTTCTGGTTGATGCATCACTAAACTTCATTTAGTGAATTATAGATAGGGGAATGACCCCTAGCTTACCTCTTAGATACATAAATGCATCCTTAGGTAATGACTTAGTGAATATGTTTGCAATCTGTTCTTTTGTATTCACATATTCCAATCTAACTTCTTTATCCTGCACTAATTCTCTTAAGCAGTGATATTTTATAGCAATATGCTTTGTTTTGGAATGCATTACTAGATTCTTTGATATATTGATTGCACTGTTGTTATCACAATATATGACTACTGGATCTTTGATCTCTACCTTCATTCCTTCCAATAGTTGTTTGTACCAAACAATGTTAGAGCAATTGACTGCTGCTACTGCTACATATTCTGCCTCTGCTGGGGATTGAGATGTACAATTTTACTTCTTGCTTGTCCAAGATACTAGTCTTTTACCAAGAAAGAATGCTCCACCACTAGTGCTTTTTCTGTCATCAATACTTCTTGCCCAATCAGCATCAGTAAATACTTTCAAGTCCAAATTGCCTCCAAGTTTATACCATAAACTATAGTCTTTAGTAACTTTCAGATATCTCTTGATTGCCATCATGTGATTTTTCTTAGAATTTGCTGAGAATCTTGTCACTATTGCAACTGCTAGAGCAATATCAGGTCTTTTGTGTAGTACATACTGCAATTTTCCAATCATTGATTTGTATAAGGTTTGATCTACTTCTTTGGAGTCATCATTTTTGGAGAGCTTATGTCTAATACACATAGGGGTTCCAACTAGTCTTGAACCTTCCATTTCAAATTTCTTCAATATCTCCTTGATATACCTTAAATCCTCTATATGCTGCATATGCTAGTAAAGTTCTAACACCTTTTAGTCTTGTTACAAGAGCAAAAATCTCACCATAGTCAATGCCTTCTTAAGAATAACCTTTGCACACCAATCTTACTTTGTTTCTTGAAACTTTGCCATCTCTATTTAGCTTATTTCTAAATACCCATTTTATACCAATTACATTTTTATCCTTGGGTCTAGGAACAATAGTCCAAGTTTTGTTCTTTTCTATCTATTCTATCTCTCTATTCATTGCTTCAATCCAACTTTCATTTTCTAAAGCATTCTTAACACTTTTAGGTTCAAATTTAACAAGTAAACATGTACCTTTTAATTTGCCTCTTATCATTGTTCCATCTGATTTGTCTCCAATGATCTGATCAAGTGCATGATGCCTTCTGAGATATCTTGCTAACATAGGCTCTTTGGGCTTTGAATGAGTTCCACCATCTTCAACTTGAATTTAAATTTCAAGCTCGGGTCCTTCTGTTTGTGATTCGGGTCCACAGGCTTGGTTTGAACTAGTTCGGTAGCCTCTGATTGTGACTCGAGTCCTTTAGACTGTAGCTCGGGTTGCACTGTCTCCAACTTAGTAACTATTGGGGACTCGGGAGGTGAAGCTTCCTTTCTTTCAGATAGATTTGGCAGGGTATGAGGTTCAATGTAAACAAATCTTTTGTAATCTTCTAGTTCCTTATTTTCTTCTTCACTCTTTTCTACAAAATCATCAATTCTAACATGTGCACTTTTTATAATTTTATGAGTAGACAAATTCAAACATCTGTATGCTTTACTTCTGCAGGAGTATCCTAGAAATATGTCTTTATCATCTTTTACATCAAATTTGCCTTTTCTGGATTCTTTCAATACATAACATTTGTTGCCAAATACTTTCAAATAACTTACCTTAGTTTTGTAGCCATACCATAGCTGATAAGGTGTTTTGTTCTAATCTTTCTTCAACTGTACTCTGTTCAAGGTATGAACTGCAGTGCTGATAGCTTCCTTCCAGTATTTGAGAGCAACCTTCTTTTCAATCATCAGGTTTCTTCGACAATCCATGATAGATTTGTTTCTTCTTTCAGCTATACCATTCTGTTGTGGTTTACCAGGGGCTAATACTTGTCTTTTGATTCCTCTTTCAATGCAAAAATTATTGAATTCATTGGAGATGAATTCACCACCTTTGTCTAATCTTAAGCATTTCAACCTCTTTCTAGTTTCTTTTTTCACTCTTGCCAGATACCACTTGAATTTTTGAAAGGTTTCTGATTTTTCTTTTAGATACATTACTGTCATCATTTTAGAATAATCATCAACAAAAAGAATGAATTTTTTTTTCTCTGCTATAACTTTCTATTTCAATAGGTCCACATAAATTTATATAAACAATTTCTAAGACTTCGATTGATAGTTTTTGCTTTTGAAGCTAGTCTTTCCCATCTTACCAATTTGACATTTCTTGTATAGACCCATGTCAGACTTCTTCAAACTAGAAATACCTCTTACTCTTCTATGTTTTCTTATCTTAACCAAATTACCAAAGTTCACATGACATAGCCTTTTGTGCCATAACCAACTTTCTTCTACTTGAGCAATAAAATATGAACAATCACTGAGATCAAGATAAAATAGATTACCTTTTGTTTGCTTGCCAGATCCAACCAGATTTACGTTTCCATCCAACAATTTGGCCTGTCCATTCATGAATTCCATCTTGACTCCAATGTTATTCAACTGTACCACACTCAATAGATTATGCTTTAGCCCTTCAACCTAATAAGCATTGTCACATATAAGTTCTTTAGTCAATAAAATACATCATTTTCATTTTATGTTACAAGGTTCATTATTTCCAAATCTCACACTACCTCTATCATAATATTCCATGTGCTTAAAGTTTGTTTTGTCTCCAGTCATATGATGTGAATAGCCATTGTCAATAATCCATATATCATTTTTTCTGACATGAGAGATAAGTGCCATCTCATCTCTTTCATTATCATATTCATTTTTCACAGCAATATATACCATTTCATCTTCACTATTATCAGAATATTTAGCTATAAAACAAGATTTCTTACTGTTGTCCTTGTAGTTTTTGGAGTCTTTCTTGCCTTTATGCTTATCTTTGATTTCCTTATTTGGACACCTA
Organism: Cupressus sempervirens; assembly: GCA_028749045.1. NCBI lineage: Eukaryota > Viridiplantae > Streptophyta > Pinopsida > Cupressales > Cupressaceae > Cupressus > Cupressus sempervirens. The sequence continues at coordinate 9,906,432 of CM053786.1, forward strand.
GCAACAACGCGACCAACTTTTTCACAAGAAAAACAGATCAAAGGAACTTTAACTTTGTACTTTCCTCTTCCTTTAGAATACTTCCTTGCAAGTAGGGCTTCAACAACTTCAAGATCATTGTCTGAACTTTCTTCTGATGTTCCTTCTTCTTTACTTCCTGATTGACTGGACTTTAATTTCTTACCCTTTTCTTTGAGTGAGAGTTTAGCTTTAATGCAGATTCAATATTTTTTGAAGCAGGAACATAGTTATCATAGTTGTTTAGTTCAAATGCTGTCCGTCTTCCTACTAGAGCATCCAAGCCTAGTTTGTTATTTGGATCACATCTCATTTCTTGAATAATAGACACTCTAAGTGCATAAATAGGAAGAAGAGTTCTGAGCACTTTACTTACAACAATTTCCTCCTTAATATCTCCTCCAAATGCTTTGATTGCACTTACACTAGCCTTGATTCTTTCTACATATTTTGCAATATTTTTATCTTCTCTCATTTTCATTTGGTCAAATTGTTCCATAGATATCTTTCAGTTTGGTCCACATTGCATGAATAGTTTTGCAATCCTTTACCTCATCAAATTGAGCATAACTGAGAGCAGATACAGTATCAATCATCATATGATATTATGACTCTTCTTTTCAATAGTATCTTCAATTGACAATGTTCGAGTGGGAGTTTTGTATTCAATATCAAGATATTTGCAACCTGAATCACTGATGGTAGCCAGATGTAACCTCGTAAGTCCTTGTCATGCTGCAAAATTGTCTCTATTCAGCTTGGGAATTTCTCTATTGTACGACATCCTAATCTTTAGCTTAAGTCCTTGAAACCTTCTCTGCAAGCACCAAAAACTTTGATACCAATTGTTGGAAATATAAGAGGAGTAACTAAGAGGGTAGAGGTGAATCAATTTCTACCAAAATAAATTCCAGATCCCTTAGATGTCAGTACAAAATTGCAAATTGAAAGCATAATACTGCTAAAGCTCGGTAAACACACATAAAATGCTATAACTCGATAATAACTGAATTAGCTTGGTATATGCTTAACATATAAACTTTTAGATCTTGTCTATAATTACCATTATTTTAATTGAGTTGCAAACATATAAAAGAAAATAACATGAACACATTTGACACCAAGATTTAACATAGAAATCCAATTTGGGAAAAACCACCAATTGCAACTAGTTATTGTTTTTCATTCTTTTGAAGTGAGCCCTTTTTGGAGCCAACCCTGTTAAAGGTGACAAAACCCACTGTTAAGTGTGACCCTATTAGAGGATTTAATCACCCTGTTAGGAGTGGCCTTGTTTGAGGTTTTGAGATAATTCAATAAAACTGCCACCTTGTTAGAGGATTTGCAAATAGCTGTTAAGCCAACTCTGTTAAGAGATTTAGATCACTTCTACAATGGTTAAAGAGTAACAATGGGATGACTTGATTTGAGTGCAATTGATTTTTTGATTATAGATCTTTGTTCTAGCTTGTATCCAATCCTTCCTGATTGAATATAGCTTTGCTGCTCCACAAGGATATTCTGCATATCCTTCAAATTCACTTCCTCTTCTCATCACTAAATCTTCAATAACATCTTCATGTATTACACACACACACACACACACACACACACACACACACACACACACACACACACACACACATTGAAATCACAACTTGACCTTATACTTATATCTTCCATTTTGTCAAGTCAGCTCAAATACATCTTAGAATAATTGTTATCTATTTTTCCTTCCACCAAGATTCGAATTTTGAATGCTTGCCCCACCCAACAGTCACCTTCCATCTTCTATATTATTCTAGTACCTGAAAAATATCAAAAAATAAATGATAAAACCTTATGTTTTGTTCCGTTAGCCTGCAACTTTCTGTGCCGTCAGATCTAGTTCAGATCTACGGTGAGCGCTTCTCTATATTTTCCAAATGCACAATCTTTAAATATTATGGGAAAGCCCCTTAGCGATATGTGGTTCGGTGGGTCCTTGTTGTTCGGGTGGGTCCATCTTCTTTGAGCCATTGCAGACAGGGTGGTAGGTTGAGCTGGCAGTTTGATTGGCGCCTGCTTCCCCACATTTTATTTTTTGACAGACTTTTTGACAATGTGGGCAAGCACCCTAGAAACACGTGTCTGGATGATGTCACGAATGATCTCGCAGAGGCTTAGAAGATAGATTGTAATGTCCCCTTTTTAGCATTCATAGCATGATGTTTTCGTTAGCCTATTTTCCCACGGTCTCGTAGGCTGACCAGGACATTAAAAGGGCTTAGAGGCTATTTAGCCTAGTTAGTTTCAGTTGCAGGTCTTTTTGAGGGGTTTTGAGGCAACTTTGGGCATACTTACTATTTATAGTAAGTCATCTTGGATATGGTCAGACATCTAGTGGCAGCGGTATGTCAATGTTAATTGTTTAAAATTGACAAGAAGACTTGTTTATCATTGATAAGATTTGTTATGCATTAATAAAGCTATTTTATAAAGTTAAATTTAAATATTTAACTTTATTAATGCATAGACTATAGTTTGTGGAAAATATTTAAATTAAAAGAGTCCCCTTTATTTTATAACACATTGGAGACATAAGTTACATAAAGGGAGTGATGTTTTATCCTAGATTGAGAAAACAAAGGATTGAGCTCTTGTAAGAACATTATAAAAGAAAGGGAAGAGCTTCTTTTTAGTATGCTTGGGAAAATCAAAGAAATTGGAAAATTTTCTAGAGATCATGTCTCAATAGTTTGAAAGACAAAATCCCTTCAAGCTGAAAATCTTAACGCCATTGAAAGATATGGTCTCGAGATTCAATAGGGTAGCAGTTTGAAAAAAGAAGATACGAAAAAGTAGCCGAAAAAAGCGGAACCGAAAAAGTAGGCCGAAAAAGTAGTCCGAAAAAGCGGAACCAAAAAAGCAAGCCGAAAAAGCAGTCTGAAAAAGCAGTTCGAAAAAGCAGTTCGAAAAAACAAAACAGAAGGGGTAACATTGAAGAAAATTATTATAGCCATCTACAATGAGGTTCCTTTATTAGTATTATTTTTTTAGGGTGTTATAAGTTTCAGCTGTAAGTGTGCATTATACCAGCATTATCATTTTGTAATCCATGCAAATGCCAAAGTCTTGGCCATATTTCATGAGCATTGTATTTTTTCATTGCAATTAAGAAGATAATAGTTGCTGGTGTCATTTAAGCAATTTAATATCATTATTTATCAGCGAGTTAGTTTGCATACCAACTGTTTGTAAAAATGCCAGTTGGCTGTAGGTGTTCATTTCTCATGCTTAGATCATATATATGCACTGAATATTGTCAAAATTAGTAGCACACTCATGTTAGGTCATTGTGTAGTCCATTATAGTCTTCTAGCACAAGATTCTCATTGATGCAAAATGGTAAAAAGAGTCATTTAAAGCCAGCTGAAATACTATATCAGTCATACATCCCTTGCATGTGAATTGTTTGATGAAATTTCTTGAGCCTTCATCAGCATTTTTTGAGAGCAGATTTGAGGAGGGTTATTACAGTGGTATCAAAGTTTTCTTGCAAAGTGTTTGACAAAATGTCAAACCACTGAAGTATAAAGATTTTTGGTGTTTGAAGAAGTTATAACCTATTGGGGTTATTACAGTGGTATTAGAGCTATAAGTCCTACCATCCTGTGGAGGTCTTATTTGGAATAGCCAGATAGAGAGAAAAAAATATTTGACAACATGTATATCAGTCCGAATCAGGGAAAGGAAAGATTCTTACAGATATTAGACACCTTGGCACAAGGATAGCGATTAGCAGAGTAGAGAGCATAGGAACAGAGTCAAAGATTGGAGCTTATGATGCAGATGATGGCTCACCAAATAGGGTTGAATGCTAATGTGGGTGGAGGAAATAATCAGAATAGTAATAATTAGGATGGGACATGTAATGGAGGTGAACAAGTTGGGAACAATTTCGGTCATGCATCCCAACAAGCTAGGACAGTGAGTTTGAGGCCCATGATTCCCACATTTCCTCCTAAAGCCCCAGAGCAGCCCGTACCAGAGCCCTAGATCACTGATATACAGGACCAGTTGAGGAGAGATTGGGAAGCTAGAGGTCCAAATTTTACTGCTGCAATTACCTTTAGGGAGTATATAGATGTGCAGATGAAGCATATGCCACGTGGACATGACAGGAACTAGAGCTATGAGCTACGGAAGAAAGTAGGGAAACTTCAGTTACCATATTATGATGGATCGAGGAAGTCTACAGGAAGAACTTGGGTTCAAAATCTTGACACATACTTTCAAATGAACCCTATGCCTGAGGAAGAAGCTATTAAGTATGCAGCAATTCACCTGGATGGGTTAGCACACGAGTGGTGGCATCATGGTATGGTCACTATGGGTCATGCACACATTACCTCATATGTGGAGTTTAAGGAGAGACTGATTGAACATTTTGATAGGCCTAAGGATCGTACCTTCCTTATGACAGGCAGAAACTTGTATGAGGAGTTTAATAGACATGCTGATTTGATACAGAGAGACATTAGCATATCTTCAGGTAATGGTTTATCTGCATCATCTTCACAGGTAGAAGGGGTTACAGACATTGTGCAGGTTGAGCCTCACAGGCACACTAGATTGTGCGATTGACACAGATAGTGATTCCAGTACAGTTGGGTTGGATGAAGTTACAACAGTTGAGGATACTATCAAGTTTGAGGATAGTAAAGTTGATCAGAAAGTGAGCATTCAGGACTTTGCAGAAAGTGAGTATCAGGCACAGTTTGATGCTTCTTCACATGAGATAGAGGCTAGTAGCTCTTTACTTGGTTTGGCATACCAGCTGAAGACAAGGGACAAGAATATTGTCACGACTTTATCTCATCATGATAGGATACATGGATTGATTGAGAATCACATTTGGATGATTCAACTGTAGGAGAGACAGAAAGGAGTCAAAATAGGTTCTTCTTGTGACGACTTACATCAGATCAACGAAGGCTTGGAGGCAATGAAGTTGGCTCTCCAAGATTCTGAGAGACATGTGGATGAGCGTTGTCTTGAGGTGAGTTTAGTTTGGGAGTTAGCACATATAGCAGGGACTCAGTTTCCTTTTACAGTTGGGTCACATATTGATGATGATATGAGTACATCTAGCATTCACACTCTGGATTCAAAGACTATAGATAGGTGCGTGAAGTCAGTTGGTATTGTTCACATTACTCAGGTGAGAAGTTTACTTGAATTGCCAGTCGATTTCCGTTCATGGATTAGATGTTGGGATCCTTATCTTAGTACTTGGGATCATTTTGACCAAATATATTTATCATTCTTTGGTAGTAGTATCTGTTGCACCATCATGGACTTGATTAGTAGCTTGCCAGGTGTAGTTCTCATCCATGCTAGCAGCTTGTTTGATGCTGGAATTAGTTTTTACACACTTTTGTTGGGCATTGTTCATGTATCCAGTCGACCATTCTTGTTGGAATGGGTTGATGATCTCTCAAATATGACAAATTTTATAGAAGAGTCCCAAGATTTGATTATTACAGATGACACCCAGGGGGATGTTGTGGATAGTTTTGAGGACTTAGTCTCCTCAACAGTTTCCTTTGATATAGAGGTTTATGTTGATGCCTCAGTCACTCCATTTGATGAAAGTTCAGCAGTTGGATTGCAAAATTTGGATGGCAGTATTACAGATGATAGCCATTCTGAGGTTACTCCTTTGGAAAGTGTACCAGGGGTAGAGTATAGGAGTTTGACCAGTTAGCACAATCATGTGTCTAGTCAGCTAAGAGTTTGCGAGTGAGACATTTCTATCACTTGCGAGCATTTCAATGCTACGTGTCAATTGTTAGCAGTTTATGGATGAGGTTCTCCTACTAGTGATGAGCAGGGAGGCAGTTATCTTTCCTTGACAGAGATCCACTCTTTATGGGAGGCTATCTGGATTCTGAGACAGAATTATATGCAGTTGGTAGCCGATAGAGATTATCTTATGCAGTGGGGGAGTACAGCATGTGACGCATTATTGGTCAAGGAAGATGAGGTGAGTAAGCTTAATCAGCAGCTTGAAGTGACTTCTGAGTTTCTTGAGAGTACATAGTTGGCTTTCGAGGAGTCACAGTTTCATTTAGCTGAGGTGACCATGGAGTTGGAACGACTTCAGTCTTTACCAGATTCTGTACAGTCACTGACCGTGGTGTCTAGTGATCCGAGGATGTCCATGGTCGAGGTTGATAGAGGTAGTGGAGATGAGGATATATCTATCCATGACACTAGTATTGGCATATTTGGTCCATTTCCACTGGAGGCAGGTTCAGCTAAGTTGGGTGCACCAGCTGAGGATTGTGGTATGTTTGACTTGGAGGGCACAAAAACTAGTGATGTTGTTGTTGATTCTTCACTCTTGGCTATATTATCCTCTGACTTAGCTGATGATCAATCACAGTTGGTTGTATCACGTCTGCAGGATGAGTCTTTGACTGGGATTGGTTCTTTTTACTAGCATTAGACTGTAGGATATGTTCATCGATTTTCTTTTGATCCATGTGTTGAGGAGTTGATGGCAGACAGGTTTGGTCTAGGCTCACATTTTTTCTATCTACCATGTAATGACTATTCACCATTAGCAGTGCATGGTGTTATGGTTATGAGACAGTGACCGGTGATCTGCAGAGTTGTGTTAATTGCAGTAGGTGTGCAGTGTGTGGATTCTTTGTATTTGGTGCAGTTTCATGCGGGAGTATTCATCATTGTTGCAGAATTGTATTGTACATTCCACATAGGCTAGTGGGATGTGTTGATGGTATTTACTATGTTGGCAGTTTGGGTTATCTACTCTACTTGGGTTCTAATATTTCGAGAGCTTGTTTCTCATGGGTTCCTGACTTTGGAGTCTGGGTGAGTTGTATTTGCCAATTTGATTATGGATTCCTCTTGGTTAATTTTTAGAGGTTGTTGCAGGAGCCTATCTTGATTGACAGCAGTATAGTTCATGACTACATTTGGGATCCAGGTGGATTGATTGGGTTGTTGTTCGACCATTGCTTGGGGACAAGCAATTTTGGGAAGGGCAGACTATAATGTCCCCTTTTTAGCATTCATAGCATGATGTTGTCGTTAGCCTATTTTCCCACGGTCTTGTAGGCTAACCATGATATTAAAAGGGCTTAGAGGCTATTTGGCCTAGTTAGTTTCAGTTGCAGGTCTTTTTGAGAGGTTTTGAGGCAACTTTGGGCATACTTACTATTTATAGTAAGTCATCTTGGATATGGTCGAACATCCAATGGTAGCGGTATATCGATCTTAATTGTTTAAAATCAGCAAGAAGACTTGTTTATCATTGATAAGATTTGTTATGCATTGATAAAGCTATTTTATAAAGTTAAATTTAAATATTTAACTTTATTAATGCATAGACTATAGTTTGGGGAAAATATTTAAATTAAAAGAGTCCCCTTTATTTTATAACACATTGGAGACATAAGTTACATAAAAAGAGTGATGTTTTATCCCACATTGAGAAAACAAAGGATTGAGCTCTTGTGAGAACATTATAAAAGAAAGCGAAGAGCTTCTTTTTAGTATGCTTGGGAAAATAAAAAAAATTGGGAAATTTTTTGGAGATCATGTCTCAATAGTTTGAAAGACGAAATCTCTTCAAGTTGAAAATCTTGACGCCATTGAAAGATATGGTCTTGAGATTCAATAGGATAGCAGTTTGAAAAAAACAGATATGAAAAAGTAGCCTGAAAGAGTGAAACCGAAAAAGCAGGCCGAAAAAGCAGTCCGAAAAAGAGAAACTGAAAAAGTAGGCCAAAAAAGCAGTTCAAAAAAGAAAATTGGAAAAGCAAAACAGAAGGGGCAGCATTGAAGAAAATTATTACAGCCATCTACAACGAGGTTCCTTTATTAGTATTGTTTTTTTAGGGTGTTATAAGTTTCAGCTGTAAGTGTGCATTATACCAGCATTATCATTTTGTAATCCATGCAAATTCCAAAGTCTTGGCCATATTTCATGAGCATTGTATTTTTTGATTGCAATTAAGAAGATAATAGTTCCTGGTGTCATTTTGTTAGAAAGGTTAATCTTTCCTTGGATATATATTTTAATTGGGATATTCCAAGGGTCCCTACATGTAGTTTGTCCACTTGTACACATGTGGAGGACATGTCATTGTTTGTCCTTTATTCCACATGTAAGGACAACTCTTTTTTATTTCTTTATTTAGTTTATCCTCCTTAAGAGGATTGTGACACTTTGCACACACCTATTATGAATGTGGCATTCATAGAAATGGGAGTTACAAATGCAACTCCTCTCTCATCTCTATGTAAGAGATGCTCCTCCTTCTTTCATCACAACAACACACCACTCTTAGCACTTGATGTTATTGTATTGAGCTACTTTTGCTCCAACACACACTCTCTCTCTCTTCTCTAGCCATTTTCCTTCATTCATAATACTCACAAGGGGTTTTCTTTGCTTTCCTCTTATAAATCCTTGTCTCCATTATTGAACCATCTTGGTGTATGCTCTTGGAGTTGCTTATCTTATGGTAACATTGTTTCACACTTAACTTACTTGGATTGTTTCTCGTTCCTTGCTCAACATTATCATTTCTTACATGGTATCAGAGCTTGGTTATCTAATCCTTATTTTAAGTTTTGTGGTGAAGGTTGCCATTCATTGGAGCACACCTTATTTGGAGACGTTATTGAGAGAAGAAGTTTGTGTTGTGATTTTAGCTCTTTTTAACAAATCTTGTGTATGCAGGTTTCATATTTTTTATACTAACCCTCTTTGGAAGGCTTGCCGCCAAAGGGTTTTCTTGTAAAGCTTCATATTTTTTTTACTAACCCTCTTTGGAAGGCTTGCCGCCAAAGGGTTTTCTTGGTAAATTTCAATTTTTTTTGTTTTGGACGGCATGCCGCCAAAACAAAAAGTATTACATGAGTAAAGTTTTAAATTTTTATATTCTTCTATATTTTTTTTTGTATGCTCTTGAAAATTTCAAGCATACACCATACATTTTCTTATAGGAATTTCATCCTTCTAAATCAAATAACTTTTTTTCAAAGCACACATTTTTTATATATTATTATTTCTCTATTATCATTACATCTTTTTATAAAAATAAAAATAAAAATCTTGATGCCGCGCCGCCGCGCGAAACCCTCTTGCCGTCGCAGAGCCACTCGCGTCGCCCCCAGTTTGCACCGCGGCCGACACCCTTTACACTGCGTCACCGCCTGCCTCCGATGCGAGATCTGCCGCTCCGCCACTGCCGCTAGTTCTCAACGCCGCCGACACTGCGAGACCTACAAGTCGCCCTATTCACGGCCGCATGCACCATATAAACCACCCTTCCACCGCTTCTTGGCGCGGCCCGCGTCACGGTCACGCGGCAACCGCCGCCTGCGCGGGCAGAGCCCGCATCCTTATCTTCGCATTTTAAAATTCTCCAAACTTTGCCTTTTTTCCACCGACCTCCACTGACCATCCAATTTTGGCCAATTTTTGCCATGCGGCCGTCGCCGCCATCGGTCCGCTCCTTATACAAAAGACTCCGCCCAATCTTTTAAAAAAAAGAAGAAAAATCTTGTTTTATTTATTAAAACAAAACTTTTATAACTTTTTATCACATTTTTTTTTCTTCTTTATTTTTTTTAAAACAAATAAAAATATTAATTCAAAAAAAAAACAAAAGATATCTTCTTAATTTTATATATTTAAAAAAAATAAAATAAATTTTTTTTTCAATTAATAAAATTAAATTTTTTTTTCTCATTTAACAATTTTTTTTCAATTAATCTAATTTTCAAATTAAGGATTTTTTTTTCAAAAAAAGAACAATTTTTTTTCTTAATCATGTCAACATTAATTCCATAAATTAAACTTAATTATTCTAATTATCATTCTTGGAAAACTCATATCTCATTTATTTTTCATTTTAAACACCTCTTCGAAATAGCCACTGACCCTTCTCTTGAACCCGGTTCAGCAGCTACTCAAGACGAGAAAGATACTTAGAAAACTAAAAATGAAGAAGCTTTAGGGTTAATTGGTATTTCCATTAGTCTAGATTTATATGTTTTAATTGCTCACTGTTCTAAAGCTCATGATGCATGGTCCATCTTGAAAACCAAGTATGACAGTGGCGATGAATACCGCAAAATACAATTGCAAGATGAACTCGAAGATCTCAGGTATGCAGATTTTAAAAGTATGGATGAATTCCTCTTAAAATTTGATTCTCTTAAAAGTCAAATTATGGCTTTAGGTGTTCAATTAGAGGACATTCGTTTAATTCATCTTATTCTTAAAAAATGTCTTCCTAGACAGTTTCAACAGTTTATAACTAATATTCATGCACAACTTGCTATTCCTACTTTAACTTCTCAGTTAACTTATGTTATTTTTCAAACTTTATTAAGACAGGAAGAAGCTAAGCTAATTCAGTTTGGTACCCTCAAATCAACTAAACATGCATTTGTGTCTAGAAATTCAACTAATAATTTTCGTTCCAATAATACTAATTAAAAACAATCTAATTCTAATTCACATAACTCCAACAATAAATTTCATGCCAAATATAATAATAATACCAATCATCCTAATAATACTCGTAATACTAATAATCAAAGGAACCATTCCAGTTCCAAACCTCATTGTTCTTATTGTGGCAAAGATGGTCATCTTGTCAATAATTATTTTAAAAAGAAAAATGATAAAAAACCTATGAATCATAGTAACAATCATCAAACCTCAAACCATAAAAAAGGTAACTCGACTAGTTCTAATCCTCGTCATGCTTTTACTTGTAGCTTTAATCTTTGTAGACCTTTAGAATGGATTGTTGATAGTGGTGCATCACAACATGTCACTTCTCATAAAGAAATTTTTGATTCGTTACAACCTGATATTGCTAACATTCCTATTTAGTTAGCTAATAATCAGACTTGTAAAGTTGAAGGACTAGGTGATGTTACTATTCCTAATGGTAAATTGCATGATGTTTTATATGTACCTGACTTGAAAACTAATCTGCTTTCTGTTTCACAGTTATGTCAGAACTATAAAGTTGAATTCTACAAAGATACATGTTATATCATAGATCCTCAAACTCTCAAAGTGATTTCTCATGCTAAAATGGATAATGACAATTTGTTTAAATTCCATGAATTTGCTAGTTCACGATATTCTTTACATACTTCTATTGATTTCAATATATGGCATGAAAGACTTGGTCATTTAAATTCCGATTATATTACTTTCATGCAAAAGCATCATATGGTTGATGGCTTGCCTCACATTATTCCTTCCAAGATTGCCTGTACAGGTTGTATGAGTGGTAAGATGCATAGGGAGCCCTTTCCAAGTGGAAAATCATGGCGAGCAACTCATAAGTTGCATCTTGTCCATAGTGATCTTTTGGGCCCCATGGAAAATACCTCCATTCAAGGTTCTCGGTATGCACTTACCTTTGTTGATGATTTTTCTAGACGAACTTGGATCTATTTTTTGCATAGCAAGGATCAAGTTCTTGATATATTTATTGAATTTCAGTTATATGTTGAAAGGCAATCTGGGTATAAACTTAAAATTCTTAGAACTGATAATGGGAAGGAATATGTGAATAATGCTTTTCATTCTTATTTGAAATCATGTGGAATTAAGCACGAGCTTACTATTCCTTATACACCACAACAAAATGGTGTGGCGGAAAGAAAGCATCAGACCATTGTTGAAATGGCTAGAAGCATGTTGCATGCTAAGAATTTGCATTATAAATTTTGGGCTGAAGCCATGTTTTGTGCAACTTATATTCTTAATCGGACTCCTACCAAAGCTCTCAAGGCTATCACTCCAGAAGAGGCTTGGTCTGGTAGGAAATCGAATTTACATCATTTACAAATATTTGGTTCTATTGCTTATGTTCATACGCCTAAACAGAAAAGGCATAAATTAGATGCTAAGTCATCTCCTTATATGTTTGTTGGCTATGATGAAAACACTAAGGGTTATTGTGTTTACGATTCCACTACTAACAAAGTTCAAATTGCTAGAGATGTTTGTATTGCAGAAAATGGAGTTCATGATTGCTCTACTACACAGGATGAAGAATTCAGTGGCACTAAAATTGTGCTGGTGGAGGACCAACCTCCTTCTCTTAACCCTACTATTTCTCTTAATCAAGTACCACCGATTATTTCTGCTCCTACATCTCATGATACTCAAGTAGATACTAATGATACTTTTATTACTCATGATTCTTCCTCTAGTGATAATTCCATTACAACTAAACGTAAACCTAAATGGGCTCAAAACCTAATCAATGAAGCTGATGATTATATTTCTAAATCTGGTGGAATTAAAAATAGAAGGATTAATTATTGTAATTATGCTTTGATGACTACTATTATGAATTCTAACGATCCTAAGTCTTTTGATCAAGCAAACTCTCAACCTCATTGGCAGAAAGCCATGCAAGAAGAATATGATTCTTTACTTGCTAATCAAACTTGGGACTTAGTCAAATTACCTCCTGGCAAGAATCTAGTTTCATGTAAATGGTTATACAAAAAAAAATTGAATACTAATAATGAAATTAGTAAATTCAAGGCTAGACTAGTTGCTAGAGGTTTTTCCCAAATTGAAGGCTTAGACTATAATGAAACTTTTGCTCCTGTTGCTAAAACGCCTACAATCAAATTAGTTCTTGCTTTAGCATCTAAAATGAATTGGCCCATTCATCAAATGGATGTTAAAAGTGCCTTCTTAAATGGTGATTTACATGAAGAAATCTATCTGGCTCAACCTCCTGGATTTGTTAAGAAAGGTAGTGAAAATCTAGTTTGCAAATTGAACAAATCTATTTATGGTCTTAAACAATCACCTAGAGAATGCTATTCTAAAATTAATTCTTTCTTTATTTCTCAAGGTTTTACTAGAAGTAAAAATGATCCTAATTTGTATATTAAACATACTAACGATGATATTATCATTGTTATTGTTTATGTAGATGATCTAATACTCACTTCTAGTTTAGACACTTTGATTTCTGATATCAAATTCCAACTTAAACAGAAATTTCAAATGACAGATTTAGGTATCTTACATTATTTCTTAGGTATGCAAATTTTTCAAACTCCTAGAGGTATCTTTGTTTCTCAAAGCAAGTATGCTTATAATCTTTTAGAAAAATTTAAGATGAATGACTCTAACCATGTTTCAATTCCATGTGAATTAGGAACTAAATTGATGAATGATATGAATACTCCTTTTGTTAATGAAACTTTGTATAGACAGTTAGTAGGAAGTTTAAATTATTTAACTCTTACTAGAACTGATATTGATTATAGTGTTGGTTTAGTTTCTTGATTTATGTCTAAACCTCAACAAACTCATTTTAAAGTTGCTAAACGCATCTTAAGGTATATTAAAGGAACTATTAATCTGGGATTATTTTATGATGCAAACTCTGAATTTACTTTACATGGCTATACTGATTTTGATCTAGGTGGAGATCCCAATGATGGGAAATCCACTTGTGGTTATTTTTTCTTTGTTGGTTCAGGTCCAATTTCTTGGAAAAGCAAAAAAGAACACTCTATTTCCCTATGCTCAACTGAAGCTGAATACAAAGGTTGTACCAATGCCGCTAAGGAAGCTTTGTGGATTCGAAGACTTCTTGACGATTTGGGTCTACCTCAACAATCACCTACACCTATACATTGTGACAATCAAAGTGCTATTGCTTGGCAAAGAATCCAGTTTATCATGCACGCACCAAACATATTTCACTTCAACATCACTTCATTCGAGAACAAGTTGAAGACAATCAAATTATTCTTCTTTATTGTAAAGGAGAAGATCAAGTGGCTGATATTTTAACCAAACCACTTTCTAAAGAGAGATTTCAGTTCCATTGTAAAAATTTGGGTTTACAACCCGTTGAAGTAAACTCCCCAAGTGAAGATTAAGGGGGGGTGTTAGAAAGGTTAATCTTTCCTTGGATATATATTTTAATTGGGATATTCCAAGGGTCCCTACATGTAGTTTTTCCACTTGTACACATGTGGAGGACATGTCATTGTTTGTCCTTTATTCCACATGTAAGGACAACTCTTGTTTATTTCTTTATTTAGTTTATCCTCCTTAAGAGGATTGCGACACTTTGCACACACCTATTATGAATGTGGCATTCACAGAAATGGGAGTTACAAATGCAACTCCTCTCTCATCTCTATATAAGAGATGCTCCTCCTTCTTTCTTCACAACAACACAACACTCTTAGCACTTGATGTTATTGTATTGAGCTACTTTTGCTCCAACACACACTCTCTCTCTTCTCTAGGCATTTGCCTTCATTCATAATACTCACAAGGGGTTTTCTTTTCTTTCCCCTTATAAATCCTTGTCTCCATTGTTGAACCATCTTGGTGTATGCTCTTGGAGTTGCTTATCTTATGGTAACATTGTTTCACACTTAACTTACTTGGATTGTTTCTCATTCCTTGCTCAACATTATCACTTCTTACACATTTAAGCAATTTAATATGATTATTTATCAATGAGTTAATTTGCATACCAACTGTTTGTAAAAATTCTAGTTGGTTGTAGGTGTTCATTTCCCATGCTTAGATCATATATATGCACTGAATATTGTCAAAATTAGTAGCACACTCATGTTAGGTCATTGTGTAGTCCATTATAGTCTTCTAGCACAAGATTCTCATTGATGCAAAATTGTAAAAAGAGTCATTTAAAGCCAGCTGAAATACTATATCAGTCATACATCCCTTGCATGTAAATTGTTTGATGAAATTCCTTGAGCCTTCATCAGCATTTTTTGAGAGCAGATTTGAAGAGGGTTATTATAGTGGTATTAGAGCTTGCTTGCAAAGTGTTTGACGAAATGTCAAACCACTAAAGTATAAAGATTTTTGGTGTTTGAAGAAGTTATAACCTATTGGGATTATTACATAGATTCTGAGCACCGTAGATACAAATCAGATCAATGGCTGGTGCATCCCCACAATAACAAGGTGTGAGGACTTTAAGCAATGTGAGGAAGCCCCTTCATGACACGTGGAGGGAACGACATCACAGGCCCACCTTGTTCAAAGAATAACGCATGAGGAACTTCCACCGTCAGATCTGTGTGGATCAAGGGCTGGTGCTTTCCCGCTTGATGGAAGTGCAAGGTTTTTAATTATTGCAAGAAAGCGCCCTAGTGACACCTATCTCAAATGATGTCACGGGCCCACCCTTCTCGTAGGGAGATATGTGTTGAGTTCTGACCGTCTGGTGTGAATAGATCCACGATCGAGGCTTCCCCGCATTATCAAGATGCAAAGACTTTAAGTAATGCAGGAAAGTGCCTCATTGCTATGTGTCTCTATGGAACCTATTTTTTGTGTGGGTCGCGAAGGTGCTACTAAGGTGGTTGATGAGTTGGATGCCAGGTGTATGCTAAGTGTCTCGTGGGCCCAAGAATTTCAGGGGGCAAAACACAGTATATGAGGTCTTTCACAATCATTGATCTCGCAAGAGATCAACGATCAGGGCTTTCCCGCATTATGGAGATGCATGAAGATTAAGCAATTCAGGAAAGCCCCTATGCGACACATGTCCCAGCGAGCTCGGCTAGGGTATTAACAGTTAGCACGGACAGTTGGGCTAGTGGTTATGTAGCTATCATGGTCAGGGTTATGAGGTGGCACGGTTAGTTAAAAGGTGTGGTCAATTGCGTGGGGACTTTGCGAGGTGGAAAAAAAAAGGAAGATCATAGGCCCATGTGGCTCATTCTACTTGCAAGATTCATTTGACTTGCTGACTTTGTTGATCCACAAGCTAGAACAGGGGGAATCAAGTTTTCTTGCGTGATCTGATCCTTGTGATCGATGCCAACCACTATGGAATGAATGCTACCCCCAGGAGAACACTCCACCACCTCTGATCTGATCTATCTACTTGGTCAGACGATTTAATGGTGCCGTTTCTATCTTCTCAGGACCCTGTTCCAACAAGATTAGATATCATTGCATCTGAATCCCCATGATTATTCTCTGTAGGACTTAATGGAAGTGGTTGTGGAGTAACTTTAGTAAGAGGACATCTTCCTTATGCCTGAACTATAAAGGCAATTTTTGTAAATTTTCAAAAGGTTGACTCTTCTCTGACTTCTCTGATATTGCTCTACAATTTCATGTGTAAATTCCCTTTGCCTCTGAACTATATGACATTCTACCTTATCTCCTTTAGCCATTAATGTGAAAGTGCAAGAACTATTTGCCTCTCATTGATGTTTTGTATAGATCTGTAACCTGCATGACTGTATCTCCTTTGGCTTGTGAATGATATCTAAGTGAATCTCTCTTTTCTTGCATCATTCATTCTGATTTTTTGATCTGCATGTGGTTGTTAGATTAAAGCAAGTCTGAATGTGTATATCTTTTGGTGTCATAATGCTTCAATAGTGCATGTATGGGCAGAGATTGGTTTGAACACTCTATTTTGGTGCATCACCTCTTTAGATTAGAATAGGTAGATTTTCTTTCATGCTCTCCTTCTCCCTTTTCCTCTCCAAGAATAGTTAGGTGCACCCTGATAGTAAGAGGAAGCTGGCCTTCTTCGGAGATTCAACCTCACAGTTCAAGTCCCATAGCTTGGAGGTTGTTTCCATGTTTCACAAGGTTGTTCTTAGGTAAGACTTTGGACAAGGGTGCAAACCTCTATGACAATAGTTTTTGGCATGCTCGGTGGGACATATATCAGAAGATTTCAAATCTACTAGTGTCAAAAAGGAAGATTTCAAGATTAATACCAAGGAGATAGTACTAGCTTCAGTGTTCAAGCCTTCAAGAGGTTCATTTTTCAAGTACTTGGCGACTCTGAGCTTCAAACACATCTGGTTCCAGACCAAAGTTGCAGTAATTCATGCCCAAAACTAAAACAAGGGCATCTTCTAGAGGTAAATTTTATTACCAAGAGCTTTCATTTTCAAATCCTAGAAGAAGGAGGACTAGAGTATCTTTATCACTAGTTAGGAGTGCAATAGTAACAAATACACCTACAAGATCTATTTCTACCCCTCCTACTGTTAGATCTCAGCCTAGGTTGCCATCAACATATATCAATAAATCACTTGTCTATATGGCACAACCCAGAGCTCTTTTTTTTGCTACCTTTAATGGTGGCAATCCTCTTTTATTGGCCCAAAGACATGACATACCAATAGCTGCACTTAAAAGTATACCAGAGTTTACTGGTGAAACTTCTATCTCTCCCTCATAACACATTCAAGAGGTTGCAAATGTTTGTAATATCCATGGTATTGTAGAAGATGATGTTACAATTAGGCTTCTAGCCTCATCTCTGAAAGGAAAAGCACTATAGTGGTATAGAGGTTTGGCTCATGGTTCTATAATAGATTGGGATGAATTAGGAGCAGGACTATGTAAACACTTTGAGGGCAAAAGTGACCATTTGTCACTTTTAGAATAGTTGAGTACAATAAAAAGAGCCTGCCATTAATGTATGATTGATTTCAACTATAGATTTCAAAAGACATGGGATAGAATACTTGCTTCAGTAAAACCTATCCCTGGTAATGCCTTCTTGCATTACCTCAGAGCTTTCAATAGTGACATTGCCACTACAATCTAAACTATGGGAGGGGATACCTTGCCTAATGCTTATGACATAGCAGTAAAGTTAGAAAACATCCTAATACAAGGGGGTAAGCTAGCTCCAAGGCCTCCCATGCCTTTCTTTCCTGATGTTCCAAATCACCAACCAGAAATGGTTTCTTTTCCCACAGCTTCCACCTCACAATCCCTTGCTCTAGTCCCTCAAGCTTCCACATCTTCAAATGGAATAGATGAGATTAAGGAGATGATGCAATCTATGATGCTGAACATAGATAAGAGATTGCAGGACCAAGAAAATAAACTGGAAAATAGTTTCTCTATGATGCAGAAAATAAGCAACAAGGTGGTGACTTTCAAAAGATAGTAGGCTCAATGTAGTAAAGCTCATCAATTGCAACACCAAACTATGAATAGTGGTAGGCCCCCAAATCAAAATTATGGGAACAAATCTTTTGATCAAAATAGAAAAAGTAGTCATGCTCTAACCTCAAATGTGAACCAAAGTAGGGCCACAGTCCCTCAAAACAACATGACCCAAGATTAGGATTTTTGTCCCTCTTGTAACTACTCCTATGATCGTTTCATGTGTCAGAAGGATGATCTTATTTGGCTTTGACCATCCAAGAGCCTACAGTAGGATAATCATACAAGGAGGACCAAGTTAAGGGGGCCTCATATATGCAGGGACAAGGTGATTGCTCCTTTATGAATCATTAGGTGGAGGAACATTGTAATGTAAACCAGGATTCCATTGCTCACAATACTAGGAGCAAAAGAAGAGCTATTGAAGATGTTGGCCTCCTCCTCCTAATCAGGCCTCAACTTTAAATGTAACACCTCATGAGAAATCAACAGTAGATGATCAATCAAATATTTTTCAGTAGCAAAGGCAAAGCAATGTCAAAAAGGATGTGGGTGATCCTTCGGTTGTTCTATCTCAACCTCCTATAAGGATAGCTCCCAAGGCTTCTACCAAAGTGCCCTCTACTCCATTTAGTGTGGTAGAATAGATGAAGAAGACAAATGTGAATATTTCCATGTGGGACGCTGTTGCTAACATACCCATGCAAGAGAGGTTGCTGCAGTAGGAATTAGAAAGTATTGAACCAAAGGATCAAACACCTAGTATGGGAAGTGCCACAAGCCTAATACAACCATCAAAGGAGATAGAAACAAGTAAAAAGGTTAGACCACCTCCATTCTATGTTTCTTTAATTATAGGGGATAAACTAGTCTACAATTGCATGATTGATTCAGAAGCTAGTAGTTCAGTGATGCCTAGGTGTGTTGCTGATGCTTTTGAGATGAAATATGAGCCCATTGTTAAGGACATATTGCAGTTGGATGGTAGTACTGTCAAGACTATAGGGATCATTAGAAATTTAGAGATGGCCCTACATGCATGCCCTAGTTGTACTGTAACTCAAGATATATCAGTTGCTAAAGTCAAGCCACATTTTTCCATTTGTCTATCAAGAGACTTCACCGCCCAAATAGGGGGTTACATATCTTCTGATTGGTCATATATGTTTTTTAGAACAAGATATGGAGCCAATGCTTCAATCAAAGCAGAGCCTCTAGCCCTTCATCATATTGAACCCTACACCCCTAATCTCATCAACATGAATTGCACTATCTTAAAAGTGGATAAGAATGACACAGTGAATGAACCTACGACTTCTTTAGCACGAGCACCTAATTTTCTCTTAGAGAAATGGGCTGATGCATATCAGTTTGATCCTATGTCAGAAACCCTTGAGATAGGCCTCAGTACCTATTGTATATTAGAAAAGGATGCTCTAGTTCCCAATCTTGTGGAGACTAAAGGAGATATGAATAAGACATGGAGCATGTACTTTGATGGATCAAGAAATAAAAATAGATCAGAGGCTGGTGTGATGTTGATTTCTCCTACACAAATAAGGTATTACTTCTCATTCAGGCTCCAATTTAGTTGCACTAATAATGTAGCTGAGTACTAATCCTTGATTCAAGGTCTCCTACTTGCTCAAAGAAGAGGAATCCAAATCTTAAGTGTATATGGAGATAGTGAGTTGGTGGTTAATCAAGTGAGAAATCAGAATGTCACCAAGAATGGTTTGCTCAAGTCTTATAAACATAGAGTATGGGATCTTCTTGAGGGTTTCAATGCATTTAATATTTAGAGCATCCCTAGAAAAGAAAATAGACATGCTGATAGACTTGAAACAATAGGTGCATCTCATGATGTGCTAGGGAATCTTGAGGAGAAGAAAGAGCAACAAATCAGAGTGGTAGTAAGGCCTGCCATACTTGACAATAACATACATTGGCAAGTGTTTGAATATGATGAACAAATTGTGAGCTTCTTGCAGAATGAAGTAGAGTTTTCAGAGATAAATCAGTCAAGATTGCAGGATCAGTATGGGGACCAAATCATTAATCTTAGCTCCAACAAATTGCCTAAAGGTCTCATTACCTTAGAGAGTGCTTTTAATCCTAATGACCAAGCAAGAGGTGGAGTCATGAACTTAGCTACTGACCAAGATGATCACACTCCAGTCATGATTGCTGATGGAAAATTCTTAAACTTGGGGAAGGTATGTTCTAAAATTGAACAAGAAAGTTTTATTCATCTATGTCAAGAATTTAATGATGTATTTTCTTGGATGTATGATGATTTAAAGGGTTTTGACCCAAGGTTGTTTCAACATACCATAGATTTAGTTGACGATGTCAAACCGGTAAGACAAAAAAAGAGGCCAGTGAATCCTAAAATTGAACCCTTAATGAGAAAGGAGCTATCCAAATTGATTGAGGCCAACATAATTTTCCCTATCAAGCACTCATCATGGGTAGCAAACCTTGTCCCCATTAGGAAGAAGAATGGAGAAATTAGATTATGTGTGGACTTTAGGGACCTTAACCAAACTTCCCTTAGAGATCACCATCGTCTCCCTTCCATGGAGTAGATTTTGTCCAAGGTCGACAGTTCAAAGAGGTTCTCATTTTTTGATGGATTTTCTAGCTACAATCAAGTATTGGTCAAAGAGTCTGATAGGTACAAGACTGCATTTACCACCAAGTGGGGTACCTATGCTTATTGTAAAATGCTATTTGGACTAACTAATGTAGGTGCTACATTTCAAAAGGCAATGGAAATGGCTTTCAAGAATATGATTGAAAGGTTTGTGTTAGTTTACCTTGATGATATCATAGTATATTCAAAGAATGTAGAAGATCATTTTGATCATCTCAGGCAAGTATTCTTAAGGTGTAGAGAGTTTGGGGTATCCCTTAACCCAAGAAAGTGTGTCTTTTCCACCAATCAAGGAAAATTATTAGGACACATTGTATTTGAGGATGATTTAACCATTGATCCAGAAAGAAAAAAAGCAATACTTGCTCTTCCCCTTCCTAAACATAAGAAAGGGCTACAAAGTTTCCTTGGTAGGATAAATTTTGTGAGAAGATTTATCCCTAATCTTGCTACCATAGTGAAACCCCTTACAACTATGCTTAAGAAAAGTATGGTCTTTGCATGGACTAAGGAAGGGAGAGAAAGTTTTGAAGAGATCAAGGCAGCCATAGCCTCAACCCCTACTCTCATTAATCCAAACTTTGAGAAGGATTTCATTCTCTATACCCTAGATGGTGAGTCAGGTATTTCTGCTATCTTGACTCAAAAAAATGATAAAAATGAGGAGCAGCCCATAGCCTTCTTTAGTGAAGGGCATAAGAGTATGAAGACAAGTACAATATTGTAGCGAAGCAAGCCCTTGCAGTCATCAGAGCTTTGGAGAAATTCAAACACCTCCTATTTCACAATAAGATTCATTTGTTAGTACCTCATGCTAGCATGAAGGATTTCCTTCTGAGAAAAGATATTAGTGAGAAAAGAGCTGGTTGGATTACAAAAGTGATGGAGTATGATGTTGACATCCAAATTACCAAGCTGGTAAGAGGGAAAGGATTGTGTAAATAAATGTTATCATCTCAAAAATTAGATGAGGAAGTTGCTATGATACTAACAGAGTAGCAAGAGGCAAGAAATGATGACTCAAGGAATTGGATGGATGATATGAATAACTTCTTATTAGGCAATGGGTACCCTGAAAGATTAGATAGAGTTAAAAGAAGACAATATAGATTGTAGTCAATTCCTTATGTCTTAGTTGAGGGTATTCTTTTTAGGAAATATTTAAATGGAGCCCTATTAAGATGCATTGAAATAGACCAAGCTGAAGGAATGATCAAAGAGCTTCATGATGGTCTTGATGGTGGTCACTTCCTAGCCAGAACAACTGCAATGAAGATCATGAGAGCTAGTTATTACTAGCCATCCCTATTTCATGATTGTCATAAATATGTGAGGAAGTGTGAGAAATGTGCCTTCTTCTCTAGTAAACAAAAGCTTTTAGCCCTTCCTCTTCATCCCATCTAGGTGGACCAACCTTTTGCTTAATGGGGATTGGATTTCATAGACCCTATCAATCCTCCTTCCAGTTCTGGTCACATATGGATTTTAGCTGCTACAGATTACTTTACTAGATGGACAGAGGTAGTTGCATTGATGGACACGACACAATCTTTAGTTGTTGAGTTCCTTGACAAAATTGTGACCAGGTCTGGTGCTCCTTCAACCATTATTTCAGATAATGCAAAGTCTTTTGTAGGAGCTCAGATTTGTGCATGGGTAGTTGACCATAATATCTATTTGAGCACGTCTTCAAACTACTACCCTCAAGGTAATGGCCTAGTTGAGTCATCCAACAAGAATTTAATTAGGATCATAAAGAGGACAATAGGAGATAACCAGAGGTGTTGGCATAAAAAATTGAGAACAACTCTATGGGTTGATAGGATAACACCTAAGAGGTCGTTAGGGAATTCACCATTCATGTTAGTATATGGTAGAGAAGCAAGGCTTGCAATTTCATTGGAGTTCCCATCCTTGGAACTAGCTCACCAACTGGAGCTAATTGATAATGATGCCATGACAGTGAGAATGGAAAAATTGATGGAGCTAGAAGAAAGAAAAAATCAGGCCATGCAAACCCTAGAGACACATCAACAGCAGGTGAAAAGGGACTTTGATAAAAAGTCTAGGGTTAGAAACTTTAGGGAGGGTGACTTGGTATTGAAATGGGATGCAGACAGGGAAAAACTAGGGAGGCACTCAAAATTTGATGCACTGTGGACTGGTCCCTATCTGATTGTTAGTTGCAAGCAGGCCAATGCTTTTCAATTGAGCAGGTCTGGTGGTGAAATCGTGCTTATCCCAAACATTGGGATCCATCTCAAACCATGTTTCTGATAGGGCTTGAATTTTCCTGTACATAGGTAGTGTAGTTTCATTTCTATTATTTCCAGCTTTCCAAGAAGTGCATGAGCACATGTGTTTTGTAGAAGGTTTTCAGTCTTTGGTTTCAGTTGTAGAGGGCAGGTTTTTCATATTTTTAGTGTTTTGTTCTTGTAGAGGTAGGGTTAGGGTTCTATAGTGCACAGATCCAAATTTTTACAACTCTGTAGCCCAATGGACATGCAAGGTCATTGATTTTATGCGTAGCAGGCTCACATCCCTTCTGAGTCGCCAGAAATGTTATCCATTTTGCTTCCCACCAAGATTAAAATTTTGAATGCTTGCCCCTCCCAATGGTCACCTTCCATCTTCTATATTATTTTAGTGCCCAAAAAATATCAAAAAATAAATGATAAAAGCTTATGTTTTGTTCTATCGGCCTTCAACTTTTTGCGCCGTCAGATCTGGTTTAGATTTATGATGGGCACTTTCCCGCATTCTCCAAATGCACAATATTTAAATATTATAGGAAAACCCCTTGGTGACATGTAGTTTGGTGGGTCCTTGTTGTTTGGGTGGGTCCATCTTCTCTAAGCCATTGCAGACAGGGTGGCAGGTTGAGTTGGCAGTTTGATTGGCGCCTGCTTCCCCACATTTTATTTTCTGATAGACTTTCTGACAATGCGGGCAAGTGCCCCGTGACATGCATTTGGATGATGTCACAGCTAATCTTGCAGAGGTTTTAGAAGATAGATTTTGAGTACCATAGATACAAATCAGATCAACGGCTAGTGCATCCTCGCAGTAACAAGGTGCGAGGACTTTAAGCAATGCGGGAAAGCCCCTTCATGACACATGAAGGGAATGATTTCACAGGCCCACCTTGTTCAAAGAATAACACATGAGGAACTTCCACCATTAGATCTATGAGGATCAAGGCCTAGTGCAAGTGTTTTAATTATTGCAAGCAAGCACCCTAGTGACACTTGTCTCAAGTGACATCACAGGCCCACCCTTCTTGCAGGGAGATACGTGTTGAGTTGTGGTTGTTCGATGTGAATAGATCCACGACCGAGGCTTCCTCGCATTATCAAGATGTGAAGACTTTAAGCAATGTGGGAAAGTGCCTTGCTATCGCGTGTCTCCGTGGGACCTATTTCTTGTGTGGGTTGCCAAGGTGTCGCCAGGGTGGTTGCTGAGTTGGATGCCAGGTGTATGATAAGTGTCTCATGGGCCCAAGAATTTTGAGGGGGCAAGCACAATATATGAGGTCTTTCACGATTGTTGATCTTGCAAGAGATCAATGATCAAGGCTTTCTCGCATTATGGAGTTGCATGAAGATTAAGCAATGCACAGAAGCCCCTTTGCGACACATGTCCCAATGGGCTCGACTAGGGTATTAATAGTTAGCATGGATAGTTGGGCTGGCGGTTATGTAGCTATCACGATCAAGGTTCCGAGGAGGTGGCGTGGTTAGTTAAAAGGTGTGGTCAATCGCATGGGGACTTTGCGGGTTGGCAAAACAAAGGAAGATCATTGGTCCATGGCTCATTTTTCTTGCAAGATTCATTTGACCTGCTGACTTTGCTGATCCACAAGCTAAAACAGGGGGAATCAAGTTTTCTCGTGCAATCTAATCCTTGTGATCGATGCCAACCACTATGGAATGAATTCTACCCCTAGGAGAACACTCCACCACCTCTAATTTGATCCATCTACTTGGTTAGATGATTTAATGATGCCATTTCTATCTTCTCAAGACCCTATTCAAGCAAATCAGATATCATTGCATGTGAATCCCCATGATTATTCTCTGTAGGACTTAATGGCAGTGGTTGTGGAGTAAGTTCAGTAAGAGGACATCTCCGTTATGCCTAAACTATAAAGGCAATTTTTGTAAATTTTCAAAAGGCCAACTCTTCTTTGACTTCTCTGATATTGCTCTGCAATTTCATGTATAAATTCTCTTTGCCTCTAAACTCTATGACATTCTACCTTATCTCCTTCAACCATTAATATGAAAGTGCAAGAACTATTTGCCTCTCATTGATGTTTTGTAGAGATCTGTAACCTGCATGATTGTATCTCCTTTGGCTTGTGAATGATATCTAAGTGAATCTCTCTTTCCTTGCATCATTCATTCTAGTTTTCTGATCTAGATGTGGTTGTTAGATTAAAGAAAGTCTGAATGTGTATATCTTTTGGTGTCATAATGCTTCAATAGTGCATGTATGGGCAGAGATTGGTTTAGACACTCTATTTTGGTGCATCACCTCTTTAGATTAGAATAGGTAGATCTTCTTTCATGCTCTCCTTCTCCCTTTTCCTCTCCAAGAATAGTTAGGTGTGCCCTGATAGTAAGAGGAAGCCGGCCTTCTCTAGAGATTCAACCTCATAGTTCAAGTCCCATAGCTTAGAGGTTGTTTCCATGTTTCACAAGGTTGTCCTTAGGTAAGACTTTAGACAAGGGTGCAAACTCGACGTATATTGATTGATAATGATTATGAAATTTGTGTAACATCAAAGACTATACACAATTAATCAATTGTATCCAAAAAAAGGGATGCTAATGCTTAACTCAAATTACATCAAGGGAGTACACAAGAAAGTCCTCTTTCATGTAATGTAAATTTGATTAAAGTTTCATGATTGTAAATGTGCAATTGAGCTAATTTATTTAATGAGAAGTTCTAGGTGCTAAACCTAAGCAATCAAAATATGAAAATAGGTCTATACTAAAATATGAAATGAATGATAAAGTACTTGTTAGAATTAGTAATCTTTTCTTGGTTGTATTTATTAAATGGGATAAAAAAAAGTATCCTATATGTATTTTTTCCTCTTGTCCATGTGTGAGGAAAAGTCATTTATGATAATTCTTTTATTTAGGAAAACAATTTATTTCTCCTTAAGAGGATTATGACACTTGTTATTTACACACTTATGAATGTGGCAATCATTCACGTGAGAGTTATTAGATAATTCCTTTTCTCATCTCTATATAAGAGATGCTCCTCTCTCATTCTAAACACTAAACACTCACTATGTAGTTTTCTGTAATGAGTCTATGGTTCCATCTCTTTTCCTATCTTTTTCATTCTTTAGGCTTTTGTCTCATTCATATTATACACAAGGGGTTTTCTTTGCTTTCCCTTTCAAAATCTATGCCTCCTCTTGGCTTTCAGTTTAGGGTAACTATTTTCATAACAAGCTCTCTTGGATTATTTCATTTTGCTAATATTCTTTAATGTTTGAGTTGATAGTAACTATTTTCATAACAAACTCTCTTGAATTATTTAGTTTGCTAATATTACCTTGACACTTTTTTTTTTCACATTAAGTAGACTCTTTTATCTCTATAGTCTCTTGCTTTGCCTTTTATCTTGTGACACATTCCACTTATGTTCTTCATCATCACTTGAGTAGTAACATCTTAACACTTTTAACCCTTTTATTCTTTGTCTTATCATTTGACTTGTGTACCATCTTTTTTGCAATTTTTATTTGCATTATTTTCTTTTTCTTTGCATGTTTTTTAGCATATCAGCGAGCTCGAGTTGTTGTAGACTTTACACCATATAGTAGACTAAGTTTTCTTACCCTCACCTCTGGTTTGCATTGATAAGCATTTCTCACCCTTCTAAATTTTGCCTATGGCTTAACTCTTTCATCCTGCCAGAGTTATTTCTTTTCCATCTTTAATAGAGGCATTACGTTTTGCCCTCTATCTTGTAATTTTAACTTATGTTAGTATGTCTTCTTTTTCATTAGTCTTAAAAGTTTTTTATTCCTTATCATTTTAGTTTCTACACATACACATTATTGGTTGCAACCATTTTGTGAGCATTCTATCATTAACTCCATTTTTCTAAGAGTTAAGCTGTTAGTAAGTATATCATTTGATAAAATTAATTTTTTATCTCAAAAAATAAGTTTTATCATTTAACAATTGACAATTATCCTATTAGTTTGCATTTGTGCTAATTATTTTATATTAAATAACATAATTCTTTATAATTGTTATAAAACTAAAAATTGCATTAATATATATACTTTAGATTAAGGAGTTCTTTTAGTATTATTTCAAGTGTTGTTTAAAAATTTGATATTTTATTAAGGAAGATTTTGGTGAAATATTTAAATTGATTACCTTAAAGAAAAGTTTTTCTTAATTTACTATTAGTTTATAATTTTTTTTAAAACAAGACTTTGAAAAAAAAGAAGATTTATTGTATTTGTTATTGTAAGGTTGTTTCCTCTTATTTTCTTCTTTTTTCATATTTATCTTTCATGGGGTTTATTTATTTTCCTCTTCTTCATATTAATTAGATTCTCAATGAAGAGAGATATACTTTGTTTTCCTACACATTTCAATTTCATTTTTTTCATGCAAGGGGTTGAATTTTCTTTCTCCAATAATTTTTTTTTTTTCAATTCGTTTAATCTAGAAGGATTTTTTTACATTAATCTTATAATTATTTGTAAATTTTTTTTTATAACATTATTATTTGAAGTAGTAAATTGCCATGAGTTAAAACTCTTGATAATTTTTTATTGTGGTTGTTTCAATAACTTATCACTCTTTAAAAAAAAAAAAAATTGTTAATTTTTTTAAAGAATATCTTTTGCCTTTTCAAAATCAAATCATAACAATATTATTTCCAGCCAAATCAATAACTTAAGAAAAAGAAATCAAAGTAAGTTTGCTTCTATCACATTTATGTTGAGCTCTCCATCTTCCTTTCCTTAAAAGAAATCATTAAAAAAATACTTTCTTAAAGAAAATGCAAATTAGTTCATTAAAAGAAAATTGTTAATAAAAAGACATTCTCATTGTCAAAAATGAATCTACAATTGGCAAAGAGAAGCCAATGGTAATGGGTAGGCAACATCTCACTTTTTTTTTTGGAAAGTTGCAGTAAGATTTGCCACTTGCTAAATATATATATACTTTTATCATTAAATATTTTATTTATATTCTTGTTGCAGAAATAAGAGCTTCTTAATTATTACTTTTGTGTCCTTCTATCTATTATTCTTTCTCCAAAATTTATTAGCGTTCATTTCAATTTTGTCTTCTATCTCTCCATTGGGCATCTATTGTTCTATCATTGTCCCATTACATTTGAATACACTACAATATTATTCATATCCTTTCCTTTATGATATGTTTTAAAAATAAAATGAAAAAAAATTTCTATAAAATATCACATCATTATTTTTGGGTGGATGAGGGTTTTCCTTGGTCAACCTCTAGATTGAGGAATCAACATTTAAATTTGAATGTAAATGTGTAAATGAAAGCAATACACATGTAATTATCCACCTTGTGCATGCAAAACCTTGTCAATAAAGATTTGCAATGTTTGAATGCTATAGATGTTGAACTTTCAACTAAGATGCTAAGAGGGGTGGGGGTGGGGGTGAATTGGGATTTATAAAATTTTATTCTTCAAAGATCTAACTATGCATCACATCCATGAAATGTAAACACATAACACAAAAGTTTTGGTAACCCGAAAATCCTCCAAAGTGAACATAAAATTGGAGTGGGGATGACACCCACAAACCTTCACTAGTGCAATTATAAAGTTAACCTATTAGTGTTACAATTTTGATCACTTCTGATGATCTACCTTGTGAGAGGTCTACCCTGTTAAAAGAATTTAAGACTATTAGGTCTTACCATGATTAAAGGATTTAACACTTATGTTTCCAAGTTTGAGTCCTTCCCTTATAAAACTTAAAGTCATTTGTATTAAGTGAGTTTGTGCTAAAGTGTGATGTCTTAGTATCCTTTAGGTTACTTAATTCTTATCTTTTATGAGTGCCTCACTTTCTATCTTTTCTGAGTATCCTTGTATTACCTTTACCATCATTCTTTGTAGGTTTTCTATTTTTCCAATGCATACAGGATCTAGATGACCTAGGTATGGTTGCGATGTGTTTCAGTGTCTTCTCGATGAGAAGTAAGTTATTCGTGTTTCATAATTTGCTATATTTCCCTGACATTCTTTTTCTTTTGGATTTTAGGCAATAGAGCTAGTTTTTCCCTTCAAGGAAATTAATCAAGTTTGTCTTTGAAGAATGAAGCCATGAAATTGATTAACAAGCTATGAATATGATGGAAAGAACCACCAAGCCACAAATCAAAGTCAAGAAGTAACCCATTCATGTTGTAGAGGTAAAATCTACTTTCACAAGGAAAAACAAGCTTATGAGTTTCCCATTGTGCACTAATGGAAGCGAAGATGTTTTATTATATTTTTGGAGTTTCCATAAATCATGCCAAATCTAAGTCATTTAGCATCCAAAAAATAGGAGCATGATGTAAAAAGAATTATTTTGAGCCCCTAATTAGTAGGGACATGCTTAGATCTAGCTTTGAAGCTATTAGATTGAGATAACAAAACAAGTGTTGTCTACTTTACCCCATTTTGAAAAATGTTGATCAAAGAGGGATTTTCTATCCCTAGGTAATGAGAAAGGCTATTTCTCAGATAGCTTTGAAAATAGGAAGAAAAACCACCCTAAGTGCAAATATTCTTCGGAGATGCTCAATAGATACTTTTGTAAAAGTCAGTGATGTGGATGCATCCCTAACTTAATGAAAAATAAATGCTATATGCTTATGGGAAGAAAGTGTAAAAATCAAGTGCGTAGGCTATCAAAAGGAAAATGGGTTTGTGGAAAAGCTAAGTTTTTCTTTCTCTTCTTGCAGAATTGAATAACTTGTTTTGTTAAGATATTTTTAGTAATGCGACTTTACTAAGTAAAGTAATAGAGCTTCTGGGAATTTAATTTTTTATGTGCAAGTGAATAGAAAGTTTAAATATCTATCGATCATGGAATTAAATGCAAATCTGGTTGTTCTAATCATTGGCTGAACTTAATTTCATTTGTGTAGTGCCAACATTTAGATTCCTATACCCATTTCATAAAAATTGCTCAAAATCAATTTCTTCAAGCATTTTAAAATGATTATTATCAAGAACTACATCCCATGCAATCATAGAAAATAACAATAAGAGCTACTGGTTATGATAAGTTAGTAGGCCTACAAAGCGAGTTGAAGGAATTAACAAATACATCATTTAAATTTTATTATTTGGGTGATCTCCATAGGAGACTCAATTCTCAACCTATTCACCCAATCACTCAAAAGATTAAAGAGAGTAGACTGGTTGAGGTAGCCCGTTTTCCAATGATAGTACATGCATCAGACATTGTGAGGGAATGTATTGAGAGATACGACCTAGAAACAAAGAGAATTTTGTTTCTTAACCAATCTATACTCATCTTGATAAAAAAACACTAATGCAGTCCACATTCAACATTCTCGTAAATGAGGAGTATTGTGATGTCAACTTTAGCTCTTTCATGTCTATGCTCAATGAGAAGAAGAGAAGACATGCAAAGAACATGGTTCTAGACTCCTCACTTGAAGAAGAGAAAAATGCCCAAGTCCCTATTTGGAAAACATTTGCAAAGGGATATAGTAGATATTCTTGCTTTGCTACTCAAACTCAAAGAAAAAGAGGAAATCTTAGAGCTCATGAAGCATGATTTTTTCTTGGTGCAAGCTATCTATGCTGAGGGTATGCAAATTAATTGGGCACAAATCATTTGTGATGAGGTTGCCTCATGGATGAATTTAGCTAGAGGATTTAAAAAATTCTACATGTCCTATTTAATTTATGCCTTGGCTACTCACCACATGTGGCTTGACCTTCCCAACATCCAAAACTATGATGAGCACACAAACGTATATGAGTTCTACCCACATCTGCAACTGCAAAGATGCTTCGAGGAGTATGTGGCAATAAATGATGCCTTCACAATGAGGCTATGCTACGAATTGAAAAGGATTCCTTGAAAGGAGATTCTCACCATAAGCAATCTCTACTATTAATCAATTTGGATGCTCATTCATCTAATACCTTATCTTCTCATACCTGCAGATAGGTGCCTTTGATGGTTTTCCCAAGAAGTTGCCTAGTTACTTGGAGGACAAGGTGGTTCTAGTCGAGTTATGACAAATAATTCTTGAAGTGAACACTTTGTGTTTAAATGTAAAGAAAATAGTCAGGATTCCTTTCCGCATAGTGGTTGGACCTTATTCTTGTGCTTTTAGATTCGATGCTTGAAATTTGTGAAGATTTTTGAGAACAAGATCAAGTTGGTGGACTACAAGGTACTCAGGCTTCAATATGATCCAATCAACTTTGAAAGGGAACACTTGAAGTTGGGATATTTCTACATACACATTCTAGATATTGAGGACTACTAGGTCAGGAGTCTCAACAAATACCAGATCTAGGAGAAATTTTGGTCATGACTAATGATTGATGAGATAAGTTATATAACAATTTTGTTGATGTTTCTAGCCTTGCAAATGATAGAGCCTACATGCACCCCAGATCCTATGAGAAGATCAAAGGCACCCTCATTTTTTCTACCCCACTTGCAGGTCCTATCATAGGCACCATGGAGGTCCTCATGCATGGGATAATCAAAAAACATATAAGTGGGTAGAATGGACCTACACAAGGAAGAAGAGGACTAGGAGAACTAGTTCAATGGGTGGAGTATCTTCTATAGCTACCTAGTCAACTATAGTAGTCACCACCACAAACACTACTTCAATCTATAGACCCATCATAGTCTATTGGTCAAGGTGGAGATCAGCCTCTAGAGAAGAATGCACCAATCACTCCTACTTGTGGAGGTGGCTCTCTTCCATACACCAAAAAGGTTGGTGAGAAGGAAGGAGACAAAGACAAGGAGAAAGAACAAGAGAAATCGGTGGCTAAGCTTACTTCTCCTATCCAAGTCATCAATTTGGATGGTGGCACTAACCCTATGGATGGCCAAGAACAAGACACATTGAGGCAAGGGGATACCTTGGCCCTCTCAATGACTAAGGTTTTTGCCTTCCCTATTTCTTCCTAGGGCAAGAAAACTCCCTTGATATTGAGGAAGTTATTTGGTCCTACTACCCTACAATATGCTATCAATGTGCTCTCTAATGAGTCATGACTCAAAGAGACCATTGATGGGAAGAAGAGGAGATATGAAGGAGTGACTCCACCAAAAGAATTAATCACACAAGCCACTTCATCTTAGCCATCCAAGAAAGTGAAAAACCAAAAAAAAAATAAAATTGCATTGGCCACCGATTCAACTACTGGCCACATGCTAGTAGAAATTGCTGAGCCACAAAAGGAAGGAAAATTCCATAAGATTTCTAAAGATGACTTCCAGATCAGAATGATGGATCTTGGCATCCCTATCCATGACTTCATGGTGAACATATAGAAGTCCACCAATGAGAAGATTGAAGATAAGTTGGAAGATCTTAGAGAAGAAAAGGAGATCCTGAAGGCCTCGAACAAAGAATTGATGGAATGCATTAGGTTTGCACTTGGGAGCACTTCATCAAGCCAGTTTGACCCAAATGTAGAGGAGAAAAAAAATCTACCCCTAAAGCTACAACAAGAGAGGTAATTTGGGAAGGTTAGTCAAACATGGGTAGACCAGATGAAGGCTCATGGTCCCCCTTTAGTAGAAAATTTGGGAAATCTAGTGTTAGATGATCACAAGCTAAGAGAGGCAACTTCCAATCATTAGAACTATATACAAAAGGAAATGGATGAACTAACAGAGAAGTTGGATGTACTGCAAGAAGTTATTGACATGAAGACCAATGTTCCATTACCCATGGGGTCCTCAAGATAGGAAAGGATTCATTGTTTCACTAGAAACAATCCTTGAAGTTTATTATAGAGAGATATATATATGGTCTGCAAATTAGCTCAAGGATGTACATGACTTGGTGTAGAAGGTCATTAAGAAATTATTTCAATATCTAAAGACACTACATACAAAGTCCTTTGTGCCTACTAATGGTAAGCTTATGGATATTGAGAGGATGAAGTCAAAGTTCATGGCATTTGTTGATGA
Organism: Cupressus sempervirens; assembly: GCA_028749045.1. Classification (NCBI taxonomy): domain Eukaryota; kingdom Viridiplantae; phylum Streptophyta; class Pinopsida; order Cupressales; family Cupressaceae; genus Cupressus; species Cupressus sempervirens. Next base: position 9,939,336 of record CM053786.1, read on the forward strand.
AGCTATTGATCTAGTCAACTTTCAAATTTCAAAGATCCAAGAACACTCAGTAACAAACTTAATCATAAGGAGAGAATCAGAGAAGTTCCAATCAAGGGTTGCTAGAATTGATGAATTGACTAAGATGCACAACCACTAGATGATTTGAGCTAACAATATCATCATTCCAAATGTTGGGGAACTAGATAGAGTAACTAATGATTTTAAAGTGTACAAATCCAAAGTAGTTACTCCTAAGGAGGCATGATGATTTGATGCTTTTTCCAAACATATTCCATCTCTCTCTTCTTTCTTTTTGTAGCCATTCATGAAATTTTTTCAGTCTCTGTAATGGATAATGATTCAAGATTTTCCTATTTTTAGCTTGTTCTTTTCAAAGATTCTCTATGATACAATCATCTATTGTAACTGGCCATTTTGAGAAGGCCTATTTATGTAACCTTTTGAGAAGTTAATATGATTGGTACAAATTACTTTTGGGAAAACCCCTATAGCTAGGATTAATGTGTGTGACTCTGAGTCCAATTTTAATTTTGTTGTTCATTTAGTTATAGTGTAGTGTTAGGAACAAATTGGATTTTTTTGAAAATTAAATGAATGCTAATGAACTAGGTTTTGTTTGCTCCATTCAATAGATTGTATGCCTTACATTCTTTAACATAAGTTTTCCTTTTTTCTTTTTACTATATGCCATTATTCATGTGTTTAGTATAGTTTGTTGCATAAGGAGGCTAGAAATTGATGGATGGAATGACAAAGAGATAAACAATCTAGTTTTTGTCAAAACATCAGTTAACTTTGTAATCCAAGAATTACCCATTTTACCATCTTTTCTTTTTCTCCTATTGTCATAGTTGTTTGTGATGTTTCTATTCCTTGCATTTAAAGTGAGAATAGATTTTATGTTGTGAGTTAGTCCCAATTTTCACTTGCCTAGGTTGTTGAAATTGTTGAGTAATTTGGTATTTTCCTCTTTTGCTCTTTGGTTAAGACCATACCCTCAAAACCTAAAAAAAAATAATTTGTTGTAAATATTGCATTTATAAAGGAGTTGTACCTTTCAATTTAGGGGTCTTTGATAGATTACCACACTAACCCATTCTATTGTTAACTTCTTTGCCCCCTATATGCCATTAGGAAATTTAAGAGTCAAGGTATAAACCAAAAAGATAAGGGAGACAAACTATTAACCAACAAGTTACAATAAAGTATGGACTCTATTAGGAGATTTACAAAGGTATGTTAAAACCACTATGTTAAGAGATTTTCTCTAATTCAATTTGTTAAAATTGACTCATTACGTGATCCTTTGGTGTGAACTTACAATTGATAATATGATCTCCAATCTGATATATCTTTTCTCTGTCCTTCACTTCTTCATTAGGTCACTAAACTCTGTTCTTTACAACTTTTGACATGCAACATACAAAGATTAACTTCTTTGCACAATACTTCATCTCCTTAGCACGCTTTGGAAAATCTTCTACAATAACTCACTCTACTATATGAAGGTAGGGTTTGAATCTTCCTATTTAAAGGCATCATGGAGTCTTCTAGATGCATCCCTTTTTTCCACTACATATGAGTTCTTGTTCTTTCCTAATAGGGATCAATGATCCATGTTAGAACATGTAACAACCTCTGTAACAAACTCTATGATTATTAAATGTTTTATCCATGTTGGTTCAAAATGGTTTACCTAAATTTATGTATCATTCATGACATTTATGTTCACTCTATGTTACTCAACATATACTGTCTTTGATGCTTGATCATAACTATTCTTCATTCTGTTGCTTGTCCTTAACTGCACTTAGCTTCTTCTACATAACTCAACATCTATGTGCTCTATCGGCTCTGCATTCACTATACTTGACTTGTATAAAAGTACTTGGTCACCAAATACTTTATGAAAACCTATAGAGCTTGACATATACAAGATTATATACAAGTCTTTACAAGATTTGACCTATATAAAGTAGCTTGGTCACAGTGATGACTGATCAAATCTGCCTTGCATAATACTAAGTGTTTGACACTAATAGACAAAAAGCCTTATAGATATCAACAATCTCCCCCTTTGACATTAGTGGAAAAAATACTTTGTCATGATTACAACTTTTTAGTACAAAATAATAGTACTACCCCTAAGCCTATAACTCAGTTATTATAGGATTTCAAAACTTCAAAAGTTTTGCTTTTACAATACGATATACAATAGTTTACATGACTCAAATCAGTTTGATTGTAGCTTTGTCATACCTTGTTTGTATTTTGCCTATTTGATGTACTTGTATATAATGATATATATATTTGATAAATTATTAATCTCAAAATCCTATTAGTAGATTAATTATTTGACATTTAATTATCAAAATTTAATTTGATGAAATAATTGATTTTAACTTATAATCTCAAATCTTCATATTTTAAAATTAATTAATTATTAATTAAATTGATTGATTATTCATTAAATTAATCATTAATTAATATTAATTATTAGTTACCAATTTTCATATATCATTAACTATTAATTGATATTAATTATTAATTATCTAACTCCAATAAAATGTCATATGGATTTTAATTATTAATCAATCCATTTTACCAACTATCATATTAATCAAATCTGGGTAGAAAGGACATGTTGCATCACTGTTACATCATCTATTAAGGTTGACCATCGAATTGGAAATGAAGTGTGGAAAAGTTTTGGGAATTTGAAAAGTGTTGGAAAAAAAGTTTAAAGGATTGAGTAAGTAGCAAGTGATACCATCCTTGAATGAACGTCTGCCTAGTGACAAGGACGTGCAATAGCTATAAGCCATGTCTATCTAATCCACAATCACTGCTTGACATTTTAATAGAATTTTAGCAACCGTGTGGTATGGAATCTTCCCTTTGTAATATATGAACTTATTTCTTATTCTTTCCCACCATTTAATATGAAAGATATAGTTTTTGACATATATATAGGATGGTAATGTTGCAAAGTATGAAGATTGTTGTTTTCAATCATTGTTTTGTCATTGATGTCAAACTTGCTATTTGTAGGAATGTCATTTTCTTATAAGATCCAAGTATTATCACTTAGTTGATTGATGGAGAGGATTTGATATTCAACAAGATTTAACAAGAGCACCTAAGGGAAATGTTGAGTTATGATGTTGTAATGAAGTGCAAGGATCAATTAAGACAATGGTTAAATGATGTATTGGTAACATATCCAAAGATAAAGAGGTTGGTCATAGTTAGAAACATTGGAGGAATAAGTTGTAGCAAGGTTGACTGTAAAGCTTAAACTAAGATCATTAGTGGGTGTCGATCAAGTTAGTTGAAGCTGAGCAAATTTTTAGTTGATGTTGAGTAACACAATAGGTGTCGAGCACCAGTATTTCAATAAGTGCTAGGCTGCTACATTATTTGGAATGACAAAGATTCACCAAATCTAAGATGACAAAGTAGCTACCTTGAATTTTGTAAATGAGTTGGAAGATAAGGATGATGAGCTAGTGGCACAAAATTCTATGTAAACCATTTTTGGGTGAATTCAAGAGGATTATTCAAGAAGGTTCTGGAGGAAACAAAATATGGGTTAGATGCAATGAATCCTACCTAATGCATGTGAATTGAAATAAAATAAAATAAAGGAAGAATGAAGGGAGAAAAGAACTTCAAGACTTCTATTTAAGGAGTCATAGACCAAGAAGCAAATGTTGCTGATACTGTTGCTACTAAAGAGCCAAATTTGTGAAGTGGTTAGAAGGGTATCAAGGAGAAGACATCTAGAAGAAGGAAGAGCTTAGAGGCTCTAATTCTACAAGTGGTCATGAAGAGATGATTGCACTAGTACATTGAGCATGAAGACTTAAGGAGACTACACTTGAAAGGAGGGCAAGCTGTTAGTGTTGCAATGATTGAAGGCCATGCAATGGTATGAGCTAAGAAGTGATTTGAGATCTACAAGTTAAGTTGTATGTTGTAGTCAGGTCAAAGATTTTCTAATACTCTCTAGTAATTGTTTTAGATATGAAAATCCTATGGACTTAGGTTGGTTTAATAGCTATTTTTAAATCCTTTAACAGGGTGACATTCCAAGTGAATGTTCTAAAGTCCTATAACCAGGCCCACTTTTAACAAGGAGGTTAAATATTCTAACAAGGTCACATTTAACAGTGTGTTGTAAGCCTTTAATAGGGCAGGCCTTTCATAGGGCATTAGTTTAGAAGAGTGAGAATTGAGTAGCATGTCACTGGTGGTTTTTCCCAAATTGGGTTTCCACATAAATCACTATGTTATGTGTTGATTTCTTATGTGTTATGATTGCTTGTTGATTTATAGTAACTTGTTGGTTAGAAAAGTTAAAGCTTGGATGAATGAATTATTGAATCAGGTCACTATACTTAGTGAAAAGTTTGAATAAGACATTTGGACCTTGAACAAATTATTCATCCCCCCTCAGTTATTCTAAAGCATTTCTAACAAGTAATTCTTTCCATCATATAATAGAATAATTAATGTAAATAGATAAGAATTTAAATTTAAAAAAAAATCATAAGTAATAATAGTAATAATAAAATATACAATTTTAAAATTTAATTTTAGTAACATCAATTGCCTCTTGTATTGGTCGCATGATGGATAAGGAGTGTGCATAGTGGGAGAAGTAAATCGGTTGCATTGGGGCAAAATGAATCCCAATATGAACTAAGGTCTGAGGGAGCCTTAAGTTGAGCATGTCCAAACTCAAAGCTACAGTAAATCTTCCATCCATCTTGGGACCCACTACAAGAGAAACAATTATAAAATTCTATTCATAACCATAGCATTATGTGTTTACACTTAAGAATAACTAATTTCAAAATAAAATCTCTCTCTAATGTTAATTTATGTATTTATTTATGTTTTAAAACCATTTAATTTTTGACCTAGTAGAAAGGGTCATTAAAAAGCTCTGTATCTTTCCATTCTCACTTGTAACTCATCATTCCTCATTAATTATTTTACTTTTTTTTCCTTTATATATATATAGAAATCATCCCCCCTTGTTTTTGACACTCATGTCTACTATTGGGGTGTTTGTTGTTGGATGGATGTAGATGGAATTAGACCATATTTATCAATGAAGGGTTTATGAATTTGATTGATCATGAAAAGAGCATGATCCCATGTTGTTCTTGCTAATTCCAAAACATGAATCTTTATTGCAAAATTTGTAGCTAAATCAATCAAGTTGTCAGCAGTAGAAAGATTATGATCTCTTTGAGCTAGATCCTTTGCTACAATGACCTCCCTTGCATAATCTCCAAGTGAAGTATGAACATTGATTTTATGGAGATCAATTTATCTCTCATTTGGCTATCTGCTGTATGTAGCTTGGCCAATCTTCCCTATGCAAACAACAATCTGTTATAGTGCATTAAACTCAAACTAGTTGATTGAGATATAGATTCTCCTTAGAGTTTCATGTTAGCCCAAATCTTCTGCATGTTTTCCTAGAATTCATTTGTAAATCTTGGTGTATCACATAGAATATTGTATAGATCTTGTACCTTCTTTACAAGTTCTTCTATATTATGTACAAGTGCTTGAAATTCCAATTTTCTCACTACAATAACAATAGAAATTTTCTCCAAAACCTTCTTCTCAAATTTATTTTTAGCCTAGGCCATTAGCTTCTCATTGGCTTCAATATCCTTAGTATTAACTTTTTCAAATATTTGTGCTAACTGAGATATTATGGTAACCTGTTCATCATTGTGCTTTATATCAAATGCATCAACAAGTATGCCTTTGATATCATGAAACACTGGTTTCTATTGTTGCTCCCTTTTCATTCCTTTTGCTTCTTCTTTCTTGCGAGAATATCTTGCAAGATAACAACTTTCTCAAAAGTGAGATTGTTTAGATCCCAATTTGGCATTTCACTTACTTCATAGAGAGTAATAGTTGTACCTGAATAACTATTCTTTTTCATCTTTCCTTTTTCTTCCTCATAGTGTTGTTGCTCAACATGACTTGAGTTGGAGTCAGTGAGGAGGTGCCACCACTTAGTGTTGCTTGAAATTTAGTGCTCGAGACAACAATAATAACACTTAACGATGCTTGAGAATCTAATTGTCTTGTTCTTTATCTTCTCCTTGTTGTTCAATCTCATTCTTTCCCTCATTCCAAGGTCCTAAGACATTTGGTCCTTCCTAACCTATAGTAGATATCTCTACTTGTATTTCATTTTTTGGTTCCTCAATGTCAATTACCACTAGTGTGTTTGAGAGGCCTGTTACAGTTGCTGCTCAATCTGCTTTATTTATTTATTAAAATCAACTACATGGACTTGTGGTTCTCCTAATTTAGGATAACCCTTTATTTTTGGGATGATAAGACTGCCAGATGTTTGAATAGGTGATATACTTCCCTGTGGGGTGGCACTCCTGAATCATCTTCATCATCGAGATTGTCATCAATTGTGATGGTGTCTATTGCCTTCTTTTCCCCATTTTTCTCTACAGTTAGTCCAAAAATGATTTTCCATAACAACTCATTTTTCTGTACAACGACCTCAACTTTATTCTCTAAGATCATGAATGTTTTGTACTTAGGAAAAATTCAGTTCCTACACTTCTCCAAATATTTTTTTCTTCTCTTTATTGGTTAGTTCAAGCATAACCTTGGCCTATATTCCTCTTATTTGTGATGACGATAATGAAGTACATATTCAAAAGAAATGAAGGAAAGAAGACGAAGAAGAAGAAGAAGAAGAAGGGGAAGTAGAAGATCTTGGGGTAATATCAACTTTCACTAAAGCATCTAAACATTGAACAATGAGAATTAGGAGCACTCTTCAAGGGAAGAAAGTTACAACTTTAATTGATAGTTGAGCCTCTCACAATTTTATTAATAAAGAATTAGTTAAAAAGTTAGGATTGGAAAAAAAGAATTTTAAAGGTTTTTCAGCAATACAAGCCATAAGATCCCTAGTCAAGTGTACATAACTAATTCCCTAAGAAGAATTTATGCTGGGAAAACATCATGTTAAAGAAGACTTACATGTGGTACCATTGCATAGTGACATAATTTTGGGGTCACCTTGGATTTGTTCCCTAGGATGCTTTAAGTTTCATTTAGCTAATTTGAAAATCTATTTCATGCATGAAGGACAAGAGATAACCTTAGAAGGAATTCTAGATGGATCACCTCAATTAGTTTCCTATAACAATATTGAAAGAATATTTAGGCATGGAAGGGGAGAATGGGCTGCCTAATGCTTAGTATTAGATAAATCCACTTCAAAAGTTCCACCTATACATATTTATATTCAACCCATCATCAAAAAATATAAGAAAGTATTTGATGAAATCCCACCCGGTCTACCCTCCAAAAGAGGTTTTGAACACATTATAGAACTAGAAGAAGGAGAAAAACCAATCATCACTACTCTTTACTGACATCCCAAAAAGTATAAGGATGAAATAGAAAAGAAAATTAAAGAGCTCTTGGGGATGGGTCACATACAACCTAGCTCTAACCCATTTGCCTCCTCAGTAGTATGATGGAACAATGTGAATGTGCATAGACTACAGGGCATTAAATAAAAAGACTATTAAGAACCACTAACCCATTTCAAGAGTGGAGGAGCTTATTGATGAACTACATGGGGAAAAATAATTCTCCAAAATTGGTTTAAGGTTGGGTTATCATCAAATAAGGATTCGGGAAGAAGACATACCAAAAACAACTTTTAGATGTCATTATGGACATTTTGAATTCCTAGTTTTACCATTCAGCCTTACAAATGCACCCGCCACTTTCCAATCATGCATGAACCATACCTTTCGAAAGAAATTGAGAAAATTTGTACTTATATTTTTTGATGACATCTTGATCTATAGTAGGACATGGGAGGAACACCTACAACATATCAAAGAAGTCTTAAGAATTTTGGAATCAAAATCCTTATTTGCAAAGGCCTCAAAATGCAAATTTGGACTAGAAGAGATTCTCTATTTAGGTCGAAAAATAAATGTAGAAGGAGTTAGTGTGAATGAAGAAAAAATTAGAGAAATTAAAGAATGGAAGGTACACAAAACCATAACACAACTTTGAGGTTTTATTGGGTTATGTAGTTACTACAGACACTTTATGAAAGGATTCTCTAAAATTGTAGCCCCCCTTACAGATTTAATGAAAAAGGGATCTTTTGGATGGAATGAAGTAAACCAACAAGCCTTTGAAAGGTTAAAAGAATCAATGAGTTCATGCCTAGTTCTAGTCATTCTAGATTTTTCACAACCATTCAAGTTGTAGTGTGATGCTTTAGGAGAAGGAATTGGAGTAGTCCTAATGCAAAATAAACATCCCATCACTTTTGAAATCTGTAAATTGAATGAATGTGAATGATACTACTCTATCTATGACAAAGAAATGTTAGCAATTATGCATGCTCTAAATAAGTTTAGACAATACCTAGTATGTGGAAAATTCAACATCAAGACTGATCATAATAGCCTAAGGTTCTTTATGAATCAAAAGGATCTCAATGACAGTCAACAAAAATGGGTTAGCAAAATTTAGGCATATAACTTTGACACTGAATATGTCAAAGGGACAAATAATGTGGTAGTAGATGCCTTGTCACGACAATATCATATAATACAATAACAAGTTATAGCCAAGATTGGAAAAGGGACATTATAGCTAAGTACACCAAAGACCCACAAACAAGAAGAATCATGGAAGGAGACCCACCAAGTGAAAAATATAGAATACTTGAAGAAATCATTTTTTATAAAGGAAGGATATTTCGTGTACCAAATTCAAAGATAAAAAGGAAGATTATGGAGGAATACCATGATAACCCTTTATTAGGACACCCGAGATTTTACAAAACTTACAAGAAGATACGAGAAATATATTCTTGGAAAGGCCTCAAGAAGGACAAAATCAAGTATGTCCAAGAATGTTTAACTTGTCAAAAGAATAAAACTAAACACACTCTCCTAGTAGGATTGCTACAACTACTTCCCATTCCAAACCAAAAATGGGAAAGAATTTTGATGGACCTCATTATAGGCTTCCCAAAAGTACAAGAGAAAGATTGTATATTTGTGGTAGTAGACAGGTTAGCCAAATATGCACACTTCATGACTATCTCCACTCATCATAAAGCATCCCAAATTGTAGAGGTATTTTTCAAGGAGATCTTTAGGTTACATGGAATTCCAAAAAATATTGTTAGCGATAGGGACAATAAATTCCTCAGTCTATTTTGGCAAGAACTTTTTTGATTAATAGGAATTCATCTAACTCCTAGCACAAGCTATCATCCTCAAATAGATAGGCAAACTGAAATTGTTAAAAAATAGATAGAAGGATATCTGTGGAACTATGTAGCATGACAACATAAGGCTTGGGTAAAATGGTTGCACTTGGGAGAATATTTCTATAATACTACTTATCATATGTCCATCAAAATGAGCCCATTCAAAGCTTTGTATGGATATGAGGCAACCACATTTAGAGATTTGGTCATTGAAAAAAGCAAGGTACTAGGAGCCTAGGATTTTGTTTTGCAAGGTATTGATATTATGAACACTCTTAAAGATAATTTGCAAAATGCTCAAAATCAACAGAAAATATATGCAGATCAGAAGCACATAGAAAGAATTTTTGAAATTGGTGATTGGGTATTCTTGAGATTACAACCCTACAAACAATCAACTCTCAAAGAATGCAAAGTAGAAAAATTGAAGCTACATTTTTATGGACCCTAGAAAATCTTAAGGAAGATCGATGAAGTGGCTTATGAGATTGAATTACTTGAGAATAGTAGAATACACAACATTTTTCATGTATCCATACTTAAGAAAGTAGTGGGACAAAGAGTAAAACCCTGTACAAAGTTACCACCACTAGATGATGAAGGGAAACTCATCTTGGAATTGGAAGTGATCATTGATAGAAGGGAAAAAATATTAAGGAATAGAACCATTCCCGAATACTTGGTTAAATGGAAGAATCTACCTACAGAAGATGCTACATGGATGGGTGCAAAAATTATGTCTCATTCAAAGTTTCTTGAGGACAAGCAAATTTAGGGAGGGTGGACTATCATAAACCCTTGATTTATGTACTTGTATATAATGATATATATATTTGATAAATTATTAATCTCAAAATCCTATTACTAGATTAATTATTTGACATTTAATTATCAAAATTCAATTTGATGAAATAATTGATATTAACTTCTAATCTGAAATCTTCATTATTTAAAATTAATACCAAATAATTGATACCAAAGGGCTCATCCTTTGCATCAATTTCCTCATTGAGTAGTGTAGTAATGACTACACTCACATCATCAACCTCAACTTCATAACCAAAAGGTTTTAGCCATGCTTTCTATTAGTGAATAGCTTGTCTTTTCCTACTAAAAGAATAGTTCAATCTATGCCCAAGGCTCAAAAAATCCAATAAAGTTCATAACTATTGGGTAAAAATTGAGTTATTTGTTTCCCTCTGAATTTCACAAGTGCAACTCCCTTTACAAAAGATTTATTGATAAATTCAAAAGATCAAAATTAACTAAATGTACACTTTTTCCAAAATGTGCATAAGTAACGCTCATGTACTCTTGGGTACTGAGGTAATAACTTACATGCTCAAAGATTTAATCAATGAAAAGCTCATAGTCTTTCCACAAATAAGCAAGATTTAACTAGGAAATTGAACTTTACCATAAATTCAAACTAAAACTAGGAAAAGATAAATAAGAGTGGACAACAAAGAAACATTAATAGATGTCATACAGAACCAATCATCACAACTCACAAAGTAACTATGATTGAACTGCTTTAAACACTTATTCAAAAGGACTTCTTTTGTACCAAGTCATTTAAGAAAGAATTTCCAAACATATGACTATCTATCTATAGCTACTTCTAGATAATTTACTTAAAATAATACAAGCTTTATCAGAGTATATTTTTGGCTACTTAAAATCTAACCCCTAACTAGTTAAATGCTCTAGCATTTATAGTTGATTACAAATCCAAACATGCCTCCACTAAAGCCCAGCCTTTTGGCTAGAAATAATTGTGAGAACAAGAAATAGTTTTAAAAATAGCTTGGAAAATAAAATAGAAAATAACTATTCCTAACTAAACACCATCACTAGTACTTTGTCCATCTGCCATAGTATGCTTCACTAGTTTCCAGCTCCTAAAGGCAATTTGTGAACTTCTGCATTGCATGGGAGTGAGGATTCTTTAGACTGAGTAACTTTGATCTGCAAACATCCTTTTTCCATTTTATCTCTTTAATTTTTCAACTTTGTCTTGGCATGAGATTTTTGTTTAGATATAACATCGATTCAACATTTTCCAGGGTAGTAAAGTCTCCAGGGGTAGGTGTGTCATTTTATTTGATTTTTGTTATAGCATCATTGAAGTTCTTGATCAAGACCTTGGAGTCAATGTTACCATCTTTGAATTGCATGATTCAAGTAGGGTTAACAACTTGCATGTCCTTTAGGAGTTCTTTGTACATTCCCACAATTTTAGCTTCCACCAATCACATTTCTTCAATGACTCCTTTGTAAATTGATTCCTTTCATCCCATATTTCTCTTAAGAATGAAAAGCATTTATGAATCCATAGTTTTCATGGGATTTTTATTTAGAAACTCCAATACCATGTACTTCTCAACTTCACAAACCTAGAATACAATGGCTTGGCAACAATTTTGGTCAACTTCTTAGATTGGCACAAGGGTTTAAATTTCACCCAACAACACTTCTCCTTCAAAAAATGTGGTGGTGAAATTTAAAATGATTTTACTGCCTTCCTTTACAATGGATACCACCCATTCCTGTACTGTGTTTGAGAGTAGCTTACCCCTTTACATTTGTTTAACCAACTGCTAGCTGTTTGAGAAATTACGATCAAAAGATTGTGGGGTTTGGACCAATGGAAGGGTGCCTATATTCATTAGTGAATCTATATAAGCCACCAGGGTGATTACCAATTCCTTTAATTCTTTCTTCTCTTTACTGTCCATTTCTGATTGAGTTAGCATATGGTCTATAGAGAATTTGAAGAGATGATTACCAATGTCTCTATTAGTAGCCCCCAATTCTATAGTGGTGACCTTAAAGCCTTTGGCATCAATTTCTCTAGATTCCTCTTTGTATTTGTATGTGGCCAATTCTACCATTACCCTTCTGATCACTGGATCTTTGATTAGCTGCACATCACTCTTCATATTTTTACTCTTAGAACCATGAGCTGCATACTTGGTGACAATATCTTTAATAGGTGTAGACACAGGCTACAGGGTTCACTTCTTGCTGATAGAATTAGACAACCATGATGGAATAGTAGGAGCACAAGTCATCCCCTGACTTCCCTTGGGATGAGTCATGAACTTAGGCTGATCCAACCTAGGAGCTTCTACTAATTTCACATCATGATCCTAGGTATCTGAGGAGTTGAGTTCTTCTCCCAGGCCCTCTCCTTGAGACATCATTTTCTCTTTTTGAATCTCCTGCTACATGAGTGCCTCAAACTTAGTCTTTGATCTAGTTCTAGGGGCCGTGCTTTGTTTAGGGGATAGTGCTCTTTCTTCTTAATGGGATCCAAAGTACTACCTGCAACATAAGATGAAATTGATATGTTAGAGGTCAATGTTTTAGAGAAAGAAACTTTCTTTGGAGATTTTCTAGTCCATTTTTCATTGACAACCTTTATGTTTCTCCTTCTCAACCAATTATCTATGTGAGCAAGGATAGATCTGGTTCTCAAATTTATATCATCTTCTTCCCCTTGATTCTAGTCTACCTCCAATTTTTTTAGCTCACTTGCTTTTTCCCATCCCTGTTCAACAATATTTGAACCATCGTTAACTACTCCTTCCAACTGAAACTTCAATTTGAGAGAATTTATTTGTGGGAGTGTTAGTCTTGAATGGTCTTTCTTTATCACTTATTCTTCGTCATTACAATCTTTCCATAAATCTTCTAAATGTGGAATTGTGGGTGATTGACCCTTCAGACCAAGTACTTTAGCTGCAAAACCTTTGTTGTCAAAATTTCTCCTTCCATGGTAGGATCCAAGATTAAAATTGAGCAAGTTTCTCCCAATGACTGAGGCATTAATCATGTCATTGCAAGTCAAATGACCAAGCTTAATAGGGAAAACATACTCCCAGTTTTCTTGAGGTAGATTATCTTTAATTACTGAAAACAACAGTCTACAAATTTCAGCTATGAGAAAATAGTCTAGAGCATAATGAGGAAATTTTATTGGTTCTTCTTCAAATCCTCCTATTCTCAAGTATGTGAATTTAGGAAATTGGATAAAATAGCTGCCATAAATTTGAACTAGCTTTTAGGCCTCTGGGGATAATCTGGGCATGGGTGCCTTTTTGAGGTTCAAGTATAGACTTTTTATCAGCACATCATGTGTTTCCCTAAAATCCTCCATTACTCTATCCCTTTGGAGAAAAGGACAATATTGGTAGACAATTATGTCTTCACTCCAAGTTTCATGAGGGAGGGAACAAATAGTACTGATACATGCAATGCAATAGGTCAGATAGGAAGACATGTAGAAATCTTCTCTAGGCACCTTAGGATGTTTTAGCTAATTTCTCATTGAGCTGGCTATCAATTTTGCCCAATCCAATGACATTTCTCCCTTTTTATTTGATTTCTACATAATGGTACATCCATTCTTCAAAGAGAAAAACATCCGAAGAACCCTTAACCCAGTGCAATAAGACCATGAGGTCATGAATATGAGGTTTCATCTGATCTTTGGTTATTATTTTGGGGAGTCTTGAACTACCTTTATAATTTGTTTCCAACCACTTCCTAGCCAACATGTTATAGTATTTGTCTAGGCTTTCCCAATACTCAACTAAAGACTAGGTAGGGCTAAAAGTAGTAAAAGTACATTCATACAAATGCAAGATTGATGAAATAATCTCCCTAGAGATCGATAACACTGGTTCTCTATATTTATTCAAAATGCTCTTAGTCCTCACATCATAGTGGTCAATACATAACTAGAGTAACTCAAGACTCAAAAGGGAAGGGGGAAAAGCCACAGCTTCAACCAAACCACTTGTCAAAATCTCTAGACAACCATTAACTTAGTCGACTAGTTCAAAAAAATTTCCTTGTAATTTCTCAACTTTGAGACCCTCCAAATTAGTATTAGTAATCACAGGCCTCCTACACTCCAAACTAGAAATGTTCTTGAAGAAATGTAGAATAGACTTCATTTTAAGTAAAGGAAATAAAAACCTAACACTGCTTTGTTCTTCAAAACACACACACACACACAAGTGAAAGAACAAGGGGTTTGTTATGTTCTCTCCTATAATGTTTCATATGATCTTTGGTGATTATTTTGGGGAGTCTTGAACTACCTTTATAATTTGTTTCCAACCACTTCCTAGCCAACATGTTATAGTATTTGTCTAGGCTTTCCTAATACTCAGCTAAAGACTAGGTAGGGCTAAAAGTAGTAAAAGTACATTCATACAAATGCAAGATTGATGAAATAATCTCCCTAGAGATCGATAACACTGGTTCTCTATCTTTATTAAAAATGCTCTTAGTCCTCACATCATAGTGGTCAATACATAACTAGAGTAACTCAAGACTCAAAAGGGAAGGGGGAAAAGCCACAGCTTCAACCAAACCACTTGTCAAAATCTCTAGACAACCATTAACTTAGTCAACTAGTTCAAAAAAATTTCCTTGTAATTTCTCAACTTTGAGACCCTCCAAATTAGTATTAGTAATCACAGGCCTCCTACACTCCAAACTGGAAATGTTCCTGAAGAAATGTAGAATAGACTTCATTTTAAGCAAAGGAAATAAAAACCTAACACTGCTTTGTTCTTCAAAACACACACACACACACAAGTGAAAGAACAAGGGGTTTGTTATGTTCTCTCCTATAATTTGCTGAGAGAAAACCTGACCTTTTTCCCTTGATTATGGTTACTTCTCCTTTAATTCTCACTTTTGCATGATAAAACAATGAAACAGGAAATTCATATTTGAAAAGGAAAGGAGACATACTGGCATAAGTACTACCCCATTATGAGATATTCATGGAAATTTCATTGTGGCTTGATTTGCATGCTCAAAGCTATGATAAGACACCTTTATTTAATGATGATCCTTCATGGGTGTCCTTGTAATAATTACAAATTTTTGACAAATAATCCAACCCCCAGATGAAAGATTTGCCTTTTTGAATCATGATGACAACTGATCTCATGTCTCAAATAAAAATTAAATCTGACATGATCCCCAATCATTACTCTTGACATTTCAATTAGTTTCTTGGGAACTAGTTGTTCTTGGAGAATCATTAATTTTTTTCTCAAATAAATCTTCAAAAATTGAACTACTACAAACCACTTCAAACCGAGGTTCAAAGAGGTTCAAGAGATTGAAACAAATATCTTCATTATGCTCAATGGGTACCATTTGAACAAAATAGTTAGTATCAAAACCTTTGGTTGAACTACTTTGAACTACTTTGAACTAAGGTTCAAAGAATTTAAAAGAGGTTCAAGACATGAGAGTTGCAATGAACATCACAAGATTAGTCTTTGTATGCAAGGATCGATGATATTCATAAGATATGGGACTGATAAATGTTTTTTTGATGTATGATTTCAAGATTCAAAGGAAATCAAAGAGAGTTTAAAATATGGCAACTCAATTTAAGGCTAACACTTTCCTAGGTTTAATTGCTTGTACAAATGTATTATCTATGTTTACCAAAAAAAAATACCATTATTATACTTTTCAACTAATGACTCACTGACTAACCTAGGCATAAGAAATTTAAGAAGTTCAATGCTAAGCCATGCACAACATGAATTGATCATTAATAACTAAAATAAATTCATCAATCATAATACATGCCACATACCAAAGTGACTATTTGTAGTCACACTTGAGGGAGTAACCACCTCATGACATCTTAGAATCAAATATAGTAGGTGCTTTAGAGAATAAAACCAACCTTAATTGACAACCAATTTACTTATGCTCACTTTAATTACCCTCTATGTAATAATTTGTAATTATGATCCCTAGTTTCTTACAAATATTCAATATTTATCGCAATGTTTGACTTTCTAATTCAAGATAATATACATGACACAAATAAATCTAATACAATCTTTTAAAATTTCATAATATCTTATAATTTAAAATATTCTCCTACAAATGAAATGCATAGTCCAATTAGAAACATAGGTCCTTGACCTAATATACCTACTATGATAAGGATGATACCCTATTCTATAAATGCATCTCATAATATACATGATACAATATTCAAAATGATGCTCAAAGCATTTCAATGTAAATAAAAATATTAAGGGTTACCTTTTCAAACCTCATAGTCCAACCTATCATTATTTTTATCTAATCTCATCCCTCACACAAAAAAAACATGAAATACTCCATAAGATCTAAATCAATAATATAGAACTCTAGGCATCTAAATAGATAATAAAATCATAACACTAGGTTAAAATTCAATAGGTTAGTCAAGAAACATATAATTCTCATGGAAGTAAGGTTCATCAACCAAAAAGATCTAAAACCATGATGATTTACATCAGGGTCAAATAAATGCTAATGTCAATACTCATCAACTATCATGGTAAGTCAAACAAGGCATTCCAACTATAGTCACTAAGAATTCACACACACAATAAACATAAGGGGTGGAAAAGAAAGGTTATCCATTCACTCACAACAACACACTCATGTAGAGAATTACTAACTTCATAGGCATCAATATAACTAGAAATCCCACTATTGTACTACAGGTTCTAGCATCAAATTGAGCTTTAGTAAGTATTTCATCTATGAAAACCCATAGGTAGAGTAATAGTCATAAAAATGATATAAGATAAAAAAAACATAGTCTTTAGTTTTATTTTATTCAATTATTCTCAAACATAAGAGAGATATAAGTCTAAGATACATGAGTATTATGCACATCAATGTTTTGTTGTTTAATTTCATGTATTCAATTTTGACAATTTGACATGAAATGGGTGTACAATATCCCTTTTTTAAAAGTATATATAGTTGGACTTTGATACAATTTATAATGTCTCATTAAGGAACTGAAGATAAATTAACCTAAACAAGCTACTTTGGGGTAAGTGCAGAAAGTTTTGGACCAAAAAGATGCCACTTTTTTTCTTTTCTTTTTTTTCTTTTCTAATCTATGCTATAACATGATCACACTATAGTGTGATTGCACTATAGGTTCCATGGGATGAGATTGTGGCTTGTGTAATGGAAATGGTAGTTTGATCACACTATTCAAAAAATAATGAAAAGGATAGCACGATCACAATGTTGAAAAGTTTTATAAAAAAAACCCAAGACTTATTTATCACTGATCTCCCTTTTCTTTCTACGGTTTTCAATTCTATTGTCTTCCAAGGAGTGGGAACCCACTATAGAAAGAAGTTTTTAACCCCAATTTTTATGAGAGATGGCTCGACATCATTGAAAATTGCAAACCATTCAAAGAGGTATGGGTTTTTAACACTTGTTTTTGTTTATTTTTTTGTTTTAAATAGTTTTTTTTGAATTTTGATTGGGGTTTTTTTAGTTTTTAAAAATATTATTTGTTTTATTGTTAAGTAATGTAGAAAATCCATCGTCTAATCCACCACAAGATCCACAAAATCCACCACAAAACCCTCCAAAGGATCAACCTAATAACCCTCAAAATGAAGAAAAACCACTTTCAAAACCTCCACCAATCATAAGACCTCCTCTAGGGACCCATGAATTTTTTTTGAATGAAATTGAAAGAGGAAAAACCAAGTTAGAAATAACTTTTAGGAGGCTAAAGAGTTTTCTTCAACATGATCCTAGTAGGGCACAATTGGCTCAATCCCTTGAGACCATTGTGGGTTAGGTAGCATCTGTTAATGGTCAATGAAATCTATGGCATAATAAAAAGAGAAGATCAAAGAAGATATTATGCTGATAAATTATTGTATGAAGATGTAAAAAAAATCCAATTACGAAAGATGAAATATATGCTTTGTTTAAAAATCCCAAAGAAAAAACACATTGAGAACTACAACAAAAAGCTTCCTCATCCATTGGTGCATTCATGAAGGTATTAAAAATAATTTTTGGGATAGGTGATGCATGGTGTTTGATGCCTCTCCTTGTAACAATCTTGAGGTTCCAAAGTATTTCTTGAGGAAATTTTATTGTCAGTATGTCCTTGGGGAGATTCCCAATTATTTTAACATTCTTCCTTCTTAGGATAGAGGTGGGGGATCATCATTTGATAGGCCAGGGGCACTTAGTGACCCTAATACTGTTAGGGCACTTTTTGGCAAGCCACATGTGGAGCATGTTACTATTCCTTCTATTTTGAAGGAACATGTAGAGGCCAACATACTAGGCACTATTAGATCTTTGAATCAGACCCTCTTTTAGTGTGCCACTCCTTTTTGTTGTGGATACGACTACTTAGAGTATTGGTCATATCTGCAAGTCATGTGAATCTTTGTGCACATTTGACACTTCCAACAAAGAGGACGATGATGACAGATGACTTCCTCAATGACATATTTAGAATTGATACATAGGTAAATATAAATAATTACATTTAAAATTATTTTGATCACATCTCATATGTACATGAATGACTAATAAATTACCATGTATTGACATTGTAAAAAATTCATGGCAGGAGTGTTGCTGGCACTAGCACTGTATTATGCTGTTGGTACTATTGGGACTCAAAATTGAAGCCCTAATTTTTTGAGTACCATTGAAAAATTAAGCCCTATAAGCACTTTTTGATGCATGTGTACCTGATTATCCATTTAAGGCTTAAGTGATGTTTAATGTTTCTAACACCTTGAATTCAGTACATCTATGAGTTTCATGAAGATAAATTGCCATTTTGAATCATTCTACGAAGTCTCATTTTGAGCAATTTCCAATTCTACATTTTTACCCAAGTCTCAAATAGTGACAGGAGGCTGTGTTTGCAATTGAATATCTTGCACCTAGTAATGTTTCATGATTTGTCACTTTTAGAGTGTCTACTATCCATACTAGAGAGCTTATGTTTTAGATTTTGAGTCATTTCGAATCTGATTGACTAGGTTTTGAATCCCTCAAAGTTGGTTGTTTATCAATGTCATGCTAATGTGAATTGTTCTGAATTCTGGGAGGCCTTGTTTGACTTGTTATAACTTTGACCTAGTTGACCAAAATGAAAAAAATTCCTTTTGAATTACATTTTAGAGGTTAGAGACTTACTATGTAACAATTTTGAGCTTATGAAAAATTTGTTTGATCAGTTTTCAAACACGATTCCAAATGCAATTCGTAACTTTTTACTAGTGTCATATAGTGCAGATTGGTCGGTACCCCTATTCGGGATGTTGTAACTCAAGATCCATGATAGGTGAGATAAAATGGATTGTACCACTATCTTCTCCTCTAAAAATACTTTTAAGCGTGCCAATTTTCAAATCTTGAGGAATCTGTCTGCACACTTTCCCAAGCCCACTCCATTTGTTAAAAATGCTCTTCTACCATTATTTCCAGTCTGCAAATTTTAACTAGCTCACTTTGACTGCTCGCCAAATTCGCCCAATTTTTTTATCATGAGCCTAAATTGAAGATTCATATTATCCTCATGAAAATAAACTAATGCCCCAACTTTCATTTCCCCAAGTGTTAGTTTACCCAATTTTCAAAGCCAAAACTGATCATGATTTATAACTTTCTAACATGTTTTCTCACAGGTAGTTTTGAGAGGGAAAATTTAATAGTCAATATCTTTTGACTAAGAATTCTTCATCAGAAAAGATTTGACAAGGTAAGAGATTGCAGAACAAAGAATTAGTATGTTTGATTTTAGAGCCTGGTCAGGTGTTTGGATCAGTTTTTAAAGCCAACTAACAAGTCTTGTTAGTAGAGAATCATAGTTTGTAGATAAAAGGTAAAATAAGTTTTAATGATCAATTAGTGCTCAAATTTGAGTTTAATCAGTATCAGATTGATCAATGGATTAATTTACAATGTCAATTTTTCAAAAAGGATTTTTTTTTAGCCAGACCCACCTTGGGGCCTGACTCATTCTATTAGATCAACATGGGGAAGAGTAGAAGTTTATTTTTCCAATTGGAGTTAGAATGCAAAATGGGCTTACAAGTACTAATGCATAAAACATTTGTAAAGTGATTGCTCTATGATACAAACATAGATGGAGAATATAGTGGGAATTATCACTTATTTTGGGTTGGAAATTAGATGAGATCCACCATGTCAAAGTTATCAAGTGTTGGCATGTTCATTAACCCAACTTCAGTTTTATCTTGGATCATCTTTTTTTTTGATAGATTCCTCAAGTAACATCCTAGTACTATCAACATAGATTACTATAGATCAAAGATGTGGGTTTTAAGCCTGAGATGGAATATGAGACTTATGAATTTCCTTGTAGTATTGGTAGTAGCCCATCATCAATGTAAACCCTATCATTCAAGTGATGGAAGTCAAATTTGGCTTAGATGTAAAGGATAGCCATGCTAAGGGCGAAAAAGCAACGTGTGAATGCCTATGATAGTTAAAATGAGGAGCTTGATTCCACATTCAACTTTGATGCAAAAGAGCTCCACATAATAAAGAAAAGACATAGGTCATAGCCAATAAAATGGAAGACCACCATGCCAAAGAAACAATAAAAGAAAGCTCCCGCGCCCATTGCAGGACATCTCATGCAAATATGGGAGGCTAGTTTAGTAGCATGAAAGGGGCAAAGTTGTCCACTAGGGAAGGAACAACTTTCAAAGGTTGGAAGAATGCAAGACTGCATACAAAGGTGACATCCATCAACATGGTTCATGACATTAGGAGTCTCCTTGGTAGAGGTTTAAAAAAATGCAGCCAATGCTTTGACTAAGTAAAATTTCTCTTGCAAATCACCAACTACCTTTTCACAGAGAGTTTTTCCATCTTTGCATGAGAATCCATATGACTTATCCTTTTCTAATGCCATAGAGGAATGGATGTAGCCTATGGAAGGAAGAGACAGAGGGTTGCTCACAAGTGATAGACATGTATTAAATTGAAAGAACATACCACTGATGGAAATTGTAGAATGTAAGAAAAAGCATTCATCACAAACGACAAGTACATATAAGATTGTATGTATCAAAACATTGCAACCAATTGCACCAAGATTGCTTGTAGACTAGTAGAAGAGAAGCCATAGGTCAAAGGGATCCCCACGTCAAAAAGGAGGTTGTAGAAACCAAAAAGAGGTCCACACTAAAAGGAAAGAAGAGTGCCCATGATAAAGGTAAACAATGAATGAGTTTTAATTGAAAGGAGGGCGTTCAAACAGATTTTCACATTCTAATGTTGCATCAAGTATGTAATGAAGTCTCCTCTGCATGTTGGCTACACATTTTTAAATGAAGTATGGGTGTTGATTTATCCCACATTGTTTGTGAGAGAAAACTTCCAAGTCTTTATATTATATCATGTTTATATATAACATTTCTAAAGCTTTATGCTTTATGTCAAAGCCTTGTGAATTGTGCGTGAGTCCCAACCAAGCTGTGGAAGAAGATAGAAAATTTTGGATGCTTGAAAATGTAGACAAAGAATGACATGTGGCAAGCTCAATGCGAATGCATAGGATTGTGCCATGTGGCAGATCAGACGGTAGGCATATTACCACTCCATGAAGATGCAAGGAGGATAAGCAATGTAGGAAAGCAACTAGTTGACATGTGTCAGTGGGTCCCACTTAGAGGTGAGGTGGCAAGTGATAGACTAATAGGTGATAGGTGGTACAATGTATCACATGTCGCAAGAGTGCTTTCCTACATGCACAGTCAGTAGCTGCTGATTGTAATGTAGGGAAGTGCCTAATTGACATGTGGTAGTGGGCCTAATAAAAGATGCCGTGGTGGTTTGAGAATGAATGAGAGACTACCACATGGTGGTGACTATGAAAAATCCAACTAGTAAGATGCTACCATGTGGTAGGCTGGTCAAACCTTAGTTGACCTAAGATGCATGGGTAGGGTCAAAATTTTAAAATAAAAAAATTAATTTTAAATCATTTTTTCAAAAAAACCATCATGTACGAGATTTTTAAAATTTTAAGGGTTATAACCTAAAGTTCAAACTTTAGGGAATTTAAATTTTTGCATAAATATTTAAATAGGTGAGTTTTAGACCAGAGAGCCATGCCAGGGGTATATTTTTCAAAATAGGATTCTGAGAGTTTCTAATAAGCAAATATAGGCATATTATATATTGCTAGAACTAGGAGAAGACACCATTTTTTTATTCTGGAGTTTGTTTTTGCATAGGAAGTCACTGGTTCAAGTTATAGGAAGAAATGTAAGATTTGGCCTTCTTAGTGAAATTGGTAAAAATTGGAAGTACAGTTATAGGCCTGGTAAAAATGCATGGCAAAAGGTTTGTTGGATTAGTTTTAAGGATATTATGCCATTCTGGTATAATTTGGCTCCAATTTTTAGTTTTGAGAATATTATGTTTTCTAGATGTGATGAATTTTAGGGATTGAAGTTGGAGTCATGATTGAAGGGTTTTCATCATTCAACATAGATATTTCCAAGTTTGTTACAAGATAATGATGAAAACTAAATTAGATCAAATAGGTAGAAAAATGAAAGAGGTTTTACAACTGCAGGGGATGAAATTTCGAGTGGACACATGTCATCTTCAAATCAAAACTGATAATTCTCTCCTATATATTTCTTTCTCTCATCCATTATAGGGGTTGGAAAATTTTAGTGTGAGACCACATTGTTGGATCTATAACTATGATTCCATGATTATTCTTTAGCATATTTCTCTTGTATGAACAATAGTAGTGGAGATAATATAGTTATTTTGATATGTTAGGCATTTCTATGTTTTAATTTCATGCATTTGAATGTATAGTTTCAAGGAAATGAATACAAATGAGCAAGAATTTCTTTAGTTTCATTCTGATCCTCATCTCCTATCTCTATAATCTACAGTCTTATTGTTGGAAATGATTGAAATGATCATAAGAAAAATTGTTGGAATAATATATGGAATTGGTAAAGAATGTCCTCAATCATTGTTTTGTCATTGATGTCAAACTTGCTACTTGCAGGAATGACAATTTCTTTAGTGATCCAAATACTATCAATTAGTTAATTGCCAAGGAGGAGGCAATAAATAAGATGTAACTAGAACACCTAGAGAAAGGTTGAAGTTATGATGTTGTAATGAAGTACAAGGATCAGCTAAGCCATTGATGAAAAAGTGTATTTGATGACATACTATAAGATACAAAGAAAGGGCACACTGAAACATATCAAAGATTTAAGGTTTTAGCTGAGTCTTTTGTAAAGCTCAACTAAGTCCATTAGAGAGAAGGAGCCGAGCAAGCTAGTAAGAGCCGAACAAATTCCTAGTTAATGCCGAGTAAACTTCAAATGCTGAGTAAACTTTAGATGCCGAGTAAACTTCAGATGCTGAGTAAACTTCAGATGCCGAGTAAACTTCAGATGTCAAGAAAGTTTAGATGTCGAGTGACACAGAGTTTATCAAGTGCCAAGAAGAACCAAGTGCCAAGCAGGTATAGGTGTTGAGTAACACAGAGGTGCCGAGCATTAGTAACTCAATAATGCCAAGTTGCTACATTATTTTGGAAATCAAAGATTTGCCAGATCTAAGCCAACAAGGTTGTTATCTAGAAATTTGTGAATTAAAAGGAAGATAAGAATGATGAGCTGGTGCCACAGAACACCATGTAGAACATTTTTAAGGATACAACTAGCGAAGTTTTGAGAAGAGAACAAGATATGGGGTAGATACATTGTATCCTACCTAATCCATTTTGAAACCCTAAAATTGGAGAGGGAGAATTGAGCGGCAAAGGAAAAATAGATTTCTATTTAAGAAGACATAAGTTAATGAAAGAGAGAGAGAGAGAGAGAGGTGGTCAAGCATAAAAGCATGAAGTACCAAAAAAGGTGCTAAGGAGAAGAAAACATAGGAACTCTGTTTGGATAGATGACCACAAGGATGATTTCATTGGTAGAATGAGTAAGAAGACTCAAGTAGATGAAGCTTGAGAGGAAGACAAGAAGTCAGAGCTGGAGTGATTGAAGCCAAGCATAAGGATTGAACTGAAAGTGTGATCTAAAATCTACAAAGTATGTTGTAAGTTATATCAGATCAAAAGACCATTATCGTTACTTTCTAGCAATTGTAACAGTAAGTTTAAATCTTATGGACTTAGGTTGGTTTAATAGCCATTAGATAAATCCTTTAATAGGGTGACATTCCAAGTGAATGTTCTAAAGACCTTTAGCCAGGCCCATTCCTAACAGTTTGGTGAAATCCTCTAATAGGGTTACATTTAACAGTGTGTTGTAAGCCTTTAACAAGGCAGGCTTTTAATAGGGCATCACTTCAGAAGAGTGAGAATCAAGTAGCATGTTACTAGTGGTTTTTCCCAAATTGGGTTTCCACATAAATCATTGTGTCA
Organism: Cupressus sempervirens; assembly: GCA_028749045.1. NCBI lineage: Eukaryota > Viridiplantae > Streptophyta > Pinopsida > Cupressales > Cupressaceae > Cupressus > Cupressus sempervirens. The sequence continues at coordinate 9,963,938 of CM053786.1, forward strand.
TGTGTTGATCTTGGATGTTTTATCTTTGCATATTGATTTACTATAACTTGCTTATATGATTGATTTAAGTTTGGATGGATGAAAAGTGTATGGATTCATTAAAAGTAGTAAAAAGGTATTAATAGGGCATTTAGACCTTGAATAACTGATTCGCCCCCCCTCTCAGTTATTCTAAAGAATTCTAACACTTATGTGGTCTAGGAACAAAGAACTAAGACCCATTTGCATCCCCTTAAGGTTGTATGTCTGATGTATTTTGCTGTTGGAACAAAAGGCCAAGTAAATGCTTGATGTCTTTGACAAGATTGCTAGTTATTTTGAGAAGGATACTTCATAAGGAGGTCTTTATGAATGCTGATCTCTAATTCAAAAAGTGATTAGATAGATCTGATATTTGGTGTATGAAATATGTCATTGATATTAGAGATGTATGTGTTTGATTCATGAAATTGCCCAATAGATAAGGCACTAATCAGCTACATGATCACTTGTTCTTACTACTACATATTTGAAGTTATTCTGAACTTGACATCATTAATCAAAATCTTTTCCATTTCATGTTGAAGAGATGAAAAGGATGCCCTCACTCAGCTTGTGAATTTCATAGAGTTGCAAATTTGCTACTACACATCTTTGTGATTGCATAGGTATAGGAGATTAAGGGGTTTTATTTTCTTTTTTAGATTCATGAATATGTTTTAGCACTGGTACCATATAAATTGAATAACAAGTTCACCTACCTAGGTTTTGCAGATCTTGAAGTAGAAGAAGGGTCTAGCCTTATAGTTGGCTCAATGCCTGAAATGGTATGTTGAAGATGAGAGTTAGTTGCACCTATATGTATCTTATTCTCATTGGGGTAATTTGAAACCATCTTTGTTCCAAAACACCAACAGGTACTAGCATTGACACTAGCAAAATATTTTCCTACTAACTATTTTGTCACCTGAGAGCCTAATATTTATTGTCAAACTATATTTTTTTGGATTTTTAAGTAATGTAAGTGGTCATCCTTTCTTTGTTTCCACTTGCAAAAGCTATGGGCATGATTTTCTCAATATGGGAGCATTTATTGGCTCATTATCTATCACTTCATGAGGATATTTGTGTACATAATTATAATTTTTCTAATTTTATCTTGATTTGTACTCTAATCTTAACTCTAGTTGGTGCAAGTTTGAGTTGTATTATTGTGAGTTATACGTGATCTCTTTAAAAGGAATCTTTATACAATTTTTTTGGGGTTCTTCTCTATTGTATTTTTTTAGTATATTATGCTTTGTATTCCTTTTTCCTTCCATTAATGAAATTCCTATTTTTACCTCTTATTGTCATTCATGATTTGTGCATGTCTTTTTCCTTGTTTTGAATGTTTCTTTCCTACTTCTTAGAGTTATAGGTTGTGTTTAATTTATTGATATTTGCTGCTCTATGCACCCTAAAATGGTCACCTAGACTATGGGCCCCCATTATTCAATTTATCAAATTTCGTGAATAAATGGTTTGCAATATTTTATTAAATCAATTCAAATCAATTTCCTTGATCAAATTCAATTATTTCAATATTTTATAAGGTTGATCATTTTGTCCTAAGTCTTATTTAATTAAAAGAAAATCTCCCTTTTAATTAAATAAAATAAGTCCCTATTTAATTAAAAGAAAACCTCTCTTTTAATTAAATCCATCCACATTTAATTAATTAAGAGAAAAACCCCTCTTTTAATTTAATTAAATATTTCCTATTTAATTAAAAGAACTTGCTCCCTTTTAATTAAATAAAATTCCCACTTAAATATCTCTTTGTGATGAAAAAGGAAATTGAATAAATAGAAATTAAGCCCACTTGAAAAAGGAAATAAAATAAAATAAATCTTTTTTTATTTTCTCTACACTTAAATGCACATATCTCTAAGTGGGATTCCTCTTTTTCCTCTTTCCACATTGATGCAGAAGCATCTAGAGGTATAAGGGCAATCTTGTGTCAACCAAAAAAAAAGTACTTAGAATTAGTAGTTTCCGTTTCATGTGTTTTCATTTATGGATACCCATTTGGGTCAAATAAAGGTTCCAACTCTCATAGTTCCACTATCAGTGTTCTAAGATAGAGTATTTTAACACCTCGGGATATGTGTAAATGTCAAAAAAATAGGAGTATGTAATTGAGCCATCATTTTGGTGAACTAGAAGGTGTAAATTGGCCAGATGAATGTAATTGTAATTTAGAGCATTTCAGAAAAAGAATCAAGTCAAAAGGCCCCACAGTTTGAAAGTTATTGCAGTATTTCAATTTTTGGAGACCTCCTAAGAATGCTTCAAAGTTAGGTTAAGGGCATTAAATGACCTTGAACAGGGCTAAAAAATGGGGGACAAGAAAAGCTGGTCCATAAGGCTATAGAGCGCTTTGAGAGCTTTTCGAAAATGTAAACGGTTTGTCAATCGGAGCTACGGTTCAAAAGTTATGCCTCTCGAAAGTTTGGTTACGTTTTTTGGATTCTTCTAGATTTGCACCAACTTCTAACGCGGCTTTTGGAGCCTTCTACTTGGTCAGTGGATGCCTACTAGCACTTTATAGAATGTAATCCTAATCCTTAACCCTTCTTTGTCTATTTAAGGACATTTCTAGCATTGTAAAAGGCAGTTCAGAGTGGAGTTTGAGAGGAGGTACTAAAAGAAGAAATTATCTCTAGATTTATGCTATTGTAAGTTGAAGTCTATTTTCTTTGTACTAGATTTATTAGCTTATTTACAAAGTTAATAAAATTTCCCTTTCCTGTTGTGTCCATTCTATGCTTGGGTTGTGTCCCCATCACACATTCTTCTCAAACACTCCTCTTTTCTCATTGGCAAAATTTTGTCTCACATGGATCAAACTCTATTATCTCATATTGGTTGTGAGAAACCTCTCACCTCTATATTTTCCTTTATAAGAGAGAGCCCTCTCCTCATTTTAGACATCCATGATTATGCTATTGCTATGCTTTGGAGAGTGATTTTTGGAGAAGTTTGAGCATTAAAGCTTTTGTGGAGAACTTCTATCTTCTTGTCTTATTCTCTCTTGCATCCATGGCTTCTATCATGAGGTTTCATCCTTGCATTTTTATATTATCTTAGAGTCATTTATTTTCATAGATTAATATTGCATTGTTATTTCCTTTCATATATTAGATTAGATCTTGCATTGTTTTGCATTATTACCATATGGATTAGTTTGCATTTTTATTTGCATGCATATTTTAATACTTGAATCTCTTATTTCATGGTGTACTTGCATGGGCATAGACTAGGCCAAACTGAGGGCCTCCATTACAAACCCTTACACTCCATGAATAGATAGCTATGAGCTACCATTCAAGACTTCTTTTTTGAGCAATCTTGGATATAATGACTCATAGAACTGTGCTTACATTTTAGGCATACAACTGCATTATGAAAATATCCTTTCTTTCAACATCTAATCAATTCCAAACCTACATGTGAATTCTTAGGAAATAGAATAGAGTTGAGATAAATGTATTTGGGTATTTCATTCATGTGTTGTGCATCTATAGGAAGAGATTGTAACCACATTTTACTACAATGCATCACCTTTCCCTATCAACAATTTAATTTTTAGCATCTCCTTCTCCCTTTTCCTTAAAAGTATTAATTTAGGTACATTCTAATTTTAAAGAAGCCAACCTTCTTCAGAGATTCAACTTTAGAGCACAATTCCCACACTTGGAGGGTGTTTCCATGTTACATGAGGTTATTTGAGGATTATACTTTGAGCAAGGGTGCAAACTTTTGTGTGAACAATTTTTGGCATGCCTAGTGGGACAAAGAAATTCAACTACATATGTCCATTATTAGCCATTTTAATCTTGATTCATTAAGAGTTTGGATATTACTCTTAATGACATAAGCCTTTGGAGGCATTTCATCAAACACCATGGTGACTCTAGTGCACATCTACTAGTTTCAAATAGACCCAATACTAGTATGTAAATATCATTCTTGATCATTTTTTATTTTCAAAAGCTTTCTATGAAATTGTAGCTTTTATGAAGTTCTATCCATGGACCCATTTTATAGAAACAACTACCATTCCCCCATATCATGACAATGTTATTCCTTAACCCTCTATTGCCAATTTCAATGTCAACTCCAAGTTGGTTTTAGCTAATTTTCTCAAAATATTTACTACCCTCCTACACCTGCTCCATTAGACCAAACACCTCCAAATGACAGAATAAAGACCATTGAAGTTATGATAGCTAAGTGATGAAGGGTGCTCCCCATAATACCATAAACATATAATAGAAACATAGAGACACCAACAATTTGCAAGTACAAAATATGAGCTTCTTATTATCACCACAAATGTGGAATTATGGAATTTAGAGTTATAATATGCTAACCCACATGGGTGACTTCATCACAATAATCTACAAGAAAAAGCTATGAACTATCACCTAGAGCTATCATAGATAATGTTCAAGCCTTTCTTAAAAGGCAATTTTTTGCCACCCGGGAAGGTTCTAGACACTCAAACTTAATACCTAGGGTTGGTAGACCCTAAAAATACATATGGAGTCAGCTAAATACACTTTTGACATTTATTTTATAAATTTTTGGTAGCCCAAATTTGGAAGACCATAACTCTCTAACCATTGCTATGATTGGTTATTAAAAACACTTTCCAGAAACCTCAGCTCATGATCTACATGTCCAAATTGGCACAAGAACCCATTCGTCAAGTTTTTGGGCCTCATATAGGGCCTCTAAGGCCTTCAAAATTGAGCTTAAATTTTTTATACCAAAACTGCACACCAAAAATCAATAATAACTTCACAAATGAAAATAATCGGGTCATGAAACTCCAATGACGAATTGATATAACTAAAATTAACCTTCATTTATGATATTAGAACATTTCAAGCTCATATGACTAACTTAATAAGTAACAATCCTTCACTAAAAAAAACTCTATATTAAGACAACCCTTATTAAAACAACTAAAAGGAAATAATTTTATTTTTTGGGCAAAGCAAGATTTCTCTTACACCTAGGATGCTCCTACATCAAACAACTAGGGTAATTTGAAAACTAACCCCATCACATCTCAAGTATTAAGAGGAAAACCAAGATGGTTAACCTCCTCCTTTGCCAACCATGATGAATCTTCTACTAGCCTCTCTTTTAATTTGACTAGGTATTCTTCATAAGTTCTATTCCTTGTACTTTTTCTAACATGACTGTCCAATATCTGCTCAATCTCTTTTGTAGCTGAACTAGCTGCATGAATACTCCATTACACTTTTTCAATTGCATCCCCATCACCTCCTTCATGGTACTCTATAAAATATGAAATAATAAATACTGGTGAAATATTAAATTCAGTAGGCAACTCCACTTCATAGTCATTTCCATAATCATGCCTTTTCATTATCTTGCATGGTCTAAACTTCTTCATTTTTAACTTGTTATATGTACCCACTCAAAAATGCTCCTTTCACAAATAAACCATGATTTTATCCCCAATCTAAAATTCCTCATAACTCCTTTTCATGTTTGTCTTAGCCTTATACTATGTATTCATCTTGGTAATGTGGTTCCTCACCTCCTCATGAATATTCTTCAAATGTTCAAAAAATTCTTCTGCTTCAACACTACTTATCTCTTCTTTATCTAATTTCCTCAACTTAGAAGCATTTCTAGGATTGATCTCATATACAATTAGGAATAGTGATTTACCAGTACTCTAGTTGACTTTATTATTATATGAAAATTCTTCTTGTGGTAAAATCACATCCTAGCCTTTTGGCTTGTCTCCAACCAAACATCTAAGCAAATTTCCCAAATTGTGATTCACAACTTCTATCTACTCATCAATCTGTAGATGATGTGATGAACTGAACTTCAAATTTTCCTTCAATGTCTTCCACAATGTAAACTAGAAATACCCAACAAACTTAGTATTTGGATCTAAAACTATACTCTTTGGTCGACCATGTAGTCTCACCACTTCTCTAAAACAAATCTATCACATGAACAACATCACTAGTCTTCTTGCAAGAAATGAGATGTTCCATCTTTGAAAACCTATCAACCATAACAAAAATAGAATCATGCCCTTGCTGAGTCCTTGGTAATCCAAAAACAAAATCCATGCTGACATCCTTCGACAACTTCTCTGGTATAGGTAATGATTGATACAACCTTATATTTTGCTTCACTTCTTTTGCCATTTGACATACTCTGCAACTCTATACAAATTTCTTCACATCTTGTTGTAGCTATGGCCAATAATAAGTCTCAAAAATCAAAGTAATGGTCTTATCTCTCCCAAAATTTCCAACCAATATTCTTCTATGCTTCTCCTTGCTGAGATTCTCTCTCATTGAACTTATAGGAATGCATAATTGGTGTCTTTTGAATTGTTGGGATACAAAATTGAAGTCTTGATTTTGAGTACCATTCTAAATTTTTAATCAAAATGAGCCCCTATAAGCACTTTTTGTGCATATTTACCCAGTCATCATTTTGATGTGTATGAAGTGTTTCATGTTTCTAACACCTTTCATTCAGTATGTGCATGTGTCCCATGATGATAAGTGGTCATTTTGAATCATTTTGTGTAGCGTCATTATGAGCATTGTTCAAATTTGCTAGTTTTCAATTGAATATCATGCACCTAGTAGAGTTTAATGACTTGCTATTTTGGGAGTGTTTGGTATGCATATATGAGAAACTATGTTTCAAATTTTGATTCATCTCGATATGTTTTGACTAGGTTTTGAATCCCTCAAAGTTGGTTGTTTACTGTTGTCATGCTGATGTATATTTCTTAGAATTCTGGGAAGCCTTGTTTGACTAGTTATAACTTTGACCTTGTTGACCATATTGGAAAAATTCTTTTTATATTGCATTTCAGGGGTCAAATACTTTCTATGTTCTAGATTTGAGTCTATGATGAATATGTTTGACTAGTTTTCAAATGTAATTCCAAATGCAATTTTTGATGTTTTATTGGTGTCTAAAAGTGAAGATTGATCAATTGCCCTATTTGGGATGTCATAAATCTAAATCTATGATAGATGAGATCAAATAGATTGTACCATTGTCTTTTACTTTGAGAATTCTTCAAGTGTGATAGTTTTTAAGTCTTGACAAGTCCATCTGCACACTTTCCCAGGTCCATTCCATTTGTGAAAATTACTATTCTATTAGTGTCCCCAGTTATGCAATTCTCAGAACCTAAATTTGAGCACCTGCCAAACTCACCCAGTTATTCATCATACACCTAAATTATAGATTCACTCTCTCCTCATGACAATAAACTGATGCCCCAATTTTAATGCTCCCAAGTGTTCATTTGACTTGTTTCCAAACACTTTATTATTTTCTAACATGTTTGATTGTAGGAATTTTTGAAAGTGCAACTTTGATTGTTAATAAATTTTGAATGAGTGATCATCATGAAGTAAAAATTTGCATGATAAAAGAGTATAAACAAGAGAACACATATGCCAGGTGTTGAGAATGTATCGGGTGTTTTAGTCATCTTTTGAAGTTAGCTTACAAGCCTCCTGACACGAAGTTGGCACATACCAAAATGAGATAAAATTGAGCTTTTAAGTGATAAAATAGTGATTGGTTCTAAATTTAATTATTAGTTTTTGAGTCATATGGATATAATGAAAATTAGTTGTTTGACAAAAAAAATCTTTTAACCGAACCCATGTAGCTTGGGGTTGAACTATTTCCATTAGATTGGTGAGGTGTTTTTAGATCAAAGATGTTTCAAAAGATTATAACCATATTGACTATTGACAATTAGTGTAGTAAGTGATTTGACACAACATGGGAGGCACCAATGTTTCATGTTATAGAAGGATACAATAAAGGCCTCCCTTTGGTTGATTTTAGATCATCAAATTTTGTTTTTAAATGATATAATAATGGTCAACACTAAATCAATTCTCAAGTGAGTTGTGATACTTCTCAAATCCAAAAGCACTCTAGTTCATATGCTATACAGATATGAGAAATTTGTTTCCCTCATGAATAAATATAAAGTACTAGTCTTGGGAGTACGTGAAGGAAAACCATTTTGAATTGTAATGAAATTCAGGTGTGGAAACAACTTCCTACACTAATCCCTTAAGGAAAGTATTTTACAAATTCTATTTAAATCCTTACAATTTCAGATTTGCTATTATGTAAACAACAATATTCTAGTCAACCATGAATATAGAAAATAGATAGAGAAAAAAAAAAAAAAAAAACACAAAGATATGCCGGTGGGGAAAAACCTTTTGGTAAAATAACCCCACCCCTCCAAAACCTACACAATGTATTATCTTCAACACAAAGGTTACACCACACTTGAAATGCAAGTTCTTTTAGGACACAAAAGAAAAATCCAGTCGCAACAAAACACTACCAACAATACACTTTCACTCTTTCTTATCCGCAACCCTAAAGTCACTTATATCATGCGCTTTCTATTTTAGGGCAACTTCCAAAGAAGAACCATATTAGGGTTTTACCATTCTTTGAAAAAGTAGGAACCCAAAATTTTTTTCAGGGTGGTGTGCTGAACCTCATGTACTAGATGGAGAATCGAGTGTATAGTACTCAATGATCAATTGCCACATGTCTTCACTTCTTCACTCATCATCATATCTTCCAAAGATAGATCTTATGTGTCATAGGAATCTGTCATAACCATTTTAGTCATGATCTCCTTACACACAATTCAAGATGTTGACACATGCAAGTGGAGTGACTTATCAACATGCAAACTAGACATATACACTCACACTTAATTACATTATTTCTAAAAAATACATTTACAAAAATAAAATAAAATAGGAATTATCCAAGGTTGAGACACCTTATTCCTAACATAAATCAAGATCCATTTGGTGATGACCATGTGCCTCAAGATCTCGTCCATTGAGGGCAAGATAAACATTTTCAAACTTCACACTATAGGAAAAATAGGTACAAATTTGATGGTTTTTAGGCCTTGAGATTTATTTCAACATGTGTACACCCAATGCAAGGCAATATACAAAAAAAGTGGATGAAGTGATGAATTGTCATTTTCCAACAATAAGAAGTAAATCATTCTTCTTTGTTTTTCCAAAATTTGGCATCAAAACATGATAGAGGCTGCCAACACATTATGTAGCACTATTATCAATCCATAGAGTAAACATCCACGTTGGAGCCATGTTTTCCATTGATGAGTTTGATTTTTAAGTAAGGTAACTAAATATGAAAGAGGGAAGTGATAAATATTTTGAGGAGGCTTCTACTTATGTAGATTCCACACCTTAGTGGTGATCTTTACCATGACAATTAGTGCCACCTCTGTTGTCTCCAACCAAATGCTACTAGTAGTTCCAAAATGCAAGAAGTTTCACCAAACATGAAACATTACTTCAATGCTATAGGAGATCCCAATATTGAGGAGTTTGAGCATGAGAAGTACTAGGCCAAGAAAAAAAAATGAGAACACCACACATGCAACAAAGAGCCATTTTCAGATGGGAAGTCACATATTGGTATCTTTAGAAGCATTGCAAAGATTGATAAGTTTGAAGAGAAAGGATTAATGAAAGAGACCTCGAGAGGGGAAATTAGAGAGAGTTGATGAACAAGGGGCATCCACACAGAAATGCTTAAAGATTTTTGATAAATTAGTAGAGGTTTTTCTTTTTTTATTGATCTACCATAGAAAGAATATAGGAAATCATTATGCCACATTGTCTGTATATGGCTCTTTTTGAATATTTTTATATTCGAGCATACAATAAGCATCTTAAAGACACACCCTTTTTTGAACAAGGAGGCTTGTGTGTTGGGGCCAAGGGCCACATGGGCAGACATAAGACAAATTTTGGCCAAAGTGACATGGCGGCCAACTCGATGACATGGTGATAAGAGGGAAAATAGGCACATGCCACATGACACAGTTCTAGAGGTGAGCCTAGAATTCATAGCTTTGTAGTGGTATGGGTGCGGTTAAGGATAACCATGAAGATGAGGAGGTGTCAGTTAGTTAACTTCTTCATGATATCTCTATTTAAGTCTCTTGGTTAAGAAAAAGGGTAGAGAAGTGGAGATAACAGTTATCATGACTTCATGATGGCTAAGCTTGCAATTAGAGTTAAGGTGGAGATGTGGATATGGTAGTTATCTCCACATCTTAATGATTAATGCTAACTAGAGGTTAGAGGTGGAGAAGTAGAGAAAGATTGATATGTGGCAAGGAGCTATTGACAAGGTGATGAGGTGGTGGATCTAACCTATTAGGTGATGACACATGGCATATTAGTCAACTAGGTTTGACCAATGAGGACTATTGAAGGTAAATGAAAAGTTTGAAATATTAAAAACTATTAAAAAATAACTTCAAAAGTTGAGCCCACCTTTTGAGATTTGAAAATTTTAAATAAACTTGGGATATATTGTATATTTTAGACTATGTCATTTTTGAAATATTTTGAATATTAAAATAGATTGTTCATGGCCAAGCGCCATAATGTTTAAAAGCAAAATAGGGGCCTTATTTTTTGCCAAAATATCAAGTACCATATATCAACAGAAAGGGGAGAAGATGAATTTCCCGATTTTGTAGTTAGAATATGTGCAGGTCTTTAGTGGTTAAAATATGGATATATTTGTAAAATTAGGGCCATTCTTAGGAGAAGAAGTGTTTTTCATGATGGAGCTTTAGATTCAGTTAAAAATAAATAGGGGTGTTTTCTGTCTCCAAATTTGGGGGAAACTATTTTTAGGTGTATTAATATGCATCTAAAACTATTTGGCATGTGTTTTGGCACGAATTTTAATGATATTTGTGCCTGATTGAAAATCAATTGTGTTTTCCATTAGTTTGAAGACATTTTGATCAGATGGTAGAGGTAAAATGATGGGATCTAATTTTCAGTTAAAGGAAGTGAGAAGAGAGAGGTTTTGCAATAGCAAGTGGAAGATTTTGAAGTGGACAAGTGGCAATTCCAAACTAGATCCAAGAATTCTTCCCATCTTCTTATTCTCTTCTTTTCTCTTTCTTTAAGGTTGTTGGTTGAGTCCAAATTTTTGGAAAAGTTTTCCATAGCTATGATACTACCATGCCCAACATTTCTCTCTTGTATGAACAATAGTGATGAAGTTATAGAGAAATTTCTAGTCTATTGAGTTGTTCCATGAGTTACTTTCATGCATCTTTTATGTATTTGTTTCAAATAAATGAATAAAATATGGAAATGAGTTTATCTTTAGTTTGATTCTTGTCTCATGTTTATGTTTTCTATCATCTTCTATGGTTTGTAAAAAAATAGGATAGGCCCAGTTGCAACCTATATTAGGTTGTATATTTTGATATATTTTGCGTGTGATTCAAGGAGTCATGTAAATTCTTGATTTATCATCATAGGGTTGCAGATTCCAAGGAAGTGATTGGTTGAGTATGAGATTCAATTTTGATGTAAACGTTTGGTTCAAAAAGTGATAGGATAGATATGGAGTCTTGATATATGAGATATATCATTGATATCCTAGGATGTACATTTGTGATTTATGGAATTTCCCAATAGATAAGGCACTGCTCAGCTACAGGATCTATATGTTTTTTTGCTCATATCTTGGTTATGCTAAAATTGATCAATTTTGAATCAATTATCCTTTTCCCTTTCTATTTAGGAGCTAAAAGGATTTACCCTCCATTAGCTTATCAAATTCATAATTCATGTTATTGGCTATTTCATATGTATTTTATTTGCATAAGTATAGAAGATTCAAGGGTTTTCATTTGCTAAGTATAGATTCAGATTTATGGACATAGCAATTGGTCACATAATGAAATCTATAGGTTCAGCCACCTAGGTCTTGCAGAGCCTCAAGGAGTATAGTCTTATAGTTGGCCTCAATATCTAAATAAGTATGTTGAACATGGGAATTAGCTATCCCAAGATGTATTTGTCGCAATCATTTGATTATTGAAAAGCTATTAAATTAGAAGCCAACAAAATGATGACTCTGTTGGGGAATGTATTGTCTCTCTAATAGATAAACATTGAGAATATGAAAAGAGATTCAATACAATAGGAATAATTTGCAGTAGAAAGGTTGTATAGTATTTTCAATTTATTTTCTAAAGATTCATGTCTCCCAGTGGTTACCTTGTTCAGGACAACAATATTTTGAAAGTTGAATGTAAATTGCATTGTTACTAGTGAATTCATGATCAATCAGTTCAGCTAGGTAATGTTTTGAAGTATTGTTGCAAAATTCAGAGTCAAGAATAATCAAATGTTTTTGTTCTCTTTTTTGAGTGTGTAAATATTCAAAAGTGGTTTGGTGGTTTGCAAATTCCACGAGTTGAATGTGTAGTTTAGATTTGTCAAGTGAAAAATTATGTTTTAATATCTTTCTCACAACTGTGAGTGGTGATTCTCTAAAGATCTTTGTACTAGTTGCAAATTGGTTTCATATAATTTTAAAAGGACTTTCAACATTTTTTTGGGTGGATCTAAAGGTTTTTTGATAGTTATTGGATAAAAAGTTATAAGTTCTTGATTGAAGAGTTTAAGTGTTTTATGCATCTATTGTTTTATGGAATTGGAATCTTAGAAAGAAAATCACAACAATCATTGCCTTGTCCTCTTCAAGAAGGTGACGATTCTACATGGTTTTTATTGATGGTGTGAAGAAGTTGAGGTTTAGACCCACGCCAAATAAGAAGATCGAGTTACAACATTAAAATTTGAAGGTATTTTACTTTCACAAGTTTCCTTTTCATGAAATTTAAGTGATAAGAACGTTTGCCTCAATTTAGTGTTTTTAGCACTAAGGAAAGAGGGAGTGAGAAATTTTCCTTTCAAGATGGATTTAGATTTTAAATTTGATTGTTTCTTACCAAGTTATGAAAGTGTGATTGAATAAGTTTCTATGTTGAAAAGGGAACTCCAGAATCAACTTATTACTTTCATAAGGAATATAGTGGGAAGTATACAAGGTCAAACTGATGTTCAAGTTTACAAGAGGTTTATGTTAGAAATCATGGAACTTCCTATTTCTTTAAGACCTCAGGAGTCTTCATGGCCTATTGTTTTCCTAGATACTTTTATGCCCAATTTAGTTGATTGGTTAACACATTTAAGAGTTGAAAAGGTCATGCATGTTGAAGATCATTTCAAGAAGTTTGAGAGTGATTTGAGTAACAATAAATTTTGTACTGAATCCTTTGATAATAAAAGTGAATGTGGTAAAGATAACAGTGAATGTGGTAAATCCATGGATGACGATAATGTGTCTTGTGTTCATGGAGAGAATGATTTAAGATCCAGTGAATTAGATGATTTTAGTCAGCAAGATGAAGATGGATATATAACTAAAAATGAATCATGTGATAGTATTAATGAGCATGAGGAAATTTCTAATAGTAGTAATGATAATTCTTCTTGTGTTAAGAATGATTATGGTGATGTATTGAGTGATGAGACCTTGAAACATGTTATGATAAGGCTTCTAATTTTTCAAATTGCTAGACTGATGGTACTGTTGTTATAAGTATTTCATATCATCTGGATTATGATCTTAGCCAACAGGAATAAACTTGTGATGAATTCTTGCTGAATGCTAATGAAATTTCAAAACTATTGGCTTGGGATTGTGTAAAGTATGTAGATGTTTTTAAGAATGATCTAGTTTTCCCTTGTTATGTTTCTTATTAAGATGAAGCCCTTTCCCTAAAGTTTAATGCTGAAAGTGATACAAAATCAGAACATTCTTTGTCAAATTTTGGAGGTGTATATGATAGTGGTTCAAGTGAAAATACACATGATAACTTGTCTTATGCAGAAAATACTATTAGGGAGAAATTTAGTACTATTTTAGGTTCTTTTCATGCCGATCACATTGAAGTTAGTTTTGATTGTTTATATGACAAAGAGGAATGGGCTAGAAGTTGTGATTCTAAGTTTGAGTTGTCCTTATGTGCTAATGAATCTTGTCACAATAAGTTTGATGAGTTCAAAGTTCACTCTAATAAGGTTTTTGATGAAGACTATGATTATGATCAAAATATTATATGTGAGCACTTTCATGATAGTTTTTCAAGCTTGGTAACTAATCCATTGTTTGAGTGTGAAGAAGTTTCAACACTTGTTAAGTCTAATTTGATGAGTAATTGGACTACTATAGACTCAAAAGGTGTCACACTCTAAACCCTTTTATCCAAGTGATTCCATAAGTTCAAAATGCTTGGATGTTGGCTTATAACTCCCTACCCATAGAGTACTAGAAAATATGTTTCAAGCATATGAAGGCTCTCAGCTGAACCTTCATGATAATTTTGTTTCTAGTAAACCATGTAACACGAGGTTTTCTTAGAGACAAGATGCAAGAAATGTCCACAAAGGACACCTCAAGAATTCAATGCAAGTATGGATTAAACTAGTATGAATATACAAAATGCAACTATGTTAACAAGAATGAGAGTATTACAATCCAAACTAATTACTATGTGAGCTATACTATTGCAAAATGAAAGCTAAGCTACATGCATATAAATTAGAAATTCCATGGATGATAGAATGAGCCAGAAATAAAAGCTCTCCACAAAAGCTCTAAAGAATTTGAATGGTAAACCTGCAACATAACAATACTCAAGACTGTGGATCCTTTGACAAGGGGAGAGCTCTTTCTTTTAAAGATGTACAGATGGTGTAAATCAAGAACAAATGATGGATGATAAAGGGTGGATTTTTAAACTAAGATTGATCCATGTGCAAACACAAGTCAACCAATAAATACAGAGTTGACTTTGCATGCGAGACAAAAAGAGTCTTTTCCTTTAATTTTCAAAATAGAGATAATTATTTATGTGTGCACATTGAGTGGGTTAGAAGAAGGATAGCATAGTCAAAACTATAGGTTATAATCAAATTAATTTATTTTAATCAATTTGGTCTAGGGAAATGATTAATTAATTTAGCCAAAATGCTGAGAAGGGGGGCTAATAGTCTAGATGACCATTTTTAGGTGATTACATTTTCCCCTCTTTGAATAATGTGTGATAAATTTGGGAACACATTACGTCAAATAAAACAAAAGCCAAGTAGGCAGTAATAGAGATATTCGATTTTTAAGAACGAAATGTAGAAAGAGAGCAAATGCTAAATGCACAGCCTAATAGTGGTAGTACTAGACACTTAGGAAATAAACAATGTCAAAAATCAAGAAGAATGTTAACACAAAGTAAAGAAAATAGGCCAAGAGCAAATGAAAAGATCAAACATATGCTCCTAAGAAATAAATAGTTGTAGCAAACAATGATAGAGTATTTTGGCCCCCTCGAGATTGAAATTGAAATGAGGTAAGGGGGATACAGATATGAGCTAGATATCAAAAAATTGAGATATAGAAAATTCCATGATGATAGATAGATGATTAGAACCAGAGAGTGACCATAAGGAAATGATATAATGCCCCAGTTTGACCATAGTTGACCATGAAGGATAAAGCATGAAGACATGAAGAAATGAAGATTCCCTAGTGAAGATTTCAAGATTAGATCTCAAGAGGTCAATTAACTACATAGAAGAAGGTAGAATTTTAAAATGCAACTTTGACTACCAAGATGAACTCAAATTTTAATTTCAATCCCAAAAATGGATCTAGGACATCAAGATAAGTTAGTACTTATGAGGAGTTTGAAAAATGAGCCAAAACTAGGTTGGAAGGCTATATAAGGGGTCCAAGTGTCATTTTCAAATAATTTTGTCTTTTGTGAAGTTGAATAGCTTTAGAGTAGTTTGGAGAGAGAAAATATGGCATTAGTGAACATTTTGATCCACAAACACCATTTTGAGCATAGTTGGTTGCACAACTAGCCTCATGGGTGTGAGACACTAGTAAGTCATCAAGGTTTTTTCACTTTTCATGCATTTATGAGATTTTTTCACATGGTTTAGGGTTTGAAACATGGAATATTGTGTGATATTTCATAGTGTCATACAGGTAATTTTAAAAATATTGTGTAATATTTTGCATAAATTTTTTTAGCGCATCCTTTGTTTAAATTTTACCATATGAGCCATACCCAAATTTTGCACATATGAGCCATACCCAAATTTTACCATATGAGCCATACCCAAATTTTACAACACTTAGACAATAAAAAGTGTTACCTGTATATAGGAAAAAGAATCACACGAATTGATTTTCATGTTTTGTAGTTGAATTTTGATGGTTTGAGCACTATTTTTCCATGTTACTAATGTTTCTTTGTCAATTTTTTGTAGATGGTGTTCCCCACATTGCTTATTAGGGGCCCCAAAGTGGCGGGGTTACATATCTTAGATCATCTTATTGATGACGAGAAGGCTGTGATATCGAGTATGGGGCTGAAGTGGGTTATACAAATGCCCAACATATGAGTGAACTATGGGTTGCTAACTATGCTAGTTGAGCAGTGGCATAGCGAGCAAAAAACCTTTCACCTACCTACTAGAGAGGCAAAAATCACCTTGGAGGATGTATATCACATCCTTCATGTACCATGTTATGGTGAGTTTTATGTTCAATTTCATTTTTAGGTTTTGATATCCATGTGAGGTATACTAATACAAGGTTTTTTATATCTCATAGGTTTATTATGATCAAATAATGATAGAGGGGAGAGAAACATTGTAGGAGATGCTCCATGATGTCGCCATTTTAGATTGCCATTGGAGCTAGGAGCAACTTATAGATGAGTATGGCTTGATGACTACCCACTATAATGTTTGATTTGTTCTTTAATTTCTTAGGCTTTGGTTACCAATAGGGGCCAAAAGGTCTTCCTGTTAGGATGGGGGAGGTTAGTAGTAGACCTGATTGAGTGGCCATGGAGGATAGCATGGGGGCCAACACTCCTTGTAGATATGTATCATGAGCTGCATAAGGTCGTATATCATGAAATGCATTCTTGGGCATGTGGGGTAGTGCTGGCTTAGTTCTAGGTGTGGGAGCATATTGTTGTCATTGAACTATGAGTTCAACCATGAGAGCGTAGCCAACCTTACATATTTAGATGTAGAGGTTTTGTTCCATAGACACATAGTGGAGATTTGATATATCATCAAAAAATTTTAGATGAACTCACATCCTTTGTATGGTGGCCATACCAATAATGTCACAGATGATTTGACTCTTGGGAGCTAGAGTATATTCATTATAGCCAACCTCTAGTCAGTATGCATGCAAATATTATTGAGTGATTTTTGATCAGCTGAGTATGGTGGTAGTTTGTGGAGTGACATGTGGTTTCAATAGAGATGACCACCTATGTGTAGTACCATGGAGAGAAGACCTATGCTAGACTATCATACATTAAAGAGACAACATTAGTGCGAGAGCCTTGGGATTATAGGCTAGAGGTAGTAGATGTAGATATAGATCCAACATATCTATATGAGAGGAAGAGGCATCCATTCCCACAATTTACTTAGTTGGATGCCCCACTCGTAGTAGTAGGACAGGGGGAGATGAGTGACACGGTCATGGAGGTAGAGGTAGAGGTAGGTAGATGGAGGTTGGGGGTAGTTTCTAAGCTAGGAGGAAGTGGATGTAGGCCTAGGTTTTGAGGGAGAAGGAGGAGAAGGAAGAGGAGGAGGAGGAGGAAAAACTATTGAGATGATGGAGAGTGGAGCAAGTAGAGGTGCAGGTGGAGCAGCCAACTAGAGATGATGATGAGAAAGATGTTAGGGTACATGTTATGGAGGTTGAGTTATAGGTAGCTCAAATAATTATTGTTGTGCGAGACAGTGGGTAGAGGTAGATAAGCAAGAGTGAGCTCTAAGAGATGATTTGGCAGAGGTTTGGTGAGAGGTGGACTGATAGACAACTTAGGTAGCCTACCACCATGGGGTATACATTGCCATGGTTCCTGCAAATTGAGGAGTACCTATGTACTTGGAGAGGGTTGGTAGATCAGATCAGCCACCATTGAGGGCACCGGTGGCTCCTCCCTTGACATAGCTCATTCATGAGGGGGAAAGTTAGTCTTAGGTCTAAGTTGATGTTTCATGACATTTTTTGATTGTACCCTATGTATTTTGAGACTGATATCCATATTTTGGATCTCAACATTGTATATTTTTAGTGACACACACACACACACACACAGTTTAATAGCCTTGTGTACTTGTCTCATTTTGATGGATGTTTTAGCACTTTAAGTTTCCATGTGATATTTTAGTTTCTTGCTCATGTATGTGTTATTTTTATGCTCATGGATCTCTCTCATGTATGATGTGTAGCTCTTCATGTGTATGATGTAGACTTATGTTTTTGAAAAAAAATTAACACTTGGATAAATTAGATGTGGATTTTTAGATTAACCCCTTGTGATGACATGATAGTAAAGAAGTGAAGTGAAAGATCAAGAAGATGAAAAGCAATGATTAAGAAGAAAGCAAAGAAGGTATGAAAGCAGTTAGCTGACATGTCTAAAAAAGATGAAGAGAGAGCTCTCCCCATATGCAAGACTAAGCTAGAAAATGAACCTAAAATTCAAACTAACATGCAAAGTGGTTTACCAGCAAGAAACACATAGTATTTAGACTCTAATTTCATCATTGAGTGTTTATTAGGGACATCATGAGATTATACAACCATCACTAGTATAACTATGAGGATATGAATATAATTGTTATTAGATAGGCATGTGGAAATACAATCTAAGCATCAAAGACATGTAAGTCAATATGGCTACGTCATTAGATTCCCTAAGTTTAATATAGCAAGATTACACCTACATCAAGGCATAAGCACCAAGATAACCCCTAAGTGTGGTCTTGCGAAAATATTCAAGGATGATACATTTATGAGTTAAAGTGCTAAGTAGGAAAAGAATGAATGCTCTAAACACTATAGATGAACAAAGTATACCCACAAGTAGAAAAGAAGAAAACATGCCCTATGCTCCCAATCTTCTAGTCCATGACATCCTCAAAAGACTATTAGGGAGGCAACATATAGAAAAGAAATCATCATAGACAACACACAAAGTAGATAAAGTTCATCATAGCTTAGTCAGTTAAATGTTTAAGTGCTTGTGTGTTCACTTGGCCATTTCTTTAAGACTTGATTCTGATAGTAAGAAATATCATGACATCCGAGATTTTAGGTAAACTATTTTGGAAAGTGTTGAGAAACATTATTTTGTGAGTTTCCAAAGAAACCCTAATGCACAAGGAGACCTCAATAGGCTAAGTAGTTGTGCCCCCAAGATGAGGACAAGGAACAATTCTAGTCTAGGAAAATGTGTTGCAGAGTGAGTGATTAAGACTGATAGACATAGGTGCAAGGGTCTCAAGTAGCACCTATTTCTAGGTTTTCACCACTTGGCAGATTTTTTCAAGACTTTTTTCAAATTTTTTTTTTTTGATTTTTTTTTTCGGTGATTGTTGGTAAACAAATTTGTCATTGGAATTTTTTTTCAATGGAGTGTATGTGGCAAACCATTCACAGTAGTTGGATAGACCCTTGATATGCGGTCTTCCTCTACATTTAGAGGGGTAGCTCCCTCATATGATATAATTTTGGAGTTTTCAAATAAATATGAATTCAAACTATAAAGATAAGAAAGCTCATGATGAAAAATGCGCCACACAACTTCATAGCTTCCTTGAATTTAACATAAACTGCTAATAACAAAAATCAAGATCTACACTTGAGAACTATTACCAACACAATGCTGATCCAAAGATTCATAAACACTTACACAATACTGTGAGAATGCTCATTGCAAAGAGAATCAACATTTTTAACAATTTAGATTTAGAAGAAGAAAACTCAAATTACATGTTCCTTTATTTTCTTGCACCAAGAACCTAAGAGGTATTTCTAATTACAAAGACAAATTTGTACATACTTTCTAAATATCATTGTCTAATCAAAATTTTAGCATAGTGCTCCCTTATTCTAAAGCCAAAACTCCCTTTACAAAGCCAAAAAGAGCCCTTATATAGACATAGAGGTTAATAACTACCTCTTCATGGTTAATAACCACCTCCAAAATATGTAATTTTGGAGAGGTTAATTAACCTCAATAAAATTAACCGATATAAGGAAAACTTAAAAAAAAAAAACTTTTAGCTAGAATTTCTAAGGATGTATACATATTCAATCACTGGTCTTCTAGCTATGAACTCTATCTATCTAGACACAATTGAAATATCCCAAAAAGACCTATAAGTATCGAGGATGATCATCATTGATTCATAATTTAGAATGAACACATTCTCCATCCTGAGTTTGGCTTTGAAGTATTTATCCTGAATCTCTTCTGACTCTTGTCAATAGGCTGAAATGTTACAATCTTCTAGAGTGACTATCCCCAGACTGAGCTTCATCATAGTTTTGGCATTTGATACTTGATTCTCTATTTTTGAATGAATTTGGATACTAAAAGAATCAAGAAGAAATTGGCAATCACTATGTTGAAGATCACTTACTGCTGCCCCACCTATGATAGTAGAGACTAATTCATCTGTAACTTTCATTTTCAGCTGCTACCATGAAGCTATTAGTTTGTCAAAATTAGTGATCCCTTTGACTGATATTTATACTTCATGGTTCAGCTATTGATCCTTCTCTTCATTATTTTATTTTTTTTTCAAATCCTTCAAGGTACTTCATAATTCAATTTGAAAATTGTTCATAAAATACCCATGATCACTTGGAGTTTTCCTTTTAAGGCAATTTGATGACTATCTGTAGCTTTCAGCATGCACCAAACTTGGATTTACCTTTAAAATATTGCTTCTTCCTTTATCTAAGATAGCACTGATTGGAATGTGTCCATGTTTTTCAAGTTTAATGTATACAAAGTTACCACTTTATTTCCAAGCATACATATTTGCTTTGCATTTGATTCTTCAAAAGCTGGTGTGTGCATTCATGTTGACATTTTGGTGAATAGTTTGAGAGCTTTGTCTATATTCTTATGCTCCAGGTTAGCAAGCTATCCAATAACATTCAAATATCAAGTTATTTCCTTCGTACTATCCTTCTCAATTTAGAGCATTTGAATTGCCAACTTCATGATCATTAAAAACTATATTTTTGAATCATGTGCTTTGTTGCTAACAAGCCGTGGCTTTCCAAGGTTGAGATCATGTGCTTGCTAGTCAAAAGTGATAGAGAAGGGAACTGTATTCAGATAACATGCCTTTGAGCCATTCTATCAAGTAGTTGGCATTTGACATTCTCGCTTCTGAACAAACACTCAATTGACAATATAGGAGAGCATTATATCAAACATTTCTCTTACATACTCAAGTATATACCAATCAGCCTTCACTATCTCATTCACCAAAACTGCATGTACAGTGCTGAAATAAACATATTTGCATGCTTTGAGGTATATTTGGCAGACCATTCATGAGCACCTTCTTTGATCGGGGGGCTTTACCCTTATCATTACTATTGCAAAACTTGTGGAATCAGTAGAAAATAATCCCAAGACTTAGAGTTGAGATTGTAATCATTATAATGTTGATTAAATAGACAAACCACACAAAGGGAAGGCTCATTTAGCTGGCATCAACAAATACTAATGTGAGATTATCACCATCAGACTTTTTGTCAAACAAATTCCCTGCACTATCTATCTACCCACAGGATTAATATGAAAGGAGATGGTGAAACTTAATAACATGCCTTGTCTATGCTCAGACTGTAGTGTTATAGGCGAGCATATATTGTTAAATGCATTGGAAAAAGCACTCCACCTTCTTCATCTTCAACTGTACTTGCACCCAAATGAGGCATTACAACGTCCTTCCCAAAAAACCGTGCAGTGACCTGCAGTGAGCATGCACATATAAATAAAAATTTACCACCTTTTCTCTCTTCTTGAGGCTGAATGGTAATCTATGTTGGTTCATGCCCTACGATCCTATAATAACACAACATGCACCTTGTTTATTGTCGCCACATTTTGGTATTTGGAAGTTAGGTAATTCATATACTCATGGGTTCTTCCTATCGAGACCATGGATAACTTCTTGTAACCACCGTAATAGAGGAGATGAGTTTCCTCATTATCAGGCTATCTTGAGAATGCACCTTTCGATATTTTGCAACCAGCTAATGAATTGAATGAATCAACAAAAAAGACAAACCACGATTTTCTTCTTTCTCCCGTGTATGCCCTCGAGTAGGTGAAGGAACTATTAGCGTGCAAACAGATTGAACATGTTCATCTGGTGTTTTCAATGCCTTCATCTGAATAATCTTAACCTTAACCTTTTAAAAAGGTTAATGTTTCAAAAACATCTTAACCGTTTTTCTTTTTCTTTGGAAGGTTAATGGTTAATCTTATAAGCTTATCTTAACCTCTTTTTAGAAGAGAGGTTAATGGTTAATTTCATAAGCTCATCTTAACCTGTCTTTTTTTTTAAAGGTTAATTTTAGAGGCTTATCTTAACCTCTTTTTAAAAAGGTTAATAGTTGATGATAGCATTGAAAATATGTATTTTGGGTCTCTCCATTAACCTGCAGCAACTTTTGGCTCGAAAGTTGGATTTTAAAAATTTGAAGTGTTGGGTGGAGTTGGGAACAAGCCAAAGATATTGAAGGGAAAAATTTCTCAAAAACTTAGAGAGGAGATGACCATTTTAATGCTTTAAACAAAGAATATTTCAAAAATAACCATAGCATCAAAAAGGTAGGAATCGAGGCAATTTTGACATTTGGGCAATAGTGATACATCAAAGTCACTAAGATGATCATTTTTTAAAGGATCAGTAAGTATGTACAAATAACTGAGTAGTGAGCCTCTAAGCATAAAACATTTTTAGATGTAAGAAATTGATAGGCTCCCCCAGTTGTTCCCCTTTTGGAGTGGAAAGTTGATAAGTACTAGACCCAAATGTTGCTATGATAATGTAAGGGCCCAACTAGTTAGGTTCAAACTTCCCTTTCTATTCTTTGTGCTGCTAACTTTTAGGATTTTTCCTTAGCACAAGTTCACCCACTTGAAACTCATAAGGATGAACTTTCTTGTTGTATTGAGTAGAAATGCACTTCAAATAAGCCCTCATACGATCAAAAGAAACCTTATGATGTTCATCAAGAGTTTCTAGTTCCTGTACTCACATAGCCCTATGGTCTTCATCAGTTATCAACCCATGTAAGGAGACTCACAATGAGGGGATCTCAACTTCTAAGGGGAGGACAACCTCAGAACCATAGAATAAATAAAGAGGCATGGCCCTTGTAGGAGTACATATAGTAGTTCTAAAGGCCCATAGAGCTAAATTGATCTGTAAGTGCCAATCCTTCCCTAATTTGTGAACCGTACAATGCAAGATTTTCAGCCATGTTTTGTTGGAGGCCTCAACTTGGCTGTTCCCTTGAGGGTAGTAGAATGAGGACCAATGTTGTTTGATTCTAAATTTCTTGCATAGTTGTTTGAGGTCCTTTTTCTTGAATTTTTCGGAAGGAATGACATAACAAAAAATGCTGTGTTTTAGTATAAATAGGGCAACATGTTTTCCTGTAGCAGTAGATAGTGGCACAACCTCAACCCCTTTGGTGAAATAATCTGTTGCTGTGATGATGAACTTGTGGTCACTAAATGAACTTGGATGAATTTTGCCTACCTAATCAAAGGCCCATTGTTCAAATGGCCAATATGTCACAGAGGGAATAAGCTCATGACTAGGAGCATGAATCAAATTACCATGATGTTGACATTTTTTAAAGGACTTAACATAAAAAATAACATCATTTTGCATGGTTGGCCAATAATAACCTGCCCCAAGTAATTGCAAGGCCATTAGAATGTGCCCTACAAATGAAATCATGGAATTCCTCTAGTGCCTTTTCAGACTCTTCTAGTTCTAACACCTAAGTAACATTCCATTGAGACTCTTCCTATACAAGTCATTAGAGACCAAAGTGTAATAGAAAGCATTGTGAAGGAGTTGGCATTTTTGGTTGTGTGTGAGGGTCTTAGGAATAACTTGATCAAATAGGTAGGAGAAGATGGTCACATAGTAGAAGGAATCATGACCTACAATGGTGTAGATCACATGGTTATCCAAGGAATCATAAGAAGGATGACATAGTTCTTCCACCAGGAACTCAAATTGTGATTCATTTTTTTGCAACTAGAGGATAGATGCTAGAGTAGCCATAGTATCGAAAACCTTGTTCTCTGCTCTAGGAATTTGCTGGAATGTTACAAAAGTGAAATAGTTGCTTAAAGCATCAATAAACTTCTCGTAAGGTATCAACTTGTCATCTTTTGTTTAATATTAATTATTCACTTGATTTATGACAAGTTGGGAATCTTCATAGATGTGCAATTAAATGATTCTCCATTCAAGAGTCACTTTGATCCCATTTGTTAACACCTCATATTCTTCAATATTGTTAGTGCAAGGGAATAGAAGTTTGTAGGATTTTGGGATTGTATAGAAATGAGTTGAAACAAACAAGACACCTACTTTAGCCCCATTCTGTGTATGGGAACCATCAAAGAACATTTTCCAAGTTCTCTCAGTGATAAACATAATTGAGACATCTTGAAACTCAATTTGCATAGGCATTGTATCTTTTAGTGGAAAATTAGCCAATTGGCTAGCTATAGCCCACCCCTTGATAGCTTTGTGTTTGACATACTGAATGTCAAATTTTGAAAGAATCATCATCCATTTAGCCAGGTGGTTGATAAGTGTAGCTTTACTTAACAAGTATTGTAGGGGATCAATTTTAGCAATCGGGTGAATTGTATGTGCCAACATATAATGTCTGCATTTTTGAGAAGAAAAGACCATTGTAATCCGAGCTTTCTAAATGTTGCTATAGTTTGTCTCAGAGGCTACCAAAGTGCATTGATGTATTAAATTGCACGTTCTTTCCCAGTCTCATCACTCTATGCTAATAATGATCCTAGAGAAGAAGTTTTAGCTGAGATATATAGAATTCCCAATATGGGTGGCATTAATATGGGAGGTTTAGCCAAATGCCCTTTTATTTGGTCTAGAACTTGTTGAAAATGTTTGTTTCACATATGAGTAGATCCTTTATGCAAATTCTTGTTAAAAGTTTGAGCTTTATTAGCCAAATGAGAAATGGATCTTCTAATGGATTGTAGATGTCCTTGTAAACTTTTGAGTTGACTGATATTTCTTGGAGGAGGCATTTCCATGATTGCTTGTACCTTTTCTAGATCAACCTTATTGCCTTTTTTTGATATAATGTAGCCTAATAGTTTTCTAGATGTGACACCAAATGCACACTTTTTTAGATTTAGCCTAAGTTGAAATTGTTCCATATGGTCCAATATCAAACTAAGGTCCTTGAGATGTGTGTCTCATTTTTTATATTTTTCTAGCATGTCATCAACATTTTTTTTAAATTTATGCATCATGTCATGGAAGATGGTGGTCATTTCTCATTGATAGGTAGCACCAGTATTTTTGAGTCCATATGGCATGACAGTCCAACTGAAGGTGCCCCAAGCACATGTAAAGTTTGTCTTTTCTTGATTAGCTGGAGCAATCTTAATTTGGTTATACTTGGAAAATCCATCCATTAAGGATTACATTTAATAACCTACCATCATATCCACTATCATGTCTATGTTGGGTAGTGGAAAGTCATCCTTAGAGTATGCTTTGTTTAGATCTTTGAAATCAGTACAAACTTGAATGGATTTGTCATGTTTAGACATAGGTACAATATTGGAAATCCACTCTACATAGTCAACAACTCTAATAAAGTTTGCACTTAGGAGTTTTTCTAACTCTACTTTGACCAAGAAGGCTACATGTGGATGCATCTTGCTTAGTTTTTGTTTAATAGATTTTACACTAGGAGAGATAGATAAATGATACATGATAAGATCGGTGTCAAGTCCTATCATATCTAAGTAGGTCCATATGAAATTGATCTTTTTGTCTTGAGAGAACTTGGCAAAGCTCTCCTTTTCTTCAACTAACATTGATTGAGCCACATGGATAATTTTGTGAGAAAACTCAGGTGTAGAAAAAGATTCCTACACTAATCCCTTGGAAACTATTGTGCAAACTCCTTTTAAATCCTTACAATTTCAGATTCGATATTATGTAAACAATAATATTGTAGTCAACCATGAATATAGAAAATAGATAGAGAAAGAAAACACATAAACACAAAGATATGCTGGTGGGGAAAAACCTTTTGGTAAAATAACCCCACCCCTTGAAAAACTACACAATGTATTATCTTCAACACAAAAGGTTACAAGACACTTGCAATGCAAGTTCTTTCAGGACATACAAGACCAATCTAGTAGCAACATACCATACCAACAATACACACACACACACACACTCTCTCTCTCTCTCCTATCAACAATCCTAAAAATGTTTATATCATGCACTTTCCCTTTTAGGAAAAATTCCAAAGAACAACTGTATCAAGGTTTTATCATTCTCTGGTGTATAGTACTCAATGATCAATTTCCAAATGTCTTCAAATCTTCACCCATCATCAAATCTTCTAGAGATAGCTCTTAAGTGTCATAGGAATTTGTCATAACTGTTTTAGCCATGGTCTCCTTACACACAGTTTAAGATGTTGACACGTACAGGTGGAGTGACACATCAACATGCCAACTAGACATGTGCACTCACATTTAATTATATTATTTGTAAAAAAATACATTTACAAAATAAATAATAAGAATAGGAATTATTCAAGGTTGAGACACATTATTCTTAACAAATTTTAGGAGATTCCTCTGTCCCCAAGTTGATAGGCTATGTAGGTTCAATGATAATCAAAGATTTTTCATGAAAATAGCTTGGCAGACTACCAAATACCTCATCCGTAGGTGTCTCAAGGAGGTTTTCACAATTGGATGCATCTTTTTTTTTATTTCTTTTAGGTTCAAATACTACCACAAAGTGGTTTTCACCCTCTAACCACTTATTTTTTCTTTTATTTTTATAACTGATGTACTTGAGAGCTGATTCTGTCATGTTAACCATGGGTACACTGGTGGAAGAAGTTATGGGTTCAATGGAATTTAGGTAGCAAGTAATCTCATAGTTATTTTGAAAAGATAATATTTTAGGTCTTTGATGTTGAATTGATCAATCTATGAGATCACGATGAATTAAGGAGAGGGATATGGAAGCTTCAAGGTTGTTAATACAAAAGGAGTCATCTTCGATGACATGCAAAGTCAAGCCTATAGTGAATGTTGCACAAGAATCTAGATCAAGAATAGACCTAGAGGGACCAACATGGTCCACTAGAGTAGTTTACAAAACAAACTCGTCTAACCCTACACTAGACTCTTTGACTACATTTGGTTGGGTTGCATAGGTGTGAATGATATCCACCCATATTTCACAAGATGCATCTGACAGGATTTCCTATTCATACTCACAAGAGTTAGAACTTTGATCCCTAGTAATTAAGTGAGAAATATTTTTTCTAATCTATTTCTATTTAAATCTTCATGATTGGATTCATCTTTTTCATATTTCTTAGAAGTAGAAGTTTCAACATCATTGTTGGTAGTTAGTGTTTCTTCTCCCTAAAGGAGAGAAGTGAGAGGAATGTAATCCTCATCTTGAAAAGTTGCAACAATAAAGGGAGGATCATCATACTCCGATATGTTGGACATGGGAGCTCTTCTATCAAATGTTGGTATTTCATCTTCTAGCCCAAAACCTGGGCCAACAGTTTCTCAAGTGTTACAACCCTCAGTATGATTTAAGCATTCTATTAGAGCTTTTTTATTACCAATTAAGGACTTGTGGCCTTGATAGCCCATGTTTGCTAGAAGTTTATATCCTTTTCCATAGAATTTAGGAGAGATGGGAGTAGTGACTGTGGCTTCTTCCTCATCTTTGTCTTCCCTATATATCTATTTGTTGATTGCTTATTCTTCTTTTTCTACTTCTAGGGGAGCTAAGGATTGAAAAAAGGTGCCAAAAAGAGTCATTGCAGAAGTTGAGGGCTTCTTTTTGGCACAAGGTTTCTCATAAGACCTCAAGGAAACTGGTAGAGCAACAATAAATTCTAAAGTGTATTTACCCATGCCTAGGCTCATCATTTTTAGTTTTTGTTTACACTTTGTAAAGGATGGTGTCAGCTCATGAGAAGAGTGATTATGGGGAACCAATTTTTCTGTAGTAGATAATGTATTGATAGAAATTGAGTTGTCATTGGGGACAACTATCTTAGTACCATTGAAAGGAAACTTGATACACTGATGATACATGAGAGGTATTTTTTGCATGTCATGGATCCATGGTCATCCAAAAAAGAAATTGTATGTAAGTGGTATGTCTAGGAATTAGAAAATGATATCTTTCTCAACTAGACCAACTTTGATTAGAAGCACAATTATACCTTTAGATTAGAGTATGGAAGATTTGGACTTTGACATGGAGGGAAAATGTGAGTATGGAAGATTTGGACTTTGACATGGAGGGCAAGATTTAGGGGATGGCTAAGAGCTTTGTCATCTTCTTCAAAAAAGGTGAGATAGTGAGGTGAAGAGATATGGTTCACCATAGCTTGGAATCATTCTGCATCAATATCCATGGGGACATTGGTCGAAGGCAAGGCTTTTTCAAGGATGTCCTTGAGAAAAGGGGATAATTCTAACAACTCAAAGATGAAAATTTGAGCTAGGGTTCATTGTAGTTGGATGAAAAGATCACAATTGGAGATTGCTAAGGTAGTTTCTTGTTTGGATGATAACACATTTTTAGGATCATTAGCAACTTTTAGAATGACTTTAGATTGCCCCCTAGTGATAGCATTAAGTAGTTCACTTTGTGAAGAGGAGTAATGTTAGTTGGTGTTTTAACCCCAATTTTAAAACTTGATAACTTACCCCCCTTGATAAATTTTTCATATTTTTCCTCTTAGTCTCCCCTAATCTATGTTGAAAAATGCTTTATGGAGCCTTATTTCAAGAAGGCAATATTCAAACTGATTGTTATAACAACAAAACAAGTAACACATGTGCCAACAATTGAGATTGAGAAAATAGGTTTAGATGGTACAAAGTGGTTCTAAACCTCTTGTACCTATTGAATAGGTTTAAGTGATTCAATGTTTTAGAGTTTGAGTTTGCAAACCCAAAATTCCAAATTCATTTTCATATGCATGCCATTGTCAGATTCAGAACATGGATTCAATATCCAGATTTAGTTTTTCCATTTTAGATTCATAGTCCAAATGTGGCCTTTGATGTGTAAGTGATCAATTCAACCTAAAGAGTTCAGCTATCCAAAATAGAAGTGCAATCCATGTTTGAGTTCACAACCCAAGTAACTTAAATACTCATGGTGTTTGCTCAAAATATTCCCCATATTACACATCTCAATTTTTTAGGGAAGTGACAACCCTCCACTCCAATTTCAAAATCAATACATTGCTCTCATCATAGTAGTATGGAAAGCCAAATTTCATTAAAATTAATATTGGTAAGACCAAGTTCCAAGTTTAAATTAGATGATGTGTCTGTGAAGGATAATCACAATAGATTATACTATGATATTATATCATATACTTGAAGCATTACAAAATCATGATATGGTATAACCCTAAAGGCCTAATTGGGTTTAGTCCCCATGAATGATTCATAAGTTTTATAAAACATTGTCCAACCCAAACCCAAGACAATGCATTAATGCTCAAATGTTAGCATGTGATTAAATGCTTTGTCTCTATAACATAATGTGACTTGACTTTGGAGAATTCGAATGATGCAATGCCTAATTGAAGATTTATGTTGGGAGTTTTAATTCAAACCATCAAATATAGGAATATGATTAACTAGATCATAGTAAATGACTTGGAAAGGCTCCAATTGCACACATGATGAAAATGGACAAAGAAAATACATGTCGCCATCTTTAGGGAGACACACACTTTACAAAATGTAGTGAAGGACAGGTGCAATCAAGAAAAGATTAAAGATTTCAGAACTTTGAGCTTCATGTGGTTATGAGTACATAACCATTAACCAAAATCAATATATGAAGTTGTAGACAACAAATACATAACTATCAAGAAGGAACTTCGCTAGTTCATTGACTCAATGCTGTTGATGTCAATGGAAACTCAATACATAAAGGTGTGTTAGATAAAATTTTCCCTCCAATACCAGTGAAGGCATTGTGTTAATCACCCTTTGCTAACAACCAAGATCAACAATGAGAACAATTGGGAAAGTTCCTCACAAAACACCAAAGGTCATAATGTTGGGATCTTAGAAAAATTTTATTGTTAAAAATGTGTTTGAGATGCTTGTGCTCCTGGGATACCCACCCACAATGTTATTCCACTAGTTAAACCAATTTGTGAGCTTGGGTTTTTAAGATGTGAACATGAGGAATATAGACTGGTAGTCATGAAGGATATCATGTTTTCTAGAAGAACTAACCCCCATGGTCAAAAGACATCAAACATAGTGTTCTCAAAGAGAATAAATAAGCTCGGGTTTCCTTGGTAGACAATGCAACATTCAAAGTAGGACCATGGATTCATTGTGACATTCTCGAATTGGCATTAAAAGAAAAAATATTACAAAATAATGTCGATACCATTGAAATTGATTGTGATAAGTGAGTGAGAGCAAACATTGAAAGGTCTCTGGCCAAACCCTGATGAAGAACCTCATAGTTGATGACATATGCAATAGAGGAATCACAAAGTGCCAAGCAAATTAATGGTGAATATAATGCGAATTGAGGATGGAGGTTTGAGTAGATGGCAGTGTGTAGAAGATGTTGGGAATAAAAATGGTTCAGTTAGACCAATCAAAAAAGAGGGGAAATTTGATAAATGTCTAAATTAGAGGAACAGGGGAGACTCACTTCATTGTAGTGATGTCTCATGAGATAAATTATGGGTACTTGGTCAGTTAATTAAATCACAAAGTTGCAAAACATTTATATCTACTTCATGTTTTAATAATGCTTAGCCTTATAAGCCAAACATTACATGGATAATTAGAAACTCTATAGGTAACAAGAAAAAGACATATCATAGAATTCAAAGAGGAATTAATTCAAAGGCATGGTAAGGGAGTATTTCTAAGAAAAAATTTCCATAACTAATTAGAGATGTTATTTATTGCAAAGATTTAGATATAGTAGGGGTTCATTCTTCTTTACTCATGGGGGGTGGGGAGGATTTTCCCTTTCTATAGACTTTGTCCTATAGGAGTGATTGGGGTTCTTATTCTCAAATCAAGCAGAAGGGAAACATAGAATGTAGATGTAGAGAGAAATTTTTGATGGTGATTATAAATGTTCTTAATTTAATTTTCTACTCTTGTTTTCTACAAGTATTTGATTGTCACTAGCATTCAAGAATAATATTATTTTAGAGTTGAATGAAGATTTCATCATTTTGAAGATTGTGTGCTTTAGATTGTTTTCACTCTTAGTTTATGTGTGAATCGAGATTGAATAATGGAATCAAGTTATACTACTAAATTCATTTATTGCAGGGGGTATTTGTTGTTTGTTTAATCTTTCTTCTTTCCTCAAAAATTGCATTTCTTCCCTCAAGATTTAAGCCTCATTGGGCTCTCTCTTTTTGATTATTTGTTACACATTAAAATCTTAAGGGAGTTTCCATCCCTTTTTTTCATATACTAGAAGTATTGGTCCCTGTTTTGCTCCAAATCTTTGAGCACTAGTTTTTCATCACTTTTGTGATGTGATTGTGATTGTTTGGGCAGTGATTGAATCTAGGAGTCCTTGGAGGTGTGTGGTTGTCATCATTTCCATTGAGGGGAATGTGTTCAAATGGATTGTGATAATAGCCTCTTCTAGTTTCCTCATTGTGTGTATGAGTGTTAGGCTCAACTTTTTGATCAACTCTTTCTCTAGCATAGATGATTTCCAGAAGTCTTTCATTTTCACACACTTTTTCTTCTAAGTGGAATTTGATTTCTTTAAGGTGCATTTTGGTCAAAATGTTTTCACCTGTGGGTGTATAAAAGGGTGTTCTAAATGGGTTTTCAAATATGTAAAGTAGATTGTGCCAGATGTTGGCTATTTGCATTTGATTAGAATCAAGAACTTTCACACAAGGTTGTCTGTGAGGGTGCCTAGGTAAAGTCTCCAATTGTGAAAAAATGAAAGAGGGATGACTACCATTACAACCTTGAAACCTAGTTGTGACCAATATTTAAGAATGTGTCTTTTCTTATTAGGATGAGAGAAGTTTTTTAGATTTGAAGCTTGTACAATCAATAATAATCACTTGTAAAAGAAAAATAGATGGCTTGTAAAGAGTGTTCAAGAATTTACAACACTAGTGACTCAAGTTGAGAGAGTGAGCAAGCATTCTAGTAGCAAATAGCTAGTATAGAATAGTAACTAGATTTCAAAAGGAGAACATCAATGATGTTTTGAGACTTGCATCTATTGGACTAAACTCATTTTTTCAACTTAAGACAACACCTAACATATAGATTTGAGATCAAGCCTAGGAAGGAATGAAGTGAGAAGACTCTAGATTAGTTAAAACATACTATAGACTTTGTTTTGATAGAAAAATGACCCAAGTGATATTCTTCCAAAGACTAGGTGATAGTAGGACAACAATTTGTATCATATGAAAAAGTTTATAGTAATCGAGCGATACTTTTCTCTTGGGAAACATTTCTTCTTAAGCAGGGTGACAAATTGCAGTATAACTAGGCTATCGACTTGGAAGTAGCTAGACAATACTTTTTTGAACAAAATGTGTCGTGCAATATTTCTCTAGAGTTTGTGTGATATTTTTCCAATGAAATGTGAAAAGAGATAGTTTTGACTCAAAAATTTGTGTGTCGGTTGGTTAATCAAATAGTTTTCAAATTTGACAGTTTAGGATTTCAATTCGTTTCAAAGAACAACAAGTTTTACAAATGGTAAGGGTATTTTAGAATGTCTCAAACAATTGAACAAGGGTCAAAACAACCTGGTCAATAAGAATTTGTGATATTAGAACAACCTTCCTACTAGTTTTATCGAGATGTTTGATTTGTGAGAACATTTACATAGGTCAACACATTCAAAAACACTTGCCAAGAAATCTACCTTAAAGTCACAGTTCATTACTCAACAACTTGGCCCATGCTAAGTGCTCCTTCACCTCACACCAAGTGGTTTCCCACAAGAGATATTAGCTTTGTCATGGAAGTTCCATAAGTACAACCAAAGGAATAGATGGTGAGTGTAAAACCTTGGGGTGATTTGGGTAGTCCACTAGGATTGATCCTTGGACCAAGAAGTTGAGCGACAAAAAAGGGTAGCTACTAACTTAGTGTGTTTAGAAAGGGTATCCATTTGTAATTTTCCTCTTCACCCAATTAAGGGACATCTCACATTGTAGTGGGTAATAAACCTCATGGCCACAAGAGAACCTTAAGCATTTTTGTTTAACATTTTCCTTATGGTCCCAATCCCACAAGGTATCACACTAAGTAAAGACAAACAATACGTCTACCAAGGTTTTGTGTCCTTGATAGCATCAAGTTTATAGTGGGTTGGAATAGCCGAGTTTGCTTGTCCCCACTTGGGTCATTCCTCTTAGTTTTCCAAGAGAAGGCCCTCTAAAGGATTCTAACTAAAATAGATTGGATCCACTTTCAAGAGTCAAGATTTTTGATTCACTGCAAGGGTGAAGAGCATACTCTCCTATCTTGATCATTTCCCACAAACAAGCCAAGAAGCTTCAATTATCCCCTTGCTTTCAAAATAAAAAGGAAAGTCAAGATTTTTGATTCACCAAAAGGGTGAAGAGCATACTCTCTTATCACCAAAGAATCTGAATCATAAGTTTAATGTGCCTACAAAATGAAAACAACTAGTAGAATGTTGCACATGGAATGAAAGAAAACAAGCAAGTTTGGTTTTTATTCTCTGGACAACCCTACAAGAAAGTGCTAGTAGCCCTTATGCATTTGAAGCTTTTACATGTACTCTTTTCAAGGAAATTATGTAAGTGTTTCAAGGAAACAATCTACAAACACAATCGTTAATCCCACAAGTTAGTCCCAAAATAATATGAAATTTATAAATGAATCTTTGTCAAACAATCAAAAACCTATAAAATCCAATAAACAATAGGCAAAAACTAATAAATTGACCAAATCACCCAAATAAAAAATAAATTCAAGCTAGGAAATATTTTTTTTCTGGAAGACTATCATACAATACTTCTCAGTATACCCGTGCGACAATTTTCCTTAGTGCGATATTTTTCCTTAAGCTAGGCGATAGAACTTACTATGATGAGGTGATAGAGTTCACTAATAACATGCGATACTTTTACTAAAAAAATATTGCACAATAATACAAACATATTTAACACAATATTGGCAAAGTATTGCCCAAAATCTGTAACTATAAAAAAAGAAAGGGTGGACAGAATGCGGAAAATGTAAAAAATGTAGCAAATAAATGAGCAAAGCTAAGAAATTCTTCCCCATGGTAGGTGCTAAAAATGTACACTCAAAAGGTGTCACACTTTAAACCCTTCTATCCAAGAGATTCAATGAGTTAGGAATGCTTAGATGCTAGCTTAGAGCTCCCTATCCATAAAGTGCAAGAAAATATGTTTCAAGCATATGAAGGCTCTTAGCTAAGCCTTACGTATACTTTTCTTACTAGTAAACCATTCAATGTGAGGCTTTCTTAGAGACAAGATGCAAGAATTAAAATGTCCACAAAGGATGCCTCAAGAATGCAATGCAAGCATGGATTAAACTAGTATAGTAACATCCACTTTTCCTAGGTCTTAATTAACAACTAACATATCCAAGAATTAAATATATTACTTCATTTTCATAGGAAGATAGTTATGTCAATAATGTTCATGTGAATGAGATTTATGGTTAAAATTAGTCAAACAAAATTTGATAACTAAGAATTGAAAACACCATCAATGAATTTACTATGGAAATTAAAATCTATATACCATGGAATTTCAAGATCAAAAACAATCTAGGGATGCTTCTACAACCACCTTGGTTAGTCCGCAAAATACTATTGTAACATTATCAAATGACAACTACCATCCAATAATGCTATATCAAAATGAAATGATGATTACCATTAAATACCACTATATCAATTAGGACATCACATACCACTGTATAACTTAGGGCTTCAGATACCATTGTATCATTCCTTTCCTTTCAATTTACTAAACTATGGCATTAACATAAGATTAGAAGATATTCTCATAACCATTATTCTTATATATTGAAAAACTGAAATAACAATCTTATAGATATATTCCATATTTAGTTAGAAGATCAATAGATCTAATTGGTTGCCAACTACATTGAAGCTAAGAATTGCTTTCATTTTAAGAAATAACTATAAGGATGATATAAATCATTTAATCTTACCTTGTACTTGACTATACATCATAAAGTAAAAATACCTATTTCTAAAAAATATTTTAATGCATAGCTTATCTTTGTCTGTTGCACATTTGACAACTTGTGGAGAGGTGAAACATTGTCAGGGGCTTAACCACCCAACCTCAAACCACAACTTATCCCACACAATCTTTATCAAGAAAGGCCCTCCCTACCCAGAATTGATAGGGAACATCTTGTCATCTATTGAGCATCCTGGTATCTATTCACACCACTTGAGTTGACAACATGAGAATTTAATAAACATGATCATGCATGAACTATTAAGATTTATTTATTTTGTTTTGATTATTTTAATTCTTATTTTACTCTCTAATCCTTTCAAGATTTCATCTCACCTCTTCACCTTTTCTTTGGCTTAATAGCCAAAGAGTCCCAGGTGTTTAGAATTTCAGAGCATCCAACTCTCATTGATTCAAGAATATTGTAATCTTCTAGCATTTCACAAACTTCTTTTAAAGAAAGAGACTTGCATAAATATTCATCAACTAACTTTAAAATTTAATGGAAAAATGTTTATGAATCCATGCTATAACACATCAATATGCTTATTGCTAAGCAATTTTTTAAAGTTATAAGCGATGGTAAATTATAACTACAACTATGGAAATCACTTGTAAAAATATCATAGGAATAACATGAACTAGAATGGTTTTTTCACATGACCTAATATAGTCTAGGTCTATCCTGATGTATTACAAAAATGACTTGGTAACTAGCTCTCCTTTAGTTGCTAAGAATGTATCCCAAATGCTGAGATACTCAATATTATGTGATAATTGATTCACACACAACAAGGTTCTAAAGCGCTGCTTGTGAATGGAAACTACAGATCTAAATAATAGTGAATCTAAGTTCTAAAGCATTGCTTATGATTATAAAATAATAGTGAATCCGAGTTCTAAAGCATTGCTTGTGAATAGAAAATGTTGGTTGACATAGTTGTGAATTTGACACATGAAATAACTGGAAATCAGGTGTATGAAGGGTGGAGAGGAGACTAGAACATAGCAGAAGGTAGTCAGGTGTATGAATGTTATGTCTGACTCTCATATGGACTCCATATAAAAGACAAGTCGAGACTTCTTGGCTTCCATAACATAAAAGATAATTTGTCAAATCAAATTTTCCAAGTGTTAAATATGTTGGAAAGAAAAAGATAAAAGAGATAGAAGAAAGAGTTGGGAAAAAATATTATAATTTGATTTATTTTTTTATAATATATATTTATATACGTTCATGTAAATATATCAATGGGGTGACATCATTTTATTAAGTTATTATAATATAATGGTGTTATTTCATATATATATATATACATGTATATGTATATGTATATATGTATATATATATGTATATACATATATATATGTATATACATATATCTATATACATATATATATACATATGTATATGTATATACATATATGTATCTCTATATGTATATACATATATGTATATACATATAGAGATACATATATGTATATACATACATACATACATACATATATACATACATAAATATATATATATGATGAAAGATAAATTAACATCCTTTGAGGTTCATTTTATATTTTAATTAGATTATTTTCTTAATAGCTCATGCAGGTCCCACAAATGTATCCTATGTTCAAGTCATTGGGTCCTTAACCCATTTTCCCAGTGATGGTGATGCTCCCATGCCTAATTCTCTTTTGACAATGCTTCCACCCCTTCAACGTGCTTCCTACAAGGAAATTATTTGTAGTTAAATTATATTATCATAAAAAGTTATAAATAATCATAACATCTAATCATATTTTCAATTCCATGAATTCATGATAAATAATCACTAGCATGTTATCTTCAAATGAAAATATAATGACTAACCATCTTACCATTTTGCAGGATTATAACAAATTTAACTATCAACTAACTTCATGTGAACCTCAATGACTATATTTTAAATTAGGTCAAAAATTGAGAATGTAACAAGTATGAATATGCAAAATGTAGCTATGTTAACAAGAATGAGAGTATTACAATGCAAACTAATTACTATGTGAGGCATACTATTGCAAAATGAAAGCTAAGCTACATGAATATAAACTAAAAATAATATGGATGATAGAATGAGATAA
The DNA here is from genome assembly GCA_028749045.1 of Cupressus sempervirens. NCBI lineage: Eukaryota > Viridiplantae > Streptophyta > Pinopsida > Cupressales > Cupressaceae > Cupressus > Cupressus sempervirens. Next base: position 10,001,513 of record CM053786.1, read on the forward strand.
AGAAATAGAAGTTCTCCACAAAAACTCTCAAGAATTTGAATGTTAAACCTGCAACATAATAATACTCAAGAGTGTGGATCCTTTCACAAGGGGAGAACTCTTTCTTTTAAAGATGTACGGACAGTGGAGATCAAGATCAAATGATGTATGATCAAGGGTGGAGTTTGAAACTGAGATTGATCCATGTGCACACACAAGTCAACTAATAAACAAAGAATTGACTTTTCACATGAGTCAAAAAGATTCTTTTCCTTTAATTTTCAAAATAGAAATAATGCTTTATGTTTGCAAATTGAATGGGTTAGAAGAATGGGTTCTTTTATTTAATTAAAAGGGGACATGTTCTTTTAATCAAATAATGAACTCAGGATAGCATAGTCAAAACTATAGGTTATAATCAAATTAATTGATTTTTTAGCAATTTTGTCTAGGGAAATGATTGATTAATTTAGCCAAAATCTTGAGAAGGGGGGCTAATAGTTTAGGTGACCATTTTTAGGAAATTACAACTATAAGAGAGGAGAAATCAGATTTCATGTCCTCTTCATACTCGATTGCACAAGGTGAGTTGAAAATCCATGATATATATGACTTTTTAAATGAAGTAGAGCATGGAGCATTTGAGTTTCCTATGGATAGAATGCATAAGTCATTTAATGTAAATAATTTTCAGTCTAATTTTGAAATCCAAGAGCATGATGATCTATACTTTCATAATGAGAAAGTTGTAGACAATGATTCTAGTTCTTATATGCATTATGATAGTGAAGATGTAGAGTTGGTTTTGCCAAATGAGCTAATTGAGAATGTTAATCTAGTTGCTAAAATTGATGGAAGTGATATATTCAAATTACCTCATGAAAGTGGAAATGAAATTTAGGTATGTCATAAAGGCAAGAAGATTTTTTGAGGTTCAATGGCCTAGGGCCATTGTTTGTACAATTTAGGAGTAGTTTTCTTGCTTTTGATAAGAATGTTCGAGAGAAAGCTTTGGAGTGGTTTTCTTCTTCTAGAGATATGAATCCTTTCTATTCCTACAAAGGACATGCATCCCTAGATAGAGCCACTATTGGGACTCAAAATTGAAGCCTTGATTTTGAGTCAAATTGAGCCCCTATAAGTGTCTTTTGTGCATATGTACCCTACCATCATTTAGAAGCCTATGAAGTGTTTCATATTTATAACACATTTCATTTAGTATGTGCATCTATCCTGTGATGATAAGTGGTCATTCTAAATCATTTCATGAAGAATCATTTTGAGTATTGTTCAAATTTGCATTTTTCCCCGAGTGTCAAACAATGACATGAAGCCTAGTTTGCAATTGAATATCTTGCACCCAATAAAAATTCATGAATTTATTTTTTGGGAGTGTTTAGTGTGCATAAAAATGAACCTATGTTTCAAATTTAGTGTTATTTTGATTTTTTTTGACTAGGTTTTGAATCCCTCAAAGCTCGTTGTTTGCTCTTGTCATGCTGATGCACATTTCTCAAAATCTTGGGAGGCCCTATTTGACTAGTTATAACTTTAACCCAGTTGACCATATTGAGAAAATTATTTTTACATTGAATTTTAGGGGTCAAAAACTTGGGATTTTCCAGATTTGAGCTTAAGAAAAATCCATTTGACTAGTTTTTAAATACAATTTCTAATATTTTACTAGTGTCTACAAGTGCAAATTGATCAGTAGCCTTGTTTGGGATGCAATAACTATAAATCTATGATAGTTGAGACCAAATGGATTGTACCATTATCTTCTACTCTAATTTTTTTTGAGTGTGCCAGTTTTCAAGTCTTGACAAATCTGTTTGCACACTTTTCCAGGTCCATTCAATTTGTGCAAATCATTGTTCTGCTAGTGTTCCCATTTCTGCAATTTTGAGAGATCAACTTTGAGCACCTTCCAAACTCGCCCAGTTATTCATCATGAGAAAAAATCATAGATTCATATTCTCCTCAAGACAATAAACTGATGTCCTAGTTCTCATGCCTCCAAGTGTTTGTTTGACCTATTTCCAAAGCCAAAACCAAATGCACTTTATTGTTTTCTAACATATTTGATTCCAAGCAATTCGAAAAGTGCAACTTTGATTGTTACTAAATTTTGACTAATTGATCATCATGAAGCAAGACTTTGTAGACTGAAAGAATATAAGCAAGAGATTGCATATGTTAGGTGTTGAGGATATACCAGGTGTTTCAGTATTTTTTTAAGCTAGCTTGCAGCCCTCCTAACACATATTAGAATGAGTAAAAAATGAGTTTTAAAGTTATAAAACAATGATTGGTTTTGAATTTAATCATTTTTTTGAGTTAGATGGATATAATGGAAATTAGTTGTTTGAAAATGATTTTTTTTTAGTCGGACCCACCTTGGGGCCCAATTGATTCCATCAGATTGGTGAGGTATTTACGGATCAGAAATGTTTTAAAAGATTATAACCATATTGATTATTGATGATTAATATAGAAAATGATTTGGGAAAACATGGGAGGCACCAATTTTTCATGTTATAGAAGGATAAAATAAAGGTCTCCCTTTGGTTGATTTTAGATTATCCCATTTTGTTTTTAAATGATATAATAATGGTTAACACTAAATCGATTCTCAAGCAAGTTGCGATACTTCTCAAATCTAAAAGCACTATGATTCAGATGCTATACACATATGAGAAATTCCCTCTTGAATAAATCTACAAGCCCAGTCTTCTGAATAAATGAAGGAACACCATTTTGAATCAAGAACCATTTGGTCATGACCATGTGCCTCAAGATCTCATCCACTGAGGACAAGAAAAATATTTTTAAACTTCATAGTTTGCGAAAAGTAGGTACAAACTTGATGGCTTTCATGCCTTGAGAAGTAAACCGTTCTTCTTTGTTTTCCCAAAATTTGGCATAAAAACCTAATAGAGGATGCTAGCATAGTGTATGACATTATTATCAATCCATAGAGAAAATATCCACAAGGGAGCCATATTTTCCATTGATAATTTTTATTTTAAAGTAAGGCATCTAAATATGAAAGAGGGAAGTGATAAATATTTTGATGAGGCTTGTATTTATTTAGAGTCCATGCCTCAATGGTGATCTTTATAATGAAAATTGGTTCCACCTTTATTGTCTCCAACCAACCCCTGCTAGTAGTTCCAAAACTCAAGAAATTTCACTAGACATGAAACATTTCTCCAATGCTACAGGAGATCCCAATACTGAGAAGACCAAGCATGTGAAGTAGTAGGCCAAGAAAAAAAATGAGAAGACCACGCAAGTAACAAAGAGTCGTTGTCACATGAGAAGTCACATATTGGCATATTTAGAAGTATTGCAAAGATTGAAAATTTTTAAGAGAAAGGATGAATGAAATAGACCTTGAGAGGGGAAATTAGAAAGAGGTGAGGGACAAGTGTCATCCACACAAAAACACTTAAAGATTTTTGATAAATTAGTAGAAGGTTTTTCTTTTTCTATTGATCTACCATAGGAAGAATGCATAAAAGCAATCATCCTACATTGTCTATGTGTGGGTCTTTTTGAATATTTTTATATTGGACCATACAATAAGAAAGTGTCTTAAAGACACACCCTGATCAAGGTGGATCTAGAAGGCCTACAAGTTTCACAGTCTTAGACTCTCACATAATCAACATCATTGACGAGCACTCTTAATATGATCTTGACACAACCTGAATCACATCAAAAGAAGCTTGTGGTGAAAAGTTATGCTTGGTCAAAGTTCAAGTTAAACTAGTGAACCTAAGGTTGACTTAATAAAAAGGTGAAATTTGACCATCTCCAAAGTGGTCAATAATGGGTTTAAATTAAAGAGCTTGTTGAGAGCTTTGCAATGATGTTTGTTTCATAAAAAATGGAGGTCATATGTGGAAGTTATGCTCGTTTGGAGATAGCAAGAAAAGTGAGTCAAAATGATGATGTTAGCATCCTAGTCAGCTTAATGACATGAAATTGACATATACAATAGACTAGTAACAAGTTGACACATGTTAGTATAGAACTAACATAAGAATGACACAAGTTGACTCGTGTCAATATAGAACTAACATAAGAATGACACAAGTTGACATGTGCCAATATAGAACTAACATAAGAATGGCACAAGGAATCTAGTTGCTTGACATAATATCCCTAGAGAGATTGGAACCTCTAACCCCAATGCCATTAATATGCACTATTACCATTGCACCAAAGTTCACTTTGGGATATTCTTCATGTTTGTCATATTTAATACATGTCATAAAAGGATAAAGCCGCTAGCAGACAAAATAGAAACAATGTGGGTTGAACCCATAACCATCAACATTCTATTTGCATCTGAAACCAATTGCACTAACAAGATTTTTGGGATTGCATGTGGTCAATTCTATACCTATCATGAGTTGATCGGTTATGTTGGAGCTTTATTCCCTATCTACATTACGAATTGGCTATGTAGCAGACAAAATGTCTGAATATTGCAATTTATTAATTCTTAGAAAATTACAAAGAAGTGAATTTATTAATTTAAATTAATATTAAATAATAAAATAATACCCAATCTATTGGCTAGGTAGACGCTTCCTCCCCATTAGCCCCAATTATGCTCAAGTTAATGTGAGCCATTTAAATAAAAGTAAATTCGAAAATGTAATGGATTTAATTAGGAAAAGGGGGTTAAATAGTAGATATGAGGGAATTTTGGAATATTTTTACTATGTAATGGAGATTTTGAAATATTTGTAATATATTATGGTTTCTCCCATAATAGGCAAACGTAATAATATAAAAGGGAGCGAGTTTGGGCATTGGTAGCTAAGGCTGATCTGAAGAAATTGTTCAACTAATTAGTCTTGGAGGAGAAATTATTATAAGGAATTCTTGGAGAGAATTTTTTGTGAGAGAATTTGCAAGGTGTTATTTTACACCAACAATTGTAAAAGAAGAAAGAGACTCTGAAGGCTCAAAGCCTGGATTCTATAACAAAGTGTTTTGCTTGGTAGAATTAATAAAGTGGTCCCCCATTTGAGAAGTGGACCTAGAGACATAGTCTGACCTAGATGAACTCTATGTCAAATTGTTTGTGTCTCCTTATTCTCTCATCTATTTAAGTTTCTTTTATATTATTTTTTTTTATGTACATTAAACACATTATTTAATTAAGTGTTTAAGCATAGTTCTTCTTGTAATTTCAATGCTTTAAAATGCATACCAAGAAATTACTATCTAGATCACGAATTAAATCTATATTTGGATTAAAGTTATAAAAATTGTAAATCCTAGATTGCAGATCACACCCCTTTTGGGAGAAGGAGGCTTGTGTGGTGGGGCCAAGGGCCATATGGGTGAACGTAAGACAAATTTTGGCCAAAGTGACATTGTGGCCAGCTAGGTGACATGGTGATAGGAGGGTGAATAGGCATGTAATGCCTCTTGTGTTTGCAGTCTGTACCTTATTTATTTTGATCTAAGAGATACTTGATACTCTTGTTATGTTTCATTTGAGATGATCTGATGGTCAAATGTTATACTTTGATTTTAGTATCATAGATTCTATATTGCTATGTTATTTAGTTTATCATATTTGCATGTTGATGCCAGTTTGAGATTATAGTAGGTCTATGATGATATTTGGTTATCTAGCATTTAGAAATTTCTTTGATTCTATTATGTGATGGCTTTTATGCTATGGATATTTATTTCATTTGTACTTCATTATGTTTTATGCAAATGTGAGTGATGTAAATAGATTATTTTAGTATAATCAAGAATAAATGATTACAATAGTTATTTAATGCATTTATTACTTTAGCTATGTTATTACATGTAATTGTACTTGCTTGTATACATTTTAGTGTACAGGTTTTATATCCTTCGTAGTGCAACATGGAGTTTGTGATTCAACTATTCATATTTACCAATGTCATCCCTGTATGGTTGACATATCTTATTTAAATGTTTAAATTAATCCCTCTAGTGATTTGTTAAATCCAAACTCATTTGCATTATGTGATTAGACCAATGAGTGTGTCTGTACATTTAGAGTTTCATGTTGTTGAGAAGTTGTTAATGCCTTCTATAATTTTGGTTTTAGGGTTGTTAGGCTTTATTTAATTGATTTTAAATTTCTAGTAGATTTTCCATAGCTGAATTCCTATTACTAGGAATAGCCTATTTTTGTTTGGGTCAATTCAGAGTCTAGCTAGTCCAACTAGCTATTTACCCTAATTGATTATTCACTCAAAAAGTGAATAAATATTGAAAGAAGAATTTAATTCCTCCTCATTTTTGCAATTTGAAAAATTGAGAGCTTTTTTGAAATCCTTTTTTGAAGGATTGGTTTTCTATTCATTGTGAGAGCTACAAGTCTGGGATTTTCATGAGGATGATCTCGTTGGATCCGACTTAGGGAGATGTTGCTTTGCTATCATTTTCAGCTATATCTATGGATTATTTATTCTACCTAGCTATTTTCAATTTTAGCCCTTTTGGCTATCAAGTAGGGCTTTCCCATTTTCATGTTTTAGCTCTATTTCTAGTAGCTACTTATTGGAGGCTGAGAACTAGTGTTGCCCTCCATTTCTATTTTTTCATTCTTCATGGTTGGTTGAATATGAATGTTTTCCTAATTTTTGGGATGAGGGTTAGGGGTTTAGCACCATTATGCTAACCATTTTTGCATATAGTTTCTGAACCCAAATTTTATTCAATTTTTGAAGATTTTGTGCTCTAAGACCACATTTATTTATATTTCAAAGTTTTCTAGTTTTTGGGTTTTTATCTTGTTTTGCATGTCGCCTTATTTTATTAGGTTTTCTTGGCATGATGTTGGTCATGGACCTAGATTTTCCATTTGGATGTCAGTCGGACAATTGTTACTCTTTTATGTTGCACTGGGATGCATACCACATCTATTCTCTCGAGTTTGTTTTTAGTTGAGTGATTATCTACTTGTGTTCTCATCCAGTCCTTATGTTATGATCTTTGTGATGGTGGGGTTCCACACACAGGTACATATGCATACATTATCAAGTGACTTGTGAGGCTTGATCTGCTATTGTATTTTGGGAATATGCATGCCTATGGCCACTCATTATTGGATGAGCATGGGTAGGGTAGGGTAGGACATGGAGGGGCTTCTATCTCGCATCCTAGTGACTACTCCTATGGGTTGGTAGAGAAAGTTTTAAGTAAGTGATAACTAAATAAGAATATTGGGTGGTAATAAATTTAAGATAATTAAAAAGTGGGATTGCATACCTTTAGTTAGGAAGTGCTACTATTGGGAAATACTGCTAGCAATACTAGCTTAGGCTTTTCAATGCCAAGTGATTCTCCATGATCTTGGCCCCTACATAGTATCCCATTGAGTGTTTGACTAGGACCTTTAGTTTATGTATTGTCTCTGATCTTGGCTTCAGTCATTATTACTATCTGGCATGAGTTTTAGCCATGGACAGTTCTTTATGTGTGTGTGTTTGTGGTTGGATCATTACCTCCATCAACATGATAGTAGTGGACCTATGGGTTTTCATGCAGTTGGGAGGCATAGCTTGTAAGAAATAGGAATTATTGAGAGGGGGGTGAATTAATAATTTACAAACTTTAGTCACCAATTGAATATTATTTATTATTTTGAACCATACATAAGAAAGTAATTAAGTAATGTTGAAAAATAATAGTAACCATGCACAAAGATAAATCATAACACCATATTTTGTGAACTAGGGAAACCCTGGCCAAGGGAAAATCCTAGTGGGGATGATATCCACTAGATAATAGACTGATATATAAGTTCCTTGTTAGAGGATGGACCCTGTTAGGAGTCAATGAGAAAATTTAGTATAGAGAGTCCTTGATAGGAGACTTTGAATCCATGTTAGGAGATTCCAACCCTATTAGGAGTTGTAGTAAAATAGATGCAAGATGAGCCCATTGCTTAAACATGCACTTCCAATTACAAGAAGAGCTCATTGCCCAAACAAGTAACCAATCTTCAGGAACATAGGTCTTAGAAATAGGGATTACTGGGAAGGGGGGTAAATCAATAATCTAAAAACTTTAGTCACTAATTGGATATTATTTATTACTTTAAACCATACATAAAATAGTAATAAAGTAATTTTGAAAAGTAACAATACAACAATGCACAAAAATAACTCATAAGAACATATTTTCTTAACTAAGGAAACCCTAGCGAAGGGAAAACCCCAGTGGGGATTATACCCACTAGATAATATAATGATATATAAGTTCCTTATTAGATGATGGACCCTATTAGGGGTTAATGAGAAAATTTAGTATAAGGAGTCATTGTTAGAAGACTTTAAATCCCTATTCAGAGATTCCAACCCTATTAGGAGTTGTAGTATAGAGAATGCAAGATGAGCTCACTATTGGAACATGCACTTCTAATTACAAGAAGAGCTCACTGCCCAAACAAGTAATTAGATTGTAGCTTCTTCCTTGACTGATCTCTAATCTTTAGCTCGATCTCAAATCACAAAATAGCTTATACAAAACTTTGCATATATTGATTTCATAGTAAGTTTGCACATCATAATATTTGCACAACTTACTCATCCTTCATCGCAAACTGTCCTTTGCATAAATACCATGCCTTTACACAAATTTTTGTTGGGTCAGCTAAGACCACAATCCACTTTTCCAGCATAGAGTAAACATCTAAGATGTCAGCCCTAATTGGACAAGTAATTATCTTGTAAACAAAATAATCCTTTCCTTCAATTCTGTTGTCTTGTTTCGCTAAAACATGATTATCTCTATTTTGTACAGTCCATTTTTTTTGACTTCCAAGGTTATACACATCATCAACAACATGTATACTATCTCCATCTAACTTTTCTAGTCATAATATGATGTTAGCAACAAGTTATAAAAAAAAAATACACTACTGTAAACCAAATTCTATACTTAGACAATTTTTCGATTACCAAACACTAAGTATCTTTATTTTTGAAGTTTCCTATGAGTATGTACATCATGTGTTGCCATAAATGACAAAAATTACATATCTCTATTAGTCAATTGTCAATAATCTTCACCTTTGGCATTGATGACAACAACATAGGGAAAATAGGCTAAGTAACATAAACTAACATAAAAAATATAATAACATTGCATTTATTACATTTGTCCATCTTTACATTGTTATAGTAAATAATTATTTATTTATTAATTATTTATTCTATTACTTAAGCTTACTTAGGTAAATACATTTCATTTATTAGTTGTAGCCTAGGAGTTTGTTATAAGTTGTTGACAATACGAGAGTTTATTCTCTCTAAGTCATACTTATCCTCTCACCTTGTTCGAGGACTTTCCACCTCATGTGGATGTATGCTTAGTTGTCACACTTATCTCCTAGCATCTTCTAGCTTTTTCTAGGAGATTCCTTGAGCTCTTTATATTCGAGCTCCCTCATTGTATCACATCATCACATTTTTTTCATATTGTAAATTCATATTTTCTTATGTTTGCATATTTTCTCTCTCATGTTCATTTAGGGTTTTTCCCTTGCTCCATGCTCTTCCTTCCTTGGCTTCCCTTTGACAGGTTATTGCATGTAGTTGATCTTGGGTGTCTTCAGAGTTGGATTTTATAAACTCCAACATGGTATCAGAGCCTCCCTGTTGTTGCTTCATTGAAGGATTTTTGAAGCCATGATTCAGAGACACAAACCCTAGTTTATTTATGCATTTTTCTTCAAATCAAGGGGATAGCAAATTTTTGGAGCACATTGGGCCCAAACGGATGCTGCCATTGGATTAGAAAGGCTATTTGTAGTTAGGATTCATATAAAATTTGTCGATTTTGGAGATTGGGCTTTGGGAGGCAAATTTTTTTTAGCAATACAGGAGGTCATACGAACTGTACGAAATTTCAACATAAAAAAAAATAGCACAGAGCGCACCATTGTAGGGCCACTTGCGCACAACCCACGGTCCTCCTACACAAGCCGCACCACCCAAAATCCACTTGGCCTCCTCCACAGAGTTTCTCTTGGTGGCGTCTCCTAATTTGACCACCGCTTTGGTGTCTGTGCCTAGTCTCGTGACTTTTCCTAATGGTTTTTGCCTGTGGATAGCTCTGCCACCTCTGCAGACTGCATCAATGTTTTGTGCACAATCAACACCACACAGGTGTGCCACGTGGCACTTTACCATGTGACCCTACCATGTCACACCTACCATGTCATCTAGTTTTCCATGTGGCCATAGGCTATCAATTTAGCATAGTAAAATGCTGATGTCAGTACTACATCAACATACCTTGCTTGCACATCTTCGAGGTCAGTTTTAGACCTACTTATAATTTTTTGGCCATAACTTGAGCATACAGAGGTATTTTTCCAATCCGAAAGAAGCACCAGAAAGCTAGTTCTAAGATAGAGATATTAGTATAGGTATTTTTAGATTTTGATGCATTTTTTTTGCCTATTTTTTTAGTTGAAGTTTGAAGTTATGTTTTTGACTCTAACATGCATATCTTTTGTGTTCCATGTCAATTTCTTGAAAGCATTATATTTTTAGAAAGCTAGTTTTGTCATGTTTTTAGAAATGTAGTCCTTTTCCTTAGATTCTAGCCCATGATCTTTCTATGATGTTTTTAGCAATTTTTCTCTATGGTGGATATTTTGGGTATTTTAGGTCTGAGGATTGTTTTCTTGGCATGGTTTCTTTTGTTTTAGGCTATACTTTCTGTTGTGTTAGCTTTTTCCTAGTTTTGATCATTGTAGCTATCATTTTGAGGCACTTTTATGTATCACATTGAGATAAAGTGCCACTCTTGCATTTTGAGGGTCATGAACATTTTTTTGAGATAGATGTACTTGCACTCTTTTCATAAAGCACCATGGGGGGATAGTAGTTGCCTTGTTTTTGTTGTCTTCCTTTGTTAAGTGAGTGTCCCTTCCATGACATTAGCCCCATGCAGAGTTAGTTTGACCGTGTCTTTATAGGTGTTTGTACCTCTTCCTTTCTTGTCATTCTTGGTTCATCTGCAAGAAATTTTGGCCCACCTTCTCAGTTGCCTATCATCTCACCTCATTTGCATTAAGGGGGGGTTATGCTGTTGTTCTAATGCATCCTTGGTTTGATGGTTCGATAGTGTGAGCTATGTATTTAGTGGTTGATCCTATATACAAGGTGATTGCAGTGGCTGGCTACCTATGCATTTTGATGAGATGGATCATCTACCATATAGACACGCTTAGTTTGTGCTTTCTTCTTCCATGGTGGTTTTTTAGATAAGTAGTTTTCTTTCTAATGGTGGATTTTGTGGCTTCTTCATTCTTCAGTGATGCTCTTCATGATCACTCCTTGTTCTTTTTTTAGGGGACATTCTCCTAGTTGGAGGCTTCTTTAGTTCTTCACTAGGTTCTTTCTCTCTTTCCCCATTTTCAAAGGTTGCATCTCTTTGCATTTGTACATGGGTACCTAACATGGCCTTGTTGCCAGGACCCATTCTGCATTTTATCTTAGTTTTGTGAACTTAAGGTATTTTCCTAAGTTGCACTTAAGGGGGGGTGTTAGAGTAAATAATTATTTATTTATTAATTATTTATTCTATTACTTAAGCTTACTTAGGTAAATGCATTTCATTTATTAGTTGTAGCCTAGGAGTTTGTTATAAGTTGTTGACAATACATGAGTTTGTTCTCTCTAAGTCATACTTATCCTCTCACCTCATTTGAGGACTTTCCACATCATGTGGATGTATGCTTAGTTGTCATGCTTATCTCCTAGCATCTTCTAGCTTGTTCTAGGAGATTCCTTGAGCTCTTTATATTCGAGCTCCCTCATTGTATCACATCATCACATTTTTTGCATATTTTCTCTCTCATGTCCATTTAGGGTTTTTCGCTTGCTCCATGCTCTTCCTTCCTTGGCTTCCCTTTGATAGGTTACTGCATGTAGGTGATCTTGGGCATCTTCGGAGTTGGATTTCATCAACTCCAACATACATAAGCTCCCCTTTACAATATACTTTACAATATTTATCTTCTTTAAATTCACTTCTAACTTTAACAATTTTCATGTGTACTTCTCCCCCTTTGACATTAATGACAAAGGTCAAAATATCAAAAATTGTCCAAATTTGTCAAAAAGTGTTGTCCTTTCTTAAGTTGATATGATCTTAATGCAATAATTAAAGTTTGGCTTAAGATTATCCATACCCTTATTCAATGTCTCCTTGGTGGATTTAGCTAAGGTGAGAATTGCACATAAAGCATATGATGCAATCTCAACTGATTAAGATCTGAATATAAAAGTTAGTTTAGGTATCCTTGGCCTTGATACATTCTTCCAACTATTTCTCAAAAAAAGATGCTTTCAGAGCAATAGACTCTCTAAAATCTGATATCCTCTTCAAAATTTGTTCCTTTTGAAGTTATAGTTTCCTAATAACATTATGGATACTAGCCACTTGTCCTTCAAAATCATCAAGTTTACAAGATGGATGCTGGATCTAGTTGGATAAAACCTCTAGCTCACTCATCTTTTCTTCTATTTGACTGTCAATGTCCTCAGTCAATTTGTATGGTAACCTACACCTTATGTACAATATTTTCCCATCCTGTTGATGTTTTTGAAGTTCCTTGATACAAGTATCAAGACTAACCAAATCATTCTTAATGTTTTGAAAGATGGTGCTAAACAAGTTACCATCATGTGAAATCTGTGCCTTTGCTTCTGTGACATTTCACAAGTTAGTAAATTCTTCATCAAATGATTTCAACACTGCTTGTGCCCTTTGTTTATGATCTGATTCCATGTGTTGTACTACCAAGGTGCTGTGTAGTCTTTTAGTAACCTCCATCAAGGTTTTCTACAAGCTTTTTACTATTCTATTCTTCTAAATAAGCTTTGATAGGGATGAGATCAAATCCATTTGATCATCATAATCAATTGGTAAGCTAGCAAGTGAAAGTGGAGTAGATGAACTAGAAGGTTTAGTGTCATCCTCCCTTTGCTTCTTAGTTGCTTCTTTCATTCTTCTCTCTTCTTCTTCTTTCTCTTCCAATCTCTTCTTCTTGTTGTGCTTTATTTTTCTTTCTTATTTATTCTTCTACTATTATTTTCTTTTCCTCCTCTTCCTTTCTTCTCTTATCATCCTCAAGAAATTTCGGCTTGGCCTCTTCTATTTTATTCTTTTCTTCTTTAGGTAACCTATTTTCTTCTTTAATTTGTCTTATTTTGTCTTCAATATCCTTGATATTAGTTTCATTCAGTTCAAAACCTTCAAATGGATTAGTATCATCAATGTTAATGGTAACATTGGTTTGATCTATCTACATAGCGTCCCTACTCATTGACACTTCCAAGGTTCTAGGTGTTGGAGGAGATGTTGCCTTAGATTTTGTCAACATCTAACTAATAGCTACCACAGTCTCACTTAATTTATCTTTTTCACCCATCATAAATAGAAATGGTCTTACTTTACAAGTAAGGTGCAAGATTAGTCAATAATCTTTTAATCTCTTCTTCATCATTAGTCTTGCAAATAGTTCGAAGCATAGAGTTCTAAAGTTCCAAATCTTCTTCTCTTACAGGAATCTTATTCTCAATAAATCTGTCATGGACTGTTTGGTTCACTATTCCATCAATATCTTTCAATTTTATATTGTTTGATATAATGTATCTCATAGTGGAGATATCAATTTGATCTTTCTCAAAACTATTATAAAATCATAAAATTTGTTCATTTGAACAAAGTTACATTCATTAGCAATAGTTGTGTTAATCTTTTCCATCTTCAGCTTCTAGGGTTGCCGAGCTTTTCCTACTGATTGATTTGATGATGTTACTTTCTCTATTTTCTTAACCTCTTGTTCTTATTCCTCTTCATTACTAGAATAAACAATTGTCAACAATGTCTTTTTCCTTTTGCCTAGTCCGGTGGCTTGTTACTTGACCCTTTTTGTCTTAGTGGTTACAACTTCCACCAATCTCTCATATTTTCTCTTCAACTCACTTGGCTACACATCTGATACTATTGCATATGGAATGCTTTGCTCCAAAGATATCTTTGCAATATATACTAACAAAGGTTGCACATTCAATATGCCTTGTTTCATAGTTTTCCTAACTACCTCAAACTTACTCTTAGTCATACCAACCTCTGATATGGATTTCTTCATAAAAGACTCTATCTTATCGTGTGATGCCTTGTCCAAGGTTACTTGATGAGCTGACTAGGTAATCTCATCATAAGTTTCAAATCTATATTCTGCTTTATCTTTCTCTAATTTCAATAATAAATCAATATAACTAACTACTATATCATCATTTAATTCATAACCCAAGGGATCAAGAAATGTGTCACAAGGTTCTATTGCTTGTATATAAGTATAATCTTTATCAACCATAATGCAAATGCCTTCTTCAAATCTATCTACAATTATAGGCATAATTTTGAATCTGTCTCATTTCATTCTGAAATGTTTTCATTATTAGGTTTCCACTACCCAATATCTTATCTGTAGGATGCCTTCTAGATACTTTTGTGATATTCTCCATTGTACATTTTTCACTATTCATTATCTCAGTGACTAATAAATATGGAAATCTTTTAAGTACATGAAAGAGTATGTGGTTGATCAATGACTAAAATCTAAACACACCATTCTTAGTCCTCTTGATCTTTTCTAGGTTCTCTAAGAGTTGCAATCTAAGAATTTCACTAAGATTTACTTGTTCCTTCTCTACACATATCTTATATGCTACATAGATGAATCCGACTAATAGTTCATCAACCTTTGAGCTTTCACATACAAAATTTAGGCAATGATTCTACTCAAAAATATTATATCATCTTGCTTGATGGTGCTGATCACCATACCCTTTCCATTATACACTACTTTGGTATAGCTCTCAACTTTCTTCTCGATCATTTTCTCACCTATAGGTACACTACTTTGTTTACTAAGACTAGTTACCTCATGAATTAGGTAGAAAAAATATCAATTACATTATCTTGCATCCATAGTTTCCCATCATGTATCCTACTTAATATGATCTACATCCACTCATCTGTGTCCAATTCATAGTAGAAATAATATTTGAACAGGTCTAGTTCCCTTAAATGTTCAAATTTGGGCTTTATAGTCATGTCATGATTAAAAAAAAATTTCATGTCCTTGTTCATGTATTTATTACAATTAGACTCAAACTTATAGTTAAGTTAACTTCCTACATCTTCAAGATATACTATGTTGTTCAGGGTCATTGATAATGTTGAGTTAGGGTTTCCTTTAGTAGGTTTTATAGAAAAAACCTTTAACTTAGGTCTATCCTCATTCTCAACATTGTACACTACTAACATATCCATAATTTGATCAAATATGAACTTCTACTAAACAAATTTGTGGAAAAATGATAAAATATCTCTTTCTAAAAATAGGGTTTGCTTTGAAATCACCTTGACAGGTCACTTCTGAGTGCTCTTCACTTTGGATATACTTGCAATGAAGTGAAAATCAATTATGTACTCCATTTATTCCATCAACTTGAGCTTGCATTAATTGCACACTTGCAAACATGAGAAATTTGTTGATTACATTCTATAATCAAAATAACGAGTTGATATCATTTATCCAATCTTTAGATGCCACCAAAGATTTTCCATAGCTATTTTCCATCATGAAAAAACTCTACTAAATTTCACTTCAAAAAATTCTTTGCAAAAACATACTTTTTATCTTTTTCTACAGAATTAACCTTTTGTGTAATACCAATAACTTTGATGTCCTTCATAACTTGTTTAGATAGGATCCAAATTGCAAGCGAGCTTAGGTACCATCCAAACTTAACTAGATACACCTTTTCCCAACTTCACTACTTCTAATTTAGTTTCTAGATGAAATTTTCAAATTCTGATGTTGTAAATAAGTTTAATTAAACTTAGTTGAATCAAACACAACAACTAATTTAGATCTTCCTATCTCATCATCATCTAGCTTTTCCTTTGAGATATCTACTCCTTTTACAAATACCTCATTAAGTTCTTCTCGAAGTTCACTAACAACATTTCTTTATTCCTCATTGTCTTTGTTAGTTCCAAAGTTCCTTCTGTCATTTCTGATATTCTTTCCATCATTTCTTCTATTCTCAAAGTTTCTTCCATTGTTCCTTCTATCTCTAAAGTCTCTATCCATTCTATAGTACTTTCATGTATGTCTAAAGTTGTTAGACAACTGACATATTGGTGCTCTTCTTCTAGGATTTTGTCAGTCATCAGGTGCATGACAATTCTAAGAAATCTATCCTAAATTGTTACACTTATAACACATGACCCATCTTTTGTCTTCATAAGATCTTCCTTCTCTTGATGTCCTTTCATTAAATCTTCTATTTGTAGGGTTAGTATTTCTAGACATTCTACTATTCCTTCTATCATTATGATACTTAGGTTTCCTACAATAAATTTCTTTATGACCCATCCCATGACAATTATGACAATAAAAGTCCTTAACATGATTAAATAACTTATTAGTACAATCTCTTTTCATATGTCTTATTTCATTACATAAAAAACACTTACCTCTAAATTCATACCTGGTTTCCTTAGGAGATTCCACTTGCTTTGGTTTATCCAAAATTTCAACTTCCTTGTCTTGTCCAACTTCTTTGGATTTATCAGAAGATTGACTAGATTCAATCTTATCATCAGATTTACCTTTTTCTTTCTAATATGATCTAATTATAGGTTTCTTCATAGAGATGTTAATTAGATAGCCAATGTTGGGTGATGCGACGCGCTCCCCTACCCACAGGTGGTTAATTATGTGGTGTTCCATGTTCACTAATAGTCATGGTTTTTGGTGTAATGGCAAATGGGCCCTACAATTGGTATCAAAGCCTAGTTTTGGCTTGGTCATGGGTTCAAATCTCCCCAGTGCCTTCCTAACCCACATAAGCACCTGGTATGCACATAGAGGGGGAGATTTTTGGGTGATGCAATGCGCTCCCTTTTGCACAGGTGGTTAATTATGTGGTGTTCCATGTTCACTAACAGTCATGGCTTTTGGTGCAACAACAAATGTGCCCTAAAACCAAGACTAGTCTTATCATAAGTAGGTTTGAGTTAATTCACCTTTCACAATAGTAATATACTTATGAATTTCTTCATGATCTTCTTTCAATGTTTCAAACTCAAATGTCTTCTTTTTCTAGACTAGTTCTTGGGTCTACATTTTTGGTTTTCAAATCAGACTCAATTTTGATAGGATCATTCCTCAATGTCAACTTTAGATTCATAATTTTCAATTCATGCTTCAAGATTTTGTACTCTATTTTCAGCTTTGAGTAATCATCATCACTAGTTCCAGATTGAGTAGATTTAGACTTGGATTTGAGATGTTCAATTTTTTCCTTCAATTTACCAATGTGCACTTTGAAGTCTTCGTATCTGTCCTTCAATGTATCTCTTTCTTTAGTAAGGAGATCAATTTGTTCAAGATCCTCTTCAATGCTCTTCATTAATTGTTTCATATGCATAGGGATTTTACTCAAGTTGTTAAGCCTCTTCAAAGTAAGTGCACTCTGATACCAATTGTTAGGAATAGGGATTACTTGGGCGGGGGGGTGTGAATCAATAATCTACAAACTTTAGTCACCAACTAAATATTATTTCTTACTTTAAACCATGCATAACAAAGAAATAAAGTAATGTTGAATAGTAATAGTGACAATGCACAAAGATAACTCATAACACCATAATTTTTTAACTAGGGAAACCCTGGCCAAGGGAAAACCCTAGTGGGGATGATACCCACTAGATAATATACTGTTATATAAGCTCCTTGTTAGAGGATGGACC
The DNA here is from genome assembly GCA_028749045.1 of Cupressus sempervirens. NCBI lineage: Eukaryota > Viridiplantae > Streptophyta > Pinopsida > Cupressales > Cupressaceae > Cupressus > Cupressus sempervirens. The sequence continues at coordinate 10,019,354 of CM053786.1, forward strand.
CTGTTAGGAGTCAATGAGAAAATTCAATATAAGGTGTCCCTATTGAGAGACTTTAAATCTTTGTTAGGCATTGAAGTATAGAGAATGCAAGATGAACCCACTGCCCAAACATGCACTTCTAATTACAAGAAGAGCTGACTGTCGAAATGAGTAATCATACTATAACTTCTTCCTTGACTAATCTCTAATCTTTAGCTTGATCTTGGATGAAAAAATAGCTTCTAAAAAACTTCACATTTATTGCTTTCACAATATGTTTGCACATCACAATATTTAGACAACTTACTCATCCTTCATCGCAAAATATCCTTTGCATAAATATCATGCCTTTACACAAATTTTTGCTAGGTCGGCTAAGACCACAATCCAATTTTCCAACTTAGATTAAACATCTAGGATGTCAGCGCTAATTGGACAAGTAATTATCTTGTAAACAAAATAATCCTTTCCTTCAATTCTGTTGTCCTATTTTGGTAAAGCATGATTATCTCTGTTCTTTATTGTCTGTACTAAATTTTAAGGTTATACTCATCATCATCAACATGTATATTAACTCTATCTAACTTTTCTAGTCATAATATGATGCCAACAACAATTTATAAACAAAACAATACACTGATGTAAAGCAAATTCTATAATTAGACAATTTTCTGATTAACAAACACTATCTTTATTTCTAAGGTTTCTTGTAAGCATGCATATCATGTGTTTCCATAAATGAAAAAAATTACATATATCTATTAGCCAATTGTCAACAATAGGTTCTTGCTCAGTTTAATCTTGGATCACAAAATAGCTTCTCAAAAACTTAGCATATATTGCTTTACAGAAAGTTTGAATATCATAATTACACATTTGATACTTGAATTCACAACATGTCCTTTGCATAAATACCATGCCTTTCCATAAGTTTTTCTAGGTCAACTAAGACCATAATATACTTTTCCAACTTAGAGTAAACATCTAGGATGTCAGCCCTAATTGGTCAAGTAATTATTTTGTAAACAAAATAATTTCTTTCCTTTAATTATGATGTCCTATTTTATTGGTAAAACATGAATATCTCTTTTATCTACTATCTGTAATGATTTCCAAGGTTATACTCTTTGTTGGCTCCTGATTTAACAGTGTTTAAACAACCAAGTATGCAAGGCAAGAATGTGTCTATGGGTAGCTATCTCCAATAATGGACACACTTAACCAAGAACCTGGGCCAACTATAAGGCTATACTCCTTCTACACTTTAGGCTCTACAAAACCTAGGTAGGTTTACCTATAGATTCTTTATATGGTACCAGTTATCAAAGAATACACTGAATCTAATGTGAAGCAGATAAAAACCCCTAAATCTTCTATACTTAACCAGGAATCACAAGCATGAAATAGCTAAGAACATAACTCATGAAACTGGCAAGCTAAGTGCAGGTTAACATTGAATAAATTTCAACATAAAAGGGAAAACATTTGATTAATGATGTGGATTCAACACAACCTCTGATATGCAATAGTATAAAAAGTGATCCTATAACTGATTAGTGCCTAATCCATTGGGCAATTCCATGAATTCAAAACATACATCTGTGACATCAGGACATATTTCATATACCCAGACATCAGATCTGTCTAACCACCTTGTGATTTAGACATCAGTGTTCATTCGGGTCTCGTTCTTACAAAATATTCTTCTCAAATAACCAGTAACCTTGTTTAAACATATCAAACATTTACTTTCCCCTTTGGTCCAACAAAAAAATACATCAAACATACAACCTGAAGGGGATGCAAATGGATCTTAGATCTTTGTTCCAAGACCACATAAGATTTACAAATTGCTGAGGCAAGAGACGAGAACCAGAATGAAACTAGTGAAATTGCTGCTCATATGTATTCATTTCCTTGAAACTATACATTTAGATGCATAAAATTGAAACATGAAAAACACCTAACATATTAGAACTTCTTGTATTATCTGCACTACTACTATTCACATCAAAGAATTATGCTGAAGTATGGTATCACAGTTAAGGAAACACATCAAAAATAGAACCAGAATATGGTCTCACAGTAATGTGCAAATTTTCTCCCCAAAACTGGAACCTATTGGTTTCTCAGTCACAAAAAATTAGAACCCTTAGAAAGACAAAGAAAAAGATATATATAGGAAGAAGAAGAGAATCTTGGATCTGATATGCAACTGCCACCTGTCCACTTAGAATTCAATATTTCTCAGCTAAAAAACATCTATCTTCTTTCTTCCCATTTTGATCTAATCTTGTTTCATCATTTTCTGTAACAAACTTGCAAAATATCTTTTTCTAAATGATGAAAACTGTGTGAGTCACCAAAATATCTTAACTGCCTTATGAGAATGCTAGTGAAATTTGGTTTTTACTGAGTGAATATGATCAATATTTGACCCAAAATATACTTTCACTGCCCTTTAACTATATTCAGGTCATCACCATGCTAGGAAATAATTTTGAACTTTCATACCTGAATACAATTGCAATTTGGGTACCTCAGAGAAAACCTTGTGTAATTCAAATAGACAGCTTCTTGTGTAAAAATTGACTTTGAAATTGAAAAATTTAGATTCCCACAATTTCGGCAGTATATAATAAGGCATATCTAAGCTCTCGAAAATGCTTGAAATCTTCATTTGAAAAATAGTCCCCTCTGGTTGAAAACTCAGACTTGCAACATTTGATTTTTAAAAAATTAAAAGTTTCTAAAGTTTAAACTTTAGAAAATAAACTTTTCAATTCAAAAACCCTATATGTATCATTTGGACAACATTTAAAATTTTTTCATTTTCAAACATTTTAACTTTCTCCCTTATGCCTCCATCTGGGTCAATAGGCTTTGACCATCTTGCCACGTGTCAACATGAGATTCATCCACCTTGCCACTATGTTAGTGACACATGTCATCTTCTCGCTAACTCGTTATGGTTATTAGGTGAGCAATTTCGCTTGGCGAGATAACGAGGACCGTCAGTTATGCCACGTGGCACAATCTAGTGATGATTGTTATTTGCTCGCCACATCATTAACCAGTCACTTTTTCGCTGCCACTTATCACCATCTAATTTGTTGTTGTCTCTAGATGGGACCCGCATTGCATTATGATTCCTATCGAATTTCAAAGATTTTTCGGCAACTCGCTACCTCGCTAGCTGGATTTTTTGAAATTTCTTGGCTAGCGAAGTAGCGAGGTGCCAAATTTTGGATTTTTCAGTTACCTTCTATTTGTTGACATCATCCCTTGTTTTGTGTGTGCATTCAAAATTTTGGTTTGTTCTAAGCGTCTGACATCATCTTTAGGTTATTGCCACCTGGCCACAAAGGGCCCAACATGCATGAGCACTGCCCTTCCAAAGGGCGTTGTCTCTTAAGACACCATCTAATTAGTGTGGGACAAAATGTTTTGTGTTTTTAACTATGACATCTCTTTCTTATTTTCTTTGCCCAGCCTTCGACTACTCTCCAACTACAGAGTTTGCTGATTAATATGGAAGGCTTTCTCTTCTAGAATGCATGGAGCTTTGTCTACTTTAAAACATCTTCCTTCCTTTTTATTTGCAATGTGGGAATCTCCCTCTGAAATGCATGACTTTATACTTGCTGGCAGATTTCTCATTGCCTGGATGTGGATCTTCATGGTATGAAGACTCTTCTGTTCCTTGCATGGCATCTTGGTTGTTGTCTATGCATATGTATGGGTGAATATTGTGATGGTGTCTTCCCATTTTGCTATGGCCTCTTCTATATGGGATGTGGAGCTCCTTGATCAGTGTGAGGCATTTTGTTTACTCCATCTCCACCTGCGCTTTGACTGGTATTCCCCTGCCACTCCTTGTTCACAGTGCGTGGGTGTTCATACTCATATGTTGCATGAGTTTCTTGTTGAGTTTAACACCTTCCCTGTAGGTGGATTGCTCTATCTTTGTGCATGTTCTAGCCCTCTTTTTAATGTGCATGGGGACTCCTTCAACGTATCCTTTTAAAACTGCTTTGACTAGTGGTAGCTTGGATGCGTGGGTTTCTCATAATCTCTGGTGAGATCTATTTTTATCTTTTGATTGTGCAGGCTTCTTTTCAAATCTATAGTTTATTCCCTTAGCGTGAAGTTATTCAGACATAATTGCTCCCCTATTTCCTTTTACAACACTAAGCCTTTATTTAATTGTGTAAGGCTCTTCTTTTTCATTTCTTGTTTGGTGCCTTTCTTTTCTCAAACAATGCATATTCTTTCTTAGTCTCTAATGCCTCCTTTTCCTTGCACACCTTGCCTTGGACGTGGAGTATCCTCCCTACTAATTCAACAGCTCGGGCTCCTTGTTCTTGCATGAATCTTTGAGGTGGGTGCTTGGCTTTTGGACATGGGAGCTTCTCTTTTTTTTCTTGCAGGCCTGTAGCTTCTCATATTTGCATGGATGTGAACTTTAAAACTCAATATGTGGAGCCCTCATAGCATAGGGTCTTCTTTTACATGCATGAAGGCTCTTTTAGATGCTTGGCTGCTCTAAGAGGATTTAAATCAGCATTCTCTGCCTTATCTTAATTGCAGTTGCCCCTTTTAATTGACAACATGTGTTAACAAGTCTTATTCTGCAAATTCACCTTTGACTATATGCATTTTCTCCACTTTAAAACAAAAAATCCATTTGAAGGTTTCCCAATCATTCTGTCATCAAAAATTTCTAAATTTTGTGATATAATGATGGCTCTAGAAGTTGCATAATCTTCATCATGTACCTGATCAAGAAGTCTTCTTCCTAATTCATCATTGCATAATTCATGCTTTGCTGATATGGTAGTTCTGTTGTCATACTTCGATGCTTGAATTTTAAGGGCCTCATTTTCATCACCATGGATGTTAGACCTTGTGGTTAACAAATTCGCTTCATCATTCTGAAAATTGAGGCATTCACTCTAGCTTCATTATTTTGAATTCTTAGGCTTACTCTGTCTGATGGAATTAGTCAGACCCCAAAGTGGGTCCGGCTAAATTTTTTTTTGTTTCCAGACAACTAAGCTTTCAAACTGATCCACTGACTTTTTCAGACTAATTGGAAACAATTTTGATCACAGATTGATCGTTAAGAACTCAATTTTTCACTTTCTGCCCACTATGAATCTAATGCTAGGACGTCTATTGACTGCCTTTAAAAATTGACCCATACAGTTGATTAGGATTTGAAAACTGACACACTGAATCTTTTCTCTGCATACTTCTACCCTGTCAGATCTTGTCTCATGAAAAATTTCCAATCAAAAGATATTGACTATCAAAGTTGTCTTCTCAGAATTACCTACAAGCAAACACGTTAGAAAACAAAAAATTGGCTCTGGAATCGGCTTGGAAAACTATTCAAATGAGCACATGGGGAAATGAAAACTGGGATACTCATTCTCTATCATGAGGACAATGTGAACCTACGATTTGAGCTCATGATGAATCATGGGATGAATTTGGAAAGCGTCTGAATTTGGCAATGTGGATTTGCAGGACATGAAACATTAGTAAAACAATATTTTTTGTGAATGGAATGACCCTGGTAAAGTGTGAAGACGGATTCGTCAAGACTTGAAAACTGGAACACTTATAGTATTTTTAGTATAGAACATAGGGGAACAAACCATTTGGTCCTACTAATCATAGATTAAAAGATACAACATCTCGAACAGGGCTAGCGATCAATCTGCACTTTAAGATACCAGTAAAAATATAGAAATTCCATTTGGAATTGCATTTGAAAACTGATCAAATGGATTTGTCATGAGCTGAAACTTGAAAAATAACAAGTATTTGATGTCTACAATGCAATGTAAAGGAATTTTCACATTTTGATTAACTGGGTCAAAGTTATAACATGCCAAACAAGGCTTCCTAGAATTGTGTGCAAAGTGCATCAATATGAAAACAGTAACTGACCAACTTTGAGGGATTCAAAACCTAGTCAAAAAAACTTGAAACGACTCAAAATCTGAAACATAGGTTCTCAAGTATGGACATTAGACACTCTCAAAGAAAAATGTCACAAAAACTTTCTGGGTGCGAGATATTTAGATGCAAACACAACCTCCTGTCGCTGTTTGACACTTAGGTGAAAATGCAAATTTGACATTAGCTCAGAACAAGACTTCACGAAATGGCTTGGAATGACATTTTAACTTCATGGAACACTTAAACAGGTTGAATGTAGGTTGTTAGAAACATTAAACACCTTAGGGGCCTCAAAGGTATAGTCAGGTACATATGCATTTATGAGGCTTTCATAGGCTTGACTTGATTCAAAATCATAAATGGACGCTCAAAATGAGAAAGCAATTTTGAGCTCCAATACACTTCATCATCAACATGTATACTATCTCCATATAACTTTGCTAATCATAATATGGTGTCAGTAACAAGTTACATACAAAACAATACACTGCTATAAACCAAATTCATACTTAGACAATTTTCTAAGTACAAAAATCTAAGTATATCTATTTTCAAGGTTTCTTGTAAGCATGTACATCATGTGTTTCCATAAATAAAATCAGTTACATATCTTCATCAGACAATTTTCAACAATCTCCCCCTTTGGCATTGATGGCAAAAAATAGGGAAAATTCGTTAAGTATCAAAAACTTGTCAAAAAACAATACAATAGCAATACAGTAAAAATACATTAATCATTTATTACAACTTGTCCATCTTACACATGCTCCCCCTTATAGTATTATTTCATACCTTACACTTTTTTCTTCTCCCCTTTACCTTATTAAATTTTTTCTTATGCACCTTCTCCAACTTTAACATCAATGACAATGGTTGGAATGTTAAATACTATCACAACTACTGTTAAAAACTCTATAAAAAATGCCTCAAAATTGATAGTATCTTCATGCAATCATCAAAAATTTCCTTAATATTGTTCATACTTTTTGTCCATGTATCCTTGGTTGGTTCAATAGAGGTGAGAATTGTACATAGGGAATATGATGCAATCTCAAATACATTAAGATCTAAATATAAAAAGTTAGAATAAGTGTACTTGGCTTTAACACATTCCTCCAATTATTTCTCTACAATAGATATTTTTAGAGGAATAGACTCTCCGAAATCTAAAAATATTTTCAAAATTTGTTCCTTCCAAAGTTCCAATTTCCTAATATCATAATGAATATTGACCATTTATCCTTCAAAGTCATCAACTTTGCTAGAAGGATACTGTATCTAGCTAGATAAAGCCTGTAGCTAACTTAGCTTACCTTCAATCTATCATCAAGATCATTTGTCAACTTGTGAGATAGGGTACACTTGATGTACAACACCTTTCTATCTTGTTCATATTTCCAAAGTTCCTTGATACAATTATCAATACTTATCAAATCGTTCTTGATGTTCTAAAAAATAGTACTAAACAAGTTAGCATCATGTGAAATTTGTGCCTTAGATTCTACAACATTCAACAAATCTATAAATTCCTCATCAAAATAATTTAGCAATTCTTGTGCCCTCTATCTAGGATTTACCTCTATATGCTGGACTGCTAGAGTACTATGTAATCTATTAGTAACCTCCATCAAGGTTCTCTGTATGCTCTTCACTTTCCTAATTTTTTCAATAATTTTTGTCAGAGATGAGATCAAGATAGTTTGATCATCATCATTAGTTATCAAGCTAGCAAGTGAAAGTAAAGTGGATGAACTAGAAGGTTTAGATTCATCTTCCCTTTTTCTTCTTTTCATCTGCATCTTTGACTCTTCTTTCTTCTTTCTCTTTCTCTTCTTTTTCTTTTCTTTCTTTTTTTCTCTTTTCTTCCTCTCGATTCTTTTCTTCGTATCTTCCTCTACTTTCCTCTTTGTTTCTTCCTCAACTCTTCTCTTCATTTCTTCTTCAAGCAATTTTTGCTTGCCTTCTTCTATTTTCCTCTTTTCTTCCTCTAAAAGCCTTTTCTCCTCTTCAATTTGTTTTAATTATTCTTCAATATCCTCAGTATGAGATTCAATTTTTTTAAAACTCTTAAAAGGGTTAGTAACATCAATGTTAATGGTAACATTGGTCTCATCAATCAGCATTGTGTCACTACTTACTAACACTTTTGAGGTTATGGGTGCTGGTGAAGATGTTGCCTTAGATTCTATCATCATCTGACTTATGGCTACCATTGTTTCACTTCTTATTTTTTTCTTTCTCATGCACCATAAATAAAAATAGTCTTATTTTGTTTCTTAAGTGGGGTGCCAGATTACTCGACAATCTCTTGTCTTCTTCTTCATCATCAGTCTTGCATATAGTCCTTAACATAGACTTCTAAAGTTCTAAGTCCTATTCTCTAGCTGGTGCCTTCTTTACAATGAGTCTATCACAAACCTTCAAATTTATTGTGCCTTCAATGTCCTTTAGTTTTAGATTATTAGATATTATATATCTCATAGTAGAGATATCAATCTAATATTTTTCAATATCATTATACAAATCATAAAATTTGTTCATGTGAACCAAGTTTCCTTCATTAGCAATGACTAAATTAATCTTCTCTATATTTGGCTTCTAGGGTTTTTGAGCTTTACCTGCTAATTGTTTAGAAGTAGTAACCTTTTCTGCTTGTTTAGCTTGTTGTTGTTGTTGTTGTTCTTCATTAGATTCAACAATGGTCAATAAAGTCTTTTGTCTCTTTCTTGGTCTAGTGAATTATTGCTTGACCCTTTTTGTCTTGGTGGTCACAACTTCCACTTATCTTTCTAATTTCTTCTTTGACTCACTTGGCTGTACATCTGACACTACATCATATGGAATGCTTTGTTTTGAAGATGTCTCTACAATAGATACTGACAATTGTTGCACATATGTTATACCTTGCTTTATAGTCTACCTGACTACTTGTGACTCACTTTTAGCCATATCAACCTCTGATAAAGCTTTCTTCATTATTGTTTCTATCTTCTTGTGAGATGCTTTCTCTAAAGATGCCCGATGAGCTGATTGGGTAATCTCATCGTAGGTTCCAAATCTGTACTCTGCTTGCTCCTTCTCAAATTTCAATAATAACTCAATGTATCCAATTACTATATTGTCAATTATCTCTTAACCTAATGGATTAGGGAATGTTTCCCGAGTTTCTACTACTTGAATATAAGTAAAATCTATATCAACCATAATACATATGTCTTCTTTAAACCTTTCTACAGATGTAGGTGCAATTATGAATCTTTGTCTCATTTCATTCTAAAATGTTTTCATTATCAAATTACCACTATCCAAGATTTTATCTACTAGATGTCTTCTACACACATCCGTAATCTTCTCACTACTCATAATCTCTGTGACTAACAAATATGGAAATATCTTATATACATGAAAGAATGAATGATTAACCAGTGGCTGAAATCTAAACACACCATTCTTAGTCCCTTTGATTTTCTCTAGGTTCTCGAGAAGTTGCATTCTTAGAATTTCACCAAGACTAACTTGTTCCTTCTCAACACATATCTTGTAGGTTGCATAGACGAATTCGTCTAACAATTCATCAATCTTAGAACTTGCACATATAGAGTACAAAATGATTCTACTCAAGAATCTTACATGATCTTGTTTAATGGTACTGATCACCATGACCTTTCCATTATAAACTGCTTTAGTGTAGTTCTCAACTTTCTTCTTAACAATTTTCTCACCTATAAGTACACTACATTATTTTCTAAGACTAGTTACCTCATGAATAAGGTCAGCTGAAATATCAACTACATTATCTTCCATCCATAGTTTTCCATCATAAATTCTACTTAGTATAATTTGTGTCCACTCATCCAAGTCCAATTCTCAATAGAAATGATTTTTGAATAGGTCTAGTTCTCTCAAATGTTCAAATCTAGGCTTCATAGTCATAACATGATTAAAGACTAATTCCATCTCTTTATTCATATACTTGCTCACAATATATTCAAACTTACTGCTAAGATAACTTCCTATATCTTCTAAATGCACTACATTGTTTAACATAATGGGTAATGTTGAACTAGGGTTTCATTCTACAAGTTTCATGGAAATAACCTTCAATTTAAGTCTCTCCTCATTATCAAAACTATGAATTACATACATATCCATGGTTCTAACAAATACAAATTTTACCAAATAAATTTTGTGAATAAATGATAAAATACCTTTTTTCAAAAATAGCATTTACTTTGAAATCACCTTATTAAGTCACTTCTGAGTGCTCTATTCTTTGGATGTGATCACAGTGAAGTTGTAATCAAGTCTATACTCCATTTTATTCATCAACTCAAACTACATTAATTATGTACTTCACAAACATGAAAAAATTGTCAATCACATTTTGAAATCAAATATCTTCTCAAGATCTCCTATTTGATCTTCAGATGCTACCCAAGGTTTACCATAGCCTCCTCCCATCATGACAATGCTGCACAAAACTTCTCTCCATAAAAATCTTAGTAAGAACATAGTTTTCATCTTTTGCTATAGAATTAACTTTCTCTGTAATAACAATAACTCTTAATTACTTCATAACTAGTTGAGATAAGATCCAAATGTCAAGAAAGCTTAGATATAGTCTAAACTTATCCCAATACACCTTTTACCAACTTCACTACCCATAATTTGATCTCTGAGTGAAGTTACACATTTTGGTGTTGTGAGCAAGCTTAATTCAACTTAGTTGAATCAAACTCTATTACTAACTTCGATCTTCCCATCTCATCATCTCATAACTTTTCTTTTGAGATGTCGAATCCTTTTAAAAATGCCTCATTGAGTTCTTCTTGAAGTTCATTGATTATATTTCTTTGTTCCTCATTGTCTTTCTTGGTTCTAGAGTTCCTTTCATGGTTCCTTCTATCATTTCCACTGTTTCTTCCATCATTCCTTCTATTTACAAAATTTCTTCCATTGTTTCTTCCATTTCTAAAGTTTTTATCCATTCTATAATACTTTGGTGTATGTCCAAAGTTATTGCATAACTAACATACTAGATTTCTTCTTCTAGGATTTTGTTCATCAACCGGTGCATGACAATTCTGAGCTATGTGTCCAAAGTTGTTACACTTATAGCACACAATCTATCTTCTTTCTCTTGATGTCCTTTCATTAGATCTTCTTCTATCTATAGGGTTAGTATTTCCAAACACTCTACTATTCCTTCTATTATTATCATATTTAGGTTTCCTACAATCAATTGCTTTATGACCCATACCATGACAATGACAATAAAAATCCTTAGCAAGATTAAATGATTTGTTTGTACAATCTCTTTTCACATGACCTATTTCATTACATGAAAAAAACTTACCTCTAAATTCATATTTGGTTTTCTTAGGAGATTCCACTTTCTTTGGTTCATCAAAAATATTAACTTCCTTTTCTTGTCCAACTTCTTTAGGTTTATCAGAAGATTGACTATATTCAATCTTATCATCAGACTTATCTTTTTCTTTCACATCTAATCTAATCTTAGGTTTCTTTGCAGACATGTTAAATAGATAATCAAGATCAATCTTATCATAGGCAGGTCTCTATATTAACATAGAATCATCAAGCTTTTCTCTGCTAGAATAGAGCTTCTTAAGTTGCTTCTTGCATTGAGTTAGTTCACCTTTCACAATAGTGTTCTACTTATAAATTTCTTCACAATCTTCTTTCAATGTTTCAAATTCAGATGTCTTCTCTGCTAGACTTACTTTAAGATCTATATTCTTAGTCTTCAAATCAAATTCAACTTTAATAGGATCATTCTTCAAAGTCAACTTCAGATTGGCATTCTTCAATTCATGCTTCAAGATCATGTACTCTATCTTTAGCTTTGAATAATCATCATCCCTAGTTTTAGATTCAATATATTCATGCTTGGATTTGAGTTGTTTGATGAGAAAATTCAGTATAGAGAGTCCTTGTTAGGATTCAATGAGAAAATTTAATATAGAGTCCTTGTTAGGATATTCCAACCCTATTAGGAGTTGTAGTACAATAGATGCAAGATGAGCCCACTACCCAAACATGCACTTTCAATTACAAGAAGAGCTCATTACCCATACAAGTAATTGGTCTTTAGGAATATAGGTTCTTTCTCAGTTTGATCTTGGATCACAAAATAGCTTCTCAAAAACTTTTCATATATCACTTTACAAAAAGGTTGCATATCATAATTACACATTTGATATACACTTGAATTCACAAGATGTCATTTGCATAAATGCCATACTTTTTTACAAATGGCTCCTAGGTTGCCTAAGACCATAATATATGTTTCCAACTTAGAGTAAGCATCTAGGATGTTAGCCCTAATTGGTCAAGTAATTATTTTGTAAACAAAATAGTTTCTTTTCTAAAATTACACTATCCTATTTCACTGGTAAAACATGAATATCTCATTTCCATACCATTTGTACTAAGATCCAAGGTTATACACATCATCATCAACATGCATACTATCTTCATCTAACTGTGCTAGTCATAATATGACATCAGTAACAAGTTACATACAAAACAATACACTATTGTACACCAAATTCACACTTAAAAAATTTTCTGAGTACCAAAAGCTAAGTATCTTTATTTTTGAGGTTTCTTGTAAGCATGTGCATCATGTGTTGCCATAAATGACAATAGTTATATATCTTCATTATCAAATTATCAACAGACCAATGTACATAGATGATCTATTATCCCAATGCAATCATTATTAGATGTTTTCACTTTAGGTTTTGGAGTATGTTTTCTTGTGATTTATGCTTTCATTGGAATGCTTCAATGTCATGTTTTAGATTATGTTAGTTTATTTGATGCATTCCTATATTATGATGTTTAGCATATGATTAGATGATGTTATCTGCTTGGTTAGATTATCTATTGCTTTTGGTTTAACATGTTAGTTCCTATTCTTATGATGTTATTATGGTTTAGTAGTGATGTCCTTATAAGACAACTTAGACTATCTAGTTGGTAGTTTGGGATGTTATACATAGTGCATGGCTAGGACCTTCAAAGTTTCATGATGCTATGATAGTTGGGAGTAACTGTATACTTAGCTTGTTATTTTAGTTCATTGTGATGTTGCTTTCAATTCTTTCCCTTCACCACTATGTTCAATGGTTACATGTAGCTTCCATCTCATAGTTATTGTTCGATTGTCTATGGCTCTACTATGGATTTAGTACTCCCTAGTGTGAAGGTTCTAGGTTCTTGTTTTATCCCTTTTTTTGTCCTTAGAGTGTTTCTTTCTTTTCTTCGGTGACCATGTTTCAGCATTGCACAATACTTTAAAGTATCACACACCTAAATAAGAATAACCATGCTATACAAGAAGGTATTGCATGCCCATAGGAAAACTATTTCGCAATACTTTAAAGTATTGCATGCCCATTAAAGAAAGGTCATACGATACTTGAGAAGTATTGCATGCCTTCAAGAGAAGTGTCACCTAGACACTAAAAGTATCACATGCCTTCTTTAGAAAGGTCATATGATACTATAAAGTATTACACATTGCTAATATAAAGTATCCCCTGGGTCTTACAAAAACCTATCCAGATGGATAGTAGGAACCTTTTGGTTTGTTCAAAATTTTTTGGGAGGTGTTTTGACTACCCTTTATGGTGTTCTTGAATACCTTGGAATTGCATTTTGATTTCAGAATGTTTTAGATTTGGAGTCATTTGCATTCTTCTATGGTTCCTTGTTTTTGGTTAGTAGTGGAATTTGGAGATCCATTGGTGTTTGGATGTTTGTTTAGTCTTTGGTTACAATATTTGTGATCTTTGTATGTCATATGTTGTGTGCATCCATACTTGTTTTATTTAAAAATAAAATAATAATAATCTTGGCTTATATTTATCATTGTTCCAAGGATCTTTGGGCAGGACATTACAAGGCACATGCCATGTGGCACAGGTCTAGAGGCAGGCCTGGAATTCACATCTTTCTAGTGGTATGGGCATCGTTAAGGATAACTATGAAGATGAGGAGATGGTAGTTAGTTCACTGCTTCATGACATCTCTAGTTAAGTCTTGTGGTGAAGGAAAAGGATAGAGAAGTGGAAATAATAGTTATCGCAACTTTGTGATGATTAAGGTCATGGTTAGAGTTAAGGTGGAGATGTGGAAATTGAAGTTATCTCCACATCTTGTTGGTTAATGCTAAGTAGAGGTTAGAGGAGGAGAAGTAGAAAAATCTTGAGATGTGGCAAGGAGCTGTTGATAGGGTGATTAGGTGGTGGATTGGGCCTATCAGGTGATGACACATGGCACATTTGTCAGTTGTGTTTGACCAATGTGGATTATTGAAGGTAAATAAAAAGTTTCAAATATTAAAAACTATTAAAAAATCCCTTCAAAAGTTGAGCACACATTTTGAGATTTGAAATTTTTAAATAAACCTGGGATATATTGTATAGTTCTAATTGTCATTTTGAAATATTTTGAATATTGAAATAGTCTATTCATGGCCAAGGACCATAATTTTAAAAACCACACTAGGGGCCTTATTGTTTGCCAAAATATCAGGTGTCATCTATCAAAAGGAAAGGGGAAAAGATAATTTTTTTGATCTACCAGTCACAATGTGTGCAGGTCTTCAGTGGTTAAAGATATGGGCAGATTTGTAAAATTAGGGGAATTCTTAGCAGAACAAGTCTTTTTCATGATGGAACTTCAGATTCAGTTAAAAAGTAAATAAGGGAGTTTGTTAGCTCCTGATTTGGGGGAAAATATTTTTAGGTGTATTATTATGCCTCTAAAACTATTTGGCATGTATTTTGGCATGAATTTTAATGACATTTGTGTCTTCTTAAAAATTAGTTGTGTTTTCCATTAGTTTGAAGATATTTGATTAAATGGTAGAGGCAAAATGATCAGATTTGATTTTAATTTAAAGGAAGTGAGAAGAGAGAGGTTTTACAGTAGCAAGTGGAAGATTTTCAAGTGGACAAGTGGCAGTTTCAAACCAGATGTGAGAATTCTTCTTGTCTTCTTATTCTCTTCTTTTCTCTTTCTTTAGGGTTGTTGGTTGGTTCTGGATTTATGGAGAAGTTTTCCATAGATGTGATACTACCATGTCCAACATTTCTCTCTTGTATGAACAACAATGATGAAGTTATAGAGATAGTTCGATTCTATTGAGTTTTTCGATAGGTTATTTTCATGCATCTTTTATGTGTTTGTTTCAAAGAAATGAATAAAATGTAGCAATGATTTTATCTTTAGTCTAATTCTTGTCTTCTATTTTTGTTATTTGTAATCTTCTATGGTTTGTAAACAAAGAGCATAAATCTAGTTGCAACCTATTTTAGGTTGTATATTTTAGTATATTTTGCTTGTGATTCAAGGAGTCATGCAAATTCTTGATTTATCATCATAGGGTTGTAGATTTCATGAAGGGGTTGGTTGAGTATGAGATTCAAACATGATGCATATTTTTGATTCACAAAGTGATAGGATAGATCTGGATTCCTAATATATGAGATATATCATTGATATCCAAGGATGTATATTTGTGGTTTTTGTAATTTCCCAATAGATAAGGCATTGATCAGCTATACGATCTAAATGTTTTGTTGGTCATATCTTGGTTATGCTAAAATAAATCAATCTTAAATCAATTATCCTTTTCCCTTTCTATTTAGGAGCTAAAAGGGTTTTCCCTCCCTTATCTTATCAAGTTTATAAGTCATGTTAACCTCTATTTCATGTCTATGTTATTTGCATAAGCATAAAAGATTCAAGGTCTTTCATCTACTATGTATAGATTCAAATTTATGGTTTTAGCAATTGGTCACATAATGGAATCTATAGGTTCACCTCCCTAGGTCTTGCAGAGCCTGAAGAAAAAGAATTACAAATTTATATTTGACCTCAATGTATGAATAAGTACGTTGAACATGGGAATTAACTACCCCTAGATGTATTTGTTCCTATCATTGGTGATGGGTTACCCCTCGAACTTGGCGAATTGCGACAAAAGTATTCAATATTGTAATAATGGAGAAATTTTGAATCTCTGGGAACCATGGGTTAGACATGGTTTAGAAAATTGAAGTTATATGTTTTAATGGTTATGTATAGCATTAAGATGTATTTTTAAAGCATTTCCATTAGAATAAGAAAGCGATCTCCATGAGGAGACAATGTGGGAAACATAGGGCTTAAAAAGTGGAAAGATGGTTTTAATAACCATCAGTATGTAACTAAAAGAATCTCTTTAAAAGAGAATGGAACTGAATAGAAAGGTAGAAAAGTGTGGAGAGAAATTGATAAGAAGTTAGAATATATTTTTGAGAGTTTTTTAGGAAGAATTCTCACTACCAGAGAGCCATGCATGTGTGAGTTTCAGTTCGTATGAAGCCATAAGAAGTTGATTATTAATATAAGTGCAATTTTTTGGTATCTTATCATTTTCTTATTGTTATTTTCTTTATGCATTTGGTTTTGTTTTAGATCTCTATTGAGTGACCATAGAAAAGTGTGATCATTTTTTGTTGGCAAAGAATATTGGTTTCAAAACTGTTATTGGAACCATGAACCAGCTTGTAAAAGTTGAGGGAAGCTGAGCATGAGCAACATCTTCACATTGATTGGAGAAATATTTTGTTGCAAAAATTTGGGTCCTCTTGCGGGGATCATATCTCACAAACCCACGATTGGATTTCTCTCCATTTTTGATATGTTTGAGATAACCTAATTTCACCCATCCTAACTAGATAAATTGAAGATTTTTTATTTTGTTCAAAAGTTATACCCCTTTGAGTATGGGTCTATCTAGGGGACAACAAGGAGGATTATTATTATAAATATGATGAACAATATAGATTCACATGCTATGATAATCAAAGTTTTCTATTTATAAGGATAAGAAAAATGGTGAGTATAGTATTATCATAGCCTGATAATGGCCATCAATAGACTGATAGTGGGTATGAAAACCTGAGAGCAATGCCAAGATTGAAGAATTAGTTATGAAACTAATTTAAGTTTGAAGATTGAAGCACTAGATAGAAATTTAGGCAATCTTTTCAATGAGCATAGGGTGGCAACATTTATACTTTACATTAGATTGGTATCAGAGCTAGTGAATGGTCTAGTAATATTGTAGTGGGAAGAATCATAAATGGTTGCATTAATCCATCAAGCTACAGGAAGAACGAAGAGAGTTCTTGGGAAGATCCCAGGCAAAGATCTTCATGTAGTCTCCATCAAGATGAATCTAGGTAGAAGGTGCAAGAAGCAACCACTAAGTGAGAGTGGGAAGCATCTTCAAGAATCTTCAATGGGTATGATGATCTTATAGTAGTAGTACTAAGAATGGTGGACAATAATGACAATGCAAAGACATCATTAGAGTGACTCAGTAAAAGCTAAGGAGTGAAAGACCACAAAGAAGAAGCAAGTGCATTTCCTTGGGACAAGGAAATTTTTCAGTCTGGGAGTCTGATGGGTGACCCCTTGAACTTGGTGAATCGCAGCAAAAGTCTTCAATATTGTAATAATGGAGAAATTTTGAATCTCTAGGAACCATGGGTTAGACATGGTTTAGAAAATTGAAGTTATATTTTTTAATGGTTATGTATAGCATTAAGATGTATTTTAAAAGCATTTCCATTAGAACAGGAAAGTGATCTCCATGAGGAGAGAATGTGGGAAACATAGGGCTTAAAAAGTGGAAAGATGGTTTTAATAACCATTAGTATGTAACTAAAAGCATCTCTTTAAAAGAGAATGGAACCAAATAGAAAGTTAGAAAAGTGTGGAGAGAAATTGATAAGAAGTTAGAATATATTTTTGAGAGTTGTTTAGGAAGAATTCCCACCGCCAGAGAGCCATGCATGTGTGAGTTTCAGTTAGTATGAAGCTATAAGAAGTTGATTGTTAATATAAGTGCAATTTTTTGGTATTTTATCATTTTCTTGTTGTTATTTTCTTTATGCATTCAGTTTTGTTTTAGATCTCTATTGAATGACCATAGAAAAGTGTGATCATTATTTGTTGGTAAAGAATATTGGATTCAAAACTATTATTGGAACCATGAACCATCTTGGAAAAGTTGAGGGAAGCTGAGCATGAGTGACATCTTCACATTGATTGGAGAAATATTTTGTCACAAAAATTTGGGTCCCCTTGCGGGGGTCATATCTCACAAACCCACCATTAGATTTCTCTCCATTTTTGATATGTTTGGGAGAACCTAATTTCACCCATCCTCAATGGAGCGATCAAATAGTTTTTATTTTGTTCAAAAGTTATACCCCTCTAAGTACGGGTCTATCCAAGGGACATCAAGGAGGATTAGTATTATAAAGATGGTGAACAATATAGATTCACATGTTGTGATAATCAGAGTTTGCTATATATAAGGATAAGAACAATGGTGAGTATGGTATTATTATAGCCCAATAATGGCCATCAATAGACTGATAGTGGATATGTCAACTCGAGAGAAATGCCAAGATTGAAGAATCAGTTATGAAACTAATTTAATTTTGAAGATTGAAGCACCAGATAGACATTTAGGAGGTCTTTTCAATGAGCATAGGGTGGCAACATTTATACTTTACATCAATTGGGTTACTAAAACTCTATTAAATTAGGAACCAACATGAAAAACATACCATTTTGGATGATGAAAATCAACCATTTTGTCCTATCAAGTGTAACAAGTTTTGTATAAGCATTCCATGCTTAACCAAAGTTAGAATCCTTTGGATAAAAATTATCAAGTTCCTTGAACCCAACCACCTCAATCTTCATCTCTATTAGTATAAGTTGTCTTCTTCTAAGAGCATCAGCAACTCTATTATACTTCCCACTCTTGTGTTTAAAAAAAAATTCATAACTCTGCAAAAATTCAACCCACTTAAAATTCTTTTGGTTCAATTTTCCTTGATTATTCAAATATTACAAATCTTTATGATAAGTATACAAAAAAACTCCTTAGGAAGAAGACAACATCTCCACTTTTTCAATGCCTAGACTATATCATAAAATCCTTGACCATATATAAATGTAATCTTTTGGCATCATTCAATTTCTCACTGAAACAAGCAATAGGTCTACCTTCTTGGCTCAAAGTGGCTCCTATTGCAATACCACTAGCATCACAATCTAATAGAAACACCTTGTTAAAATCTAGAAATGCTAAAATAGGATTCTTTATAACTTTATATTTCAATAGATTAAAACTCTTATCTGCTCATATAGTCCACTTAAATTCTTTCCTATCCCCTTTCATTATTTCAGTCAAGGGTCCACAAATACCGCGAAAACCTCTTATGAATTTTCTATAAAAACTAGCTAGTCTATGAAAATATCTTACCTCTGTAGCACTCTATGGACTAGGCCATTTAAGGATATCCTTCACTTTCTTTGGGTCCATTTTTAGACCTTTTGCTAAGACTACAAATCCTAGGTACACCAACTCCTTCACAAAACTACACTTCTTCAGGTTTATCATCAACTTCTCTTACCTCAACTTATCAAACCCCTTTTGAATATGCATCAAATGCTCCTCCAATGTCTTACTAAACCCATAAGCTCCTTTAGTACTTCATTCATGAGCCGCATGAAAGTTCTTGGTACATTCATTAGCCCAAAAGGCATGAGTAACCACTCATATAATCTTTCCCTTGTCTTGAAATGAGTTTTCCATTCACCACCTTTTGTAATGTGAATATAATGGTATCCACTCTTCAAATCTATCTTTGTGAAATACTCAACCCCACTCAAATAATCCATAATATCACCCATCCTTGGAAATGGAAACCTATACTTGCTTGTGATCTTGTTAATAACATGAGAATTTTTGCACATCCTCCATTCTCTATTCTTCTTTGGTGCTAATACTACTGGTACAAGACATGGACTTAGAATCTCTCAAATCAATCCTTTCTATAACAACCTATGAACTTTTCTTTTCAACTCTTCACTTTCTGTTGATGTCATTCTATGTGCTGTCTTGTTTGGAAAACTGTCTTATGGAATCAAATCCATCTGGTGACTAATATTCCTCACTAGGAGTAATTCATCAAGTATGTTATCTGACACAATATCAAAAAACTCTCCCAACATGTCTGTAACTTCTACAAGTACATCCTTTACTTCTTTTGTACTATATTTTGGAATTATAGAAAAACACATATACTCATGCATCATACATATGATAACTCTTTTCCATCAACAAAACATATTCTATAAGAAATACATACCTTTTCTTTTTTTTCCTTCAATGACTTCAACTTATTCTTCACTCCATCCTTTGTCAAAGTGTAGGTATTTTCTTACTTATCATGTACAAAATGCCTACCAAACTTCCACGGCCTACCCAAAAACATATGACATATGTCCATAGGTATTATATCACAAAGTACCTCACCATGGTAGCTTCTAATCTTGAACTTCACTAAGCATTGCTCACTAACCATGACCTTGTGGTCATCTTGCACCTAGGCAATGATATGGATGCATGTGTTTCTATCTCTTCAACTTCAACTTTGTGACTATCATTTCTAACACCAAATTGTTAGTACTTCCACCATCAATGATCACATTACAACACTTATCTTGATATCTGCACCTTGTGTGAAATAAGCTCCTTCTTTAATCAGGTTCATTCTCACCACTCATCAGGACTCTTCTATTAACTAGAACTTATCCTCTTTCAACATATTTAGAATGTGAAAAAAATTCCCATAGAAGCCTCCTCTTCCATATCCTTTCCCTCTTCCTCTTCCTCTTTGATCTCTATTATTTTGATCATGGAAATGGTTGGAATTATTTTCCAATTAGTTCTAACTACTACTTCCAACCTTATCCTTTCTCTTATGATCATCATTTTGGCCTACTTAAGACCATTTTCCAGATCTTCCACCATGACCTCTACCACTATTTTTGTTATCAAACATTTTTATTAGCTTGTCCTCAAATCTTAGGGAAAACTAGCATGCCTCCTCAATACTCGTCACTTGAACAAGACTCAACTACTCTTGAAAGCTTGATCTTAACCAATTAAGACAACATACCACTTTCTCCTTATCATCATCTACATGACTAGTTCTAATGAGAACTTGGTAGAAATCATTAGTATACTCTTGAACAAAGTTTCTCACTTGATTCAACCCTTACATTTTTTTCAATAGATTAAGTTCATAATGCACATGAATGAATTATTGCTTCATTTTAGCTACCATCCAATCCCATCTAGTGATTTTTTCCTTTACTCTTTTATTTTGATCCAAATAGATCTCCTACCACCAGATCTTTGCATGACCCTTCAGTTTGGCCTTCACAAACTTAATCCTATCTATATATTCTACATATTCATATTCAAAGTATTCTTCCAATTTATTGATCTAGTCAATCAGTTCTTTTGAGTTGAGGTTTCTCAAAAATGTGGGAACATCGAACTTGGGTCTTTTTCTAATATTGGAAATGACCTTAAAAATGTTCACCTCCTCTAGATTAAGAACTTCCTCTACTATGACTTGGTCTAAATTTCCTTCTTGTAATGTTTGCATATGCCTCTAGAGAGTTCTAAAATCTTTAGGTGTAACACCTTTAACTTTTCCACAATTCTCTCTTCATGGAGGTATTCTCACACTTTTGTTGAAAACCTAGTGTAAACTAGCTCACATTCAATGTTCTATCTACACACACAACCTAAACCACGATCTTGGTGTGAATTTCCTCACAATCATTGATCTATCCATAGAGTCAGGAGCTCCAGCTCTGATACCACTTGATTAAGGGTGCTCTCCTTAATACCATAAATATATAAAAGAAACAAAGAAACAACATCAATCTATGAGAACAAAATATTGGCTTCTTATGATTGCTACAAATGTAGAATTATAGAATTCAGATTTATAATATGCTCACCCACATGGATGCCTTTATTATATTAATCTACAAGACAAAGCTATGAACTATCACTTTGTTGTCCTACAAATGTTTAGTCCTTTCTTTAATAGGCAATTTTATGCTACTCGAGAAGGTTCTAGACACTCAAACTTAATACTAAGGGTCAATAAACCCTAACAATACATATAGAGTTGGCCAAATACACTTTTGATATTTATTTTAGAAATTTTGGGTAGCCTAACTTTGAAAGACCATAAATCTTGAATGTAGCTCTGACTAGCTATTATAAGCACTTTTTAGAAACCTTAGCTGCTATTCTACATACCCCGATTGGTGCAAGTGCCCATCTGTCAAGTTCTTGAGCCTCATCTGGGGCCTCTAAGGCCTTGAAAATTGAGCTTGAAATTTTTATACCAAAATTACACATTAAAAATCTGTAATAACTTCACAAATACATATAATCATGCCATGAAACTCCACTAATGTGTTGATATAACTAAAATGAACCTTCACCTTTGAAATTAGAACATTCTAAGCTAGTATGAGTGACTTACTAAGTAGCAAGCCTTCATAGACAACAACTCTACATTAAGACAACCCCTATTGAAACAACTAAAAGGAATTTTTTTTTGGGTGATGCAAGATTTCTCTTACACCTAGGATACTCCTACATTAGTAAGATGTGTGATAATTAATTAGGACTCCAAGTGCAAACAATTGAATATAGCAAGATAATGGATTTAAAGTTTCAAGAATAGAATGAGCAGTCATTGACCTAGGATAAGTAGTTTGATGAGATTACAAGGAAACAAGAAATAGACCAAGAAAAGGAGGAGATGGCATACTAGACATATCTCCAACATCAAGAGGAAGAGAGGGAGAGACAAAAAAGGCATCTTGAAGAGAAACTTGTAACGAAAGTTACTACCAAAAAAGAAGAGGAAATGAGGCCTAATTTAGCTCATTTTTAGACCAAAGAAGCAGAGGCAATCCATTCTCCAAGATTTTTCATTTTTAGCTTCAAGAAGCCCTCTCCACTATGAGAGCCTATTTTTATAACTTCTCCACTCCTTGTACAAAAAAATGGTCCCATGAGCCTTCCATGCCTATTACCATTTCACTTTTTGAGGGTGAGCTAGTTGTATGAACTCTTGATGGCCCAAACATATCATTTTGGGAGAGTGAAACAAAGCCAGCAAAGTTACCATGGGAGGAGTTGCGACTTATCAAGGAGGAAAAAGAGGTGGTGATTGAGAAAAAGGAAGAGGATCCAATCCTTTTATTTGAAGAGCTTCTCTCTTTTGTTGAGAAAGAAAAAGATGAGAAGATTGTTACTTCTCTTGAAGAACAAATGATGGCTTTTGAGCTTTTAAAAGAAAATGTAGTTCTACTGCAAGCTAGAGAAGAATATATTTTACTAGAGCCAGTCCTCCATGATATGGATGATGGAAGAGAGAGCCTCAAGGATAGCTTTGTACTTGAGAAATAACATACTGATATACATGATGTTTCCTTTTAGCCTAATGCATATTATTGTAGTAGAGAAATAAGATTCTAATGGAGACAAATTTTGGGATGAGATGGAAGTGTTTTGTTCATCCTTGGACATAAAGATATTTTCTCCTTCATCAAATAACTATGAGTTATAAAAGAAACAAGTGGAGACTCAAACCATATAGGAGGTGGCTCATGATCATTATGAGGAAGAGGTGGAGATTTTGTCTTCACAAGCTAAAGCTAAGCCACTTCCAAAATAATAGGATACCACCATTGTAGAGAACCAAAAAATGGTTAAGGCTGATTCCCAAGACTTGAAACCATCAAGAGGATTCCCCATAAGGCATCTAGCTCTAAAACAAAGAAAGTTTCCCCTAGTCATGCTTACTTTTGAGCATGAGGGCTAGTTTCAAAATAAGCAAAAGATATGTCTTGCTCAAGTTCAAGGTCTCCCAATGTTGGAGAGCTTAATTATTTTCAACATTGGGAAGATATTTCATCCAGCAATATGTTTTTCATACTTACTATTCTTTCTAGTTACCCATGCACATGGAACAAGAGATCAATTAGTAAGGAAAGACAACTACTTTGACAAACCAATCAATAGATTTTTTTAATTTCAAATTTTTAAATTGAATGTACATAGTAAGTTATGTGTTTTTTATCTTTCTAAGAAGTGCATGAGCCAACTATTTCCCCTGTAGATAGAAAATTTTGATTTGTTTTGTTAGGTTATAGAGTTACTGATTTTATGTATGAAAACAATGTGCATTATGTTTTGATGCTTATGAATCCATGCCCAATGGATTTTTTTAAGGCTACTAATCAAATGATTAGCATGAAAGAATCCTCCTTGAGTTGCCAAAAATGTTGACATCTTTGTCACCATTTATCCCATTGCAGATTATTGATCTGAGACATCTTTCGTGGGATAAGTTCTGCAGTTTTGGGCCAGAAATAGTTGTGCAGTTTTTGGCAATTTTAGGTGCATAAAAACACAATGCAATTTTTTGTGTTGTAAGAGATCCATCAAATGAGTCCAATATCAAATCAACACTTTTCTACTTATTCAAAATTCATAGGTCAAAAACTATCATGCAGTTTCATGCCCATGCGTCATCGCCAGGTAGATTGAAGATAGGAGCCTCGAGTTGGGATCCTATGATACCATGCAATTTCATGCATCAAAGGAGTTGTATGTTAGATGATTTTCTCATTGAATGAGGCTTTTTTTTCTCATTTGATACCCTGAAGTTCTGACCTTGCAATGTGCAACATCATAGGGTTATTTTTTGAAATGTATTTTTGTGTAGTGATGTTGTAATCAATGTATTTTTCATGCTCCACACAACATTGCATGTTAATTTTTTAGGAGGAATTTGAGTGATACGACGGTGTTCAAATCAAAACTATAATGCAGTTTCATGCTCTGTGTAATTTTTCACAATATTTTTTGCTAAATTACATTTTGGCATTTTTAGGTAATGTAAGTGGTCATCCTTTCTTTGTTTCCACTTACAAAAGGTAAGGGCATGATTCTATCAGTATGGGAGCACTTATTGGCCCATTTTCTATCATTTCATGAGTAAATTTGTGTATAGAATCATATTTGTTCTGATTATATCTTGATTTGTACTATGTAATCTTAACTCCAATTGGTGGGAGTTTGAGCTATATTGTTGTAACTAAGTTATTCCTGATCTCTCTAAAAGGAATATTTGTACATTTTTGGGATTTCTTCTCTATTATATTTTTTTTAGTAGCATTATGCTTAGAAATTGTATTCTTTTTTCCTTCCATTAATGAAATTCCTATTTTTACCTCTTCTTGTCATTCATGATTTGTGCATGTCTTTTTCCTTGTTTTGAATGTTTCTTTCCTACTTCTTAGAGTTATATGTTGTGTTTAATTTATTGATAATTTTGTTATTGTAGAAATATCCTTTCTTTCAAAATTTAATCAATTCCAAACCTACATGTGAATTTTTAGGAAATAGAATAGAGTTGAGATTTGTGTATTTAGGTATCTCATTCATGTGTTATGCATATGTAGGATAAGATTGTAACCATATTTCAATCTGGTGCATCACCTTTCTCTTTCATCAATTTAATTTTTAGCATCTCCTTCATTTTCCTCAAAAGTGTTAGTTTAGATGCATCCTAATTGCAAAGAATATGACCTTCTCTAGATATTCAACCTCAGAGTACAATTCCCACACTTGGAGGTTGTTTCCTATTACATGAGGTCATTTGAGGGCCATACCTAATGATGGGGACACAACCCAAGAACATAATGGACACAACAGGAAAGGGACATTTTATTAACTTTGTAAATAAGCTAATACATCAAGTATAGAGAAAATAGACTTCAAAACATGCCTTATGGGCTTACAATAGCATAAACCTTGAGATAATTTCTCCTTTTAGTACCTCCTTTTAAACTCCACTCGGAACTGCCTTTTACAATGCTAGAAATGTCCTTGAATAGACCCCAGAGGGTTAAGGATTAGGAATGCATTCTAGAAAGTGCTAGTTGGCATCCACCGACCAAATAGAAGGCTCTAGAAGCTGTGTTAGAAGTCGACGCAAATCTAGAAGAATCCAAAAATGGTAACCGAACTTTCAGGAGGCATAACTTTTGAACTGTAGCTTCGATTGATGAACCGTTTACATTTTCAAAAAGCTCTCGAAGTGCTCTATAGCCCTATGGACCAGCTTTTCTCATCCACCATTTTTTGGCCCTTTTTGAGGTCATTTAATTCCCCTAACCTAACTTTGAAGCATTCTTAGGAGGTCTCCAAAACTCAAAAAATGGCAATAACTTTCAAACCGTGGGGCCTTTTGACCTGATTCTTTTTTTGGAATGCTCTAAATTACAATTAGATTCATCATTTTTTTGGCATTTACATGTATCCCAAGGTGTTCAAATACTCTATCCTAGAACACTGATAGTGGAACTGTGAGAGTTGGAACCTTTATTTGACCTAAATGGGTATCCAAAAATGAAAACACATGAAACAAAAACTAAGTCTAAGTACATTTTTTTGGGTGACACAGGATTTCCCTTATACCTCTAGATGCTCCTGCATCACCTAAAGAAAGGGTGCTAAATTTTTGTGTCAATAACATTCAAACATTTTAATTGGTAATGTGGCATAAGAAAATATGTATTCTACATAACTACATTCTATTCTTGTATTGTATCACTTTCAGTCAGAGACTCCTCCACATATTTGTCACTGTATTGATTAGGGAGTCATTTTTATAGTTGCTAGCTCCGAGACACTAACTAAGGTATGAAAGAGTTTGTATTAAAATTTAGTTAGTAGTGAAATTTGATGTGATATTCATAAGTACAATTGAGTGATAACTTGGATGATTGTTGTAGGGTCTTATTACTCCTGATCATTGATGTGCCCTTATGGTGGATGCATAGAGGGATTATCAAATATTTTATTTTATGTGTACATATATTTATTTTTCTATGTATAATAGTTATTTATTCACATATACTTTAGATTGTAAGATGCCAATTTACAAAAGAGTCTAGACCAACAAACTAGTGAGTGTGTTAGAAAGACCCTGTCATTTGTAGCATCTCCCTATTCTCAAAAATCAAAGACAACCAAGGATTTGTTTTCTTCCCCTAGTGGGAAAGAGTAGATATCTAGGGATGTATATTTTATGTCTATATGGAATCATTCAACATACATTTCATATATATTTTTTGATGTATGTCATTTTCGACATATATTTCATGTATGCTATTATTAAACATACACTTATGATGTTTAAAATTATCAATGTATGAAATTATATGAGATTGTTAGATATTGACATTATTAGACCTTATGACAACAACTTTGAGTTTTTGTTATCACATTGGATTTGATGCTTGTATTATTGCATTAGTTGATTGGATGCTAATATTTGATGATTTTAAATTTTAAGATGCAATATTTTTGCAAATCAAGGAATTTCATTATGCATATTGTGTTAGACCTATGGGAATGTTTGTGCATTTAGATATCAATAGTTATCAATAGTTTACAAAGTTTAGTACCTTTATGTTGGCTGAATTTTTATTAAAATTTGTGACTAGTGCTATATGAATCATTTGAATGTATGGTTTTCTCACATGTGCAAAAAAATCTAGAACATGTGAGAGATATCTTCCATATACCATTGTATGGTCTTTCTCTCTATTAGATGAGAGTTCTAAGTGTTTGCAACTTGGTTAAAATCATGGTGAGCCAATGCCTTGAAAAGTGGTAAAAGGGAAAACTTCTCCTATATATAGTGGTGGCTAGTTTAGTAGTTAAATACCCAAGCACGAAATAGTATAATGTCTTAGAGATATCTACCTTTTAAGGAAAGAGCTCATGCATGGAGGGGTCCACCTATCTAGCCAGTTGGTGGCTAAGAACATAATTTTGACATTGGGAGTGACCGGTCACATGGTGCCACATGTCATGTATTTGGAGGTTTGGAGGCCATTCATAAGGTTCATAGAAGCAAGATGAAGAGCTATGATGGCATGACACAATGTATGATTGGAACTTTGAAAATGGAGGCATAAGATGTTATGATGAATCACATGATCAAGAAGGAAAACAAGGAGAGTCATGATGTTACACCAAATAAGGAATGGTGAGATTGTAAGTTTGAAATGATTAACTTAAGAAGTTACGATAAAAGCTTGTTCGTATAGTCAAGAAGCATAAGAAATAAGGTTACAATTATCTCATATGATTGGGAGAAGGTAAATTTAAGGTTAAGATGATACAATTGATTGTAAGATCATAAGGAAAAATCTTGAAGGTTTCAAAGTTATGCATAAAATGATGTGGGTCCTGCTCAGGTGACATTTGACCAATGGGAGGATGACAAGTGGCACCTAAGGATTGGAGGGATAAGGTTAGGCATAAAGTGAATATTAGAATATAATTGTCTCTCCAACCTAAGTGCACATCCTGACATTGAAAAGGGAAGAATTTAAAATGAATTTGTGTTATTGTATAGTTTCAAACTATATATATTTTAAAATTTTCAATTTAAATGTCTAGTTCATGGCTTGGGGCCTGAGCTTTCAAATGCAAACCAGGGGCACCTTTTTAAATCTAAAATATGGAGTACAATATATCATCAAAACTGTGAGAAGCTAAATTTTCCATTTCTATAGTTAGAATATGCATAGGCATTCAATATAAGTTCTAGATGGTTTTGTAAATCTAGGAAATTCTCAAAAATAATGAAGATTTAATTTTTCAGATGGAATAAAATAAGATTTGGATCAAATCAAATCCATTAAATAACCACCAAGAATGAAATAAATGTTTTGAGAGTAGTTGTAGATGATAAGGCTTTGTCAGTGGAGGTAGTTGAAGATTCACACTTGAGGGTAGTAGAGGATAAACAAAGTTAAATTGAAAACTCCTACAAATTTTGAATGTGTATCTGATATCCCATCAGAAGGGGGTTTTTTCTCATTATTTTAAGGGGATAGTTTTGCAAGTCTATTATCTAATAGTGATCAAATTTGATTGTTAGTTGAGGAGAGAGGAGATAAGTTCTACAACAGCAAGAGGAAGAGTTTCATGTGGACACTTGGCAGTATTAGATCTAATTTGGGAATTTCTTCCTATCTATATATTTCTCTTCTTTTCTCATTGTAAGGGTTTCGATTTTTACTACTATGATATCACAATGATGATTATAGTTTTATTGCTGTGATACCACCATTCTTAGCATTATTTCTCAATATAAAAACCATTATAGTTTATTTTGAGCATTTAGATGATGTAGTCATTTGTTGTGTATTTTATGAGTTTTTTACATATATTTGATGTATTGGTTTCAAGGAAATGAATACAAAGTCTTATTGAAAGTTTCAATCTAAACCTTGTCTCCTCTCTATGGGGTTTGTAGTTTTCTATAATATATGTAAAAGGTGCATAGTATCCAGTTGCAACTTGGCTTTGAAGTTGTATGCCATTGTGTATCTTTCTATTGGGTCCAAGACTTGAGTAAATTTTTTGATATGCAGCGATCATAGGAGGATTTGATATGTATGAGTTCCATTTTGAATATAGATGTCTATTTGCAAGGTGAATGGATAAATCTGATATCTGGGTATACAAGTATGTGTTAGATATTCTTGTGTATGTTTTGACTTATTTAATGTCCAATGGACAAGGGACTGATCAGCTTGGAGATTTCATGTTTATTCTTATTGCATATGTGGGTTATGTAGATTCAAATCTTTAATCAAATAATTTTTCCCTTTCTATTTAGGAGCTAAAAAGAGTTTACCTCACTTAGTTTATCAAATTAATGAGTTATGTTCTTAGCTATTTCATATCCATGATTATTTTCAAAAGCATATAAGAATCAAGTTTTTATTTGCTTTGTATAGATTCAAGTGTATGTTTTAGATAATGGTACCATATGAATGAATAAGAGGTTCACTTGCCTAGGTCTTGCAAAGCCTGAAGTAGGAGTATAGTCTTATAGTTGGCCCCAGTGTCTGAATAGGTACATTGAACATGGGAACTAGCTGGTCCTAGGTGTATGTGTTCCTATCATTGGGTTATTAAAAAACTATTGATTTAGAAGCCTACATGAGTTATAGAGAATATCTAGTTCTAACCAAGCTGTGCAACAATTTGAGTTAATACAAAGTTTGTATTGACATCTAAGGGATTTGGAATTATTTTAGTGGTAACTTATTCACCCCTCCCTCTTAGATGCTCCTCTTATATTTCCAACAATTGGTATTAGACTTGTTGGTTCTTACAGGAAAGGCTTCAAGAACCTTAGCTAAAGATCAAGATGTCTTATAGAAGAGAGATTCCTAATGTGAACATAGAATACTTCAAAGCATGTCAAGAATCATGAAGTTGCATTTGGGAACCAATGGAGATACAATCCTATGCTTCCTTGAGAACCAGTATGTGGAACCTCTTGTGTTGAAAATAGATTGACAAAAGTATGATAAATGTGTTTCAACCATTATTTTGTCACTAATGTCAAACCCGCTACTTGCTGGCAAGACAATTACTTATATGATTTAAGTACTATCATTTTTTTTATTGATGAAGAAAATTTGATCAAATGAGGTAACAATAATACCTAGAGGAAACGTTGAGTTATGATAAGGTTGATTTCTTGAATTGTGAGAACTATGTGGAAGATAAGGTTGATGAGCTGGTGGCATAGAATTTAGGATGAACCATTTTGAGGCAAATTCAAAAAGGATTGAAGGAGAAGTTTCTAGAAGAGAATGAAATGAAATAAGGGGTAGATTCATTGAATACTACCTAGTCTGACCTAACCCTAAAATGGACAATGGAGGATGAATGCTAAAAGATCATAATTCTCTATTTGTAGAGATGGATGGTTAGAATCAAGGGTTGTCTTGTGAGAGAACCTAAGGAAGACAAGGAGTCTAGGGTATTGCTTGATTTAGTGACCTAAGAGAAGAAACTACATTGGTGAGAAAAAAAAGAAGGCTTAAGAGTATGAATGCTTGAAGGGTGAATAAGCTATCAGAGATGAAGTGTGTGAAAGCCAGGCAGAATGGAGGAATAAAATAAAGATCTAAAACCTATAAATGGAGTTGTAAGTTGTTATCAAATCAAGCCTTATTGCTACTTTCTAAATTATATATCAGTCTAGGGTAAATCCTTTGGATTTGGGTTGACCTAACATTCATTTGTAAATTCTTTAACCGGGTGACATTCCAATTGAATGATCTAGAGTCCTCTAAGAAATCTCACCCTAACAAGGTGATTGAAATCCTTTAACTGGGCCACTTTTAACAGTGTGCATTGTAACCTTTAATAGGGCTGGCCTTTCATAGTGCATCCATTTAGAAGAGTGAGAATGAGTAGCATGTTACTAGTGTTTTTTTCCAAATTGGGTTTCCATGTTAAATATTGTGCCAAATGTGTTATTGAATCTGTTATGTTTGATATTTACATTTCTACAAATTGATTTGATAGCAACCTACAAGTTTAAGTGATTGCATAATCTAATGGATGCATGCATGATAAAAGGTTTTAATGGATATGGGTTCACTAAGTTGTGAAAAGTTTTAATTGTACATCTAGACCTTGAATAACTAATTCACCCCCACCCCCCCTTAACTATTCTAAAGAATTCCAACAATTGGTATTAGAGACATCTGATTAAGAGGATTAGTTTGAAGATACTAGAAGCACAGAGATGAAGATGTCAAAAAGAGAGGTACCCAAGCTTAATAGAGAGAACTTGATTGCATGGAAAAGTCTACCGAAGCTACACCTAGGAGGACTTGGAGATCATGCACAATCTACTATTGTAGATCTAAAAATGAAGAACGAACACAACTAGGGAATGTCAAAAATTGCCTCTACCCTAAGCTATGTTGAGTTTTATGATATCAAGGGTTGTGACAATGAAAAAAAAATTTAGATGCTCTACACACTATTTATGGAGGTGACAAGTTTAATCAACTAAAAATGGTCATTTATACTATGAGCCCCCTTTCTAGCATTTTTCCATAATTTATCTAATGGTTATTTTTAATCAAATCCTCAAAAATCTATTTATTCTATTATAACCTATGGTATGACCACTTTATCCCAAGTTCATATTTAATTAAGAGAACATATCCCCCTTTTAATTAAATAAAATTCCCCACTCATCTCTTATTCTAAGTGTTCACACATAAAGCATTATTCCTATTTTGGAAATAAAAGAAAAGACATTTTTGTCTACACATGAATGCACAATTTCCTATGTGAGAGAAATCTTTTATTTTTAAAATAACTTTAATTCTCCTCCACAGATTTCAAACCTTCTCAAAAGTCAACCATTAATTGTGATTGGATGAGATTTTTGTGCACATGGATCACTCCCACTTTCAAACTCCACCCTTGATTACATTTATCTTGCCTCTTAATCTCTACCTGTAAGAAAACTTGACAATAAAGAATATAACCATTTCCACATAACCCATAATAAATCTGAAATAAACACGGAATTAAAATCCACATGCAAGAGAATAGACAACATACCCATAAAATGTGACACAAGATATACCCTGGGAAACCCTCATTGAGGGAAAAACCCAGCCTCCAAAAGCATCCATCATCATGTATTGTTCAGCAAAAAATACCATTGCCATACAACCATGGAAGCCTTCATGGCCATAGCCACAACCGAGCAAACTATGTGAACAAGCATGAATCCACACATCCCATGCCATGCTTTCAACCTTCACAAATGCTCCCTTGGCTAACCTGTCAAGCCTTGTCCCGCTCTACTCTTGCCTTTTGTCTTCTCTTTGTCACTCTTCTCTCTCTCTCTCTACAACAACTACCCTTGTGGCTGCATATATAGTAGCAAGTCCCACAAAACCACTAAGTGGTATTACATAAACCATGTGCTACCTAACCCACTGACCCCACATTTAATATTGGGAATTTAATTGTTTTCCCCAAAATTAAATAATTACATGAAATATTTTCACAATGTTACAATACAACTCATCAAGAATATTCCATGGGAATCTTTACATGTTGCACGTCTATCTAGGCACAAAATTACATAATAAAATAAAATAATAAAATAACAATATTATGCAACGTGTGCAACACCCATTATCTCAAAAATCTCCCACTTGTTGTATCCTTTGCATAGGGTCAATCCGTAGTCACATAAATGAACAAGGGAACAATCCCTCCCAGCACATCCACCATCATGGATCAAAATACACCAAGTGCTCCATCCTAGTACCCGCAACAAAATCAAAGTATTCAGCATCTCAAACATGAATGATCTCACCTCCTATTATGCCACTCCCACTAGACATACATAGAAGCCATCCAAAGAGAAAGCCACCCAACCTGTCGCATTAGAAGATCATAAAATCCTGTACCAACTAAAATTCCAAGCACAAATAACCTGATCCAAAGGTAATCACATGTATTCGTAGTTGTCAAAATATCCATAGCTGAAATAACACCCACAGCAAAGTGCCAAACCCATCCAACTATCCATACCTCAAAGGTATAACAAGTGAATCTTATATCACGGACATATCCAATTTATAACCTGCAATCACAAGCCTCAAGAGCAATACCTACCACATATATACCAAGAAGCTCCCACTGCAAAAGATAATTTCAAATCTATAACCAATCCACTCAACACATCTTAAAGAAGTGAATCCATGTAGTATCAAGGACATCCACAATACATAAACTAATATCCTGCAAGAATAACTCTCATAACAAGTCTCCAATGCTCTCCCAAGTTCACCACAACCAACAGAGGAAAGAGATAAAGGAATAACCATGTCATCTCTCACATGACATACATGAGCACAAACCAGTGATCACAATCTCTAACCAATCTCAAATCCAATGTAGGCAAAACTGAACATCTAGGAAGATAACCAAGACCAGAGAAACCATGCAAATCATAACCTGTATCATGTCCTTCTACACAAACCTCTAGATGTAAACTGTGCAAGTATGATCTCCTCCATAAAACCCCAACAAGAAGCCTCAACAACACCCAAACCATACCATATAACTCATCATGGATGTAAGCCTCTCACAAGAAGATCAAACTCATAAAACCATTCCTAAACCAAGGAATATCCATTCATAATCCAAGGAATATGCCCAATATAAAACCATCTCCCAAACTCAACCAGCATAACAACATATGCACATGGAGATAACCAATGCTAAACCATCTCTCAAATGAACCCTCTAGAACTAACTCATGTACCATAGCTCAAGATCCATATCCATGAAAGACAAGCATAAATATAATGCACCTAAGAAAAAACAATGGGCTATACCTCTCAAGTAGCAAACCGTCGAGTAGACCAAGAGTGGGGAATGAGAATGCTCATCAAGATACCCAAGTCTCCAACCAAGACTCATCTAAGAACAATCTCCTCTCAAGTCCATATCAGGTGACTACCCCTCGGACTTCCTGCTGAAACCATCAACCGTCCCAACAAATACTTCTCTAATCCAAGAGAAATCAGCATCACCACCGTCTCTAAGTATCCATGAGCACCTCTAACCAATCAATCCATGCCAACTCCAAATGCAACATAGCAATATCATGAAGTATCCAGCTTATGATTAGTGTACTCAATACCAAGAAACTAAACCAAGATCAATGTCAAAGTTCCAACAATGGCCTCAGGAACATAAACATGACAACATGATCTTACCATATCAACTAAAGAGATAACATGCTCCACATGAACACACCATAACATGTCACAACTCTAAACGCGTATCAAGAGTATACCATGACATAATAATGAAACCATCCTCATACCAAGGATAACATGCCAAATAAAAGCATAAACCACACCTTTGCCAAGAACCCTGTGAGTCCTCAAGATGCAACCTTCTCCACACACCATGAAGAAAACCATCTCCACATACCATGAAGATAACCAAGAACTCCATGAGTCCTCAAGATCTAACCATCTTCACACACCATGAAGATAACAATTGCACCATGCAAATGTCAAAGACGCTTCTGCAGCAACAGGATCTAAGACAAACCTCCAACATCTGCAAACACTCAATAAATATATCAATGCCAACAAATCCCACTCAACTGTGGTACCAAGTCACCTATGGCATCATAAAATCCATCTCCTATATGAAGATCCAAATCAAACCAGGAACTAATCCTGCACTGTCACCCCATCACTGTCACAAGCTCTCACTAAACCGTGTATCCAAGCTATCCATGACATCATGATGAAAACTCATCCTCTAACCATGAGAATCAACTAAGGTATTAAACCATCAAATAACTCAAAGTGCACATCATGAGCTCCTCAAAAGAAATCAAATAACCATGATCCTCAACCAAGAAGATATATCACCATAACCAAATAAGAAAATCCAAGCTAATGAACATCAAGGATGTACCTGTATAATCAATCATGTCATGCCAAAATCCATGACACCATGATCACATCCATGAACCGAGCATCTGGCTCTCAATATTTCCAACCTGTCAGCATAGTCAACCACAATCCTTTGCCATGACTGTACCTGGTAACAACATCTCATCCCTTCTACATGAAGATAAAATCATGTGACTTAAGGCATAGACAACCCAAATCCAAGCCACCAATCTGAATATGCATCAATAATGAAAGATCAATGGGCAAAAAAAACCCATAACCAAGCTATAAATGCAACCTGTAAGTATAGACCGCTTACAACACTGCACAACTTGTAGACCCAACAAGTCATCATGCATATCCAAACCAAACACTGATAACCATATCATCATGAGACCAATCTGAAATATGAACTGAGTATACAATGACATCAAATCTTGAATCTCCAATGCCATAAACTCACAATGTTACCATAGTGAAAATATATCTATAAACTGTTCAGATCAATATATTGATGAATAAATCATGCCAAACCTACACCAAATCTAAACCAATGTGTAGAGCTCTCCAAGAGCTTTCTATTGACTACTCGAAGTCCAAATTCTGACTCAGTATGCCCAAGTTATGCCCCAATTCGTGCTTAAAATAAACAACATCTAACTTTATGGCTCTTAAAACTTGACAAAATATCAAAATCATTGAACCAAACCTACACCATCTTGTAGTGCTCTGAATTAGCTTTCCAACGCCTATAAGAATTCTGAAATCCGATATTTTGAGAGAAAGTTATGGCCGTTTTACTAAGACATTCTTTTTACAATTTTCAGTACGATTTTTCATTTTTTATTTTTTTTCAGTGACGAAAATTCCGACGGGATTA
Source organism: Cupressus sempervirens (assembly GCA_028749045.1). Classification (NCBI taxonomy): domain Eukaryota; kingdom Viridiplantae; phylum Streptophyta; class Pinopsida; order Cupressales; family Cupressaceae; genus Cupressus; species Cupressus sempervirens. The sequence continues at coordinate 10,055,520 of CM053786.1, forward strand.
AATTTGACGGCCATCATGGGCTGAAACTAAAAAACTCTTTCATTTCCTCTGAACATGGCCAAACTAGGGCATATTATATATCAAAATTTATGGAAATGTCAACCCAGATCCAATGGTGAGGTCTATTTTTACCCAGGAGGTCATTTCTGCAAGCTACCCCCCAAAACCCTCATTTAAATGAAACATCCGAAATTTTTTTTGTCCAACAATTTCTCATGCCCAAATATTTTAACATCCCATCATAACAACAAATCCAAAAACCCTCAGATCTGCAATAATTATTCATATATCTTGCCCTTTTTTTAATCCTCTCATGCATTCCCATGGATTCAATTTAGGGTTACAATAATAAAACCATAGCTCTGATACCACTTGTAAGGAAACTTGGCAATAAAGAATATAATCGTTTCCACATAACCCATAATAAATCTGAAATAAATACGAAATTAAAATCCACATGCAAGAGAATAGACAACATACCCATAAAATGTGACACAAGATATACCTTGGGAAACCCTCATTGAGGGAAAAACCCAGCCTCCAAAAACATCCATCATCATATATTATTCAGCAAAAATAACCATTGCCATACAACCATGGAAGTCTTCATGGCCATAGCCACAACCGAGCAAACTATGTGAACAAACATGAATCCACACATCCCATGCCATGCTTTCAACCTTCACAAATGCTCCCTTGGCTAACCTGTCAAGCCTTGTCCCGCTCTACTCTTGCCTTTTGTCTTCTCCTTGTCACTCTTCTCTCTCTCTCTACAACAACTACCCTTGTGGCTGCTTATATAGTAGCAAGTCCCAAAAAACCACTAAGTGGTATTACATAAACCACGTGCTACCTAACCCACTGACCCCACATTTAATATTGGGAATTTAATTGTTTTCCTCAATATTAAATAATTACATGAAATATTTTCACAATGTTACAATACAACTCATCAAGAATATTCCATGGGAATCTTTACATGTTGCACGTCTATCTAGGCACAACATTACATAATAAAATAAAATAATAAAATAATAATATTATGCAATGTGTGCAACACCCATTATCTCAACACTACCATCTATTTTTATTTAAAGGGGAGGGCTCTCTCCTCATTCAAAAAATCTTAGTCTCTCATTCTACTGTTATGCTGTAGGTTTTCTTGGTGATTTTGGGAGACTTGGGGCATTCTTGCATTTTTGAATTTTAGCTTAGCTCTCATTCTATTTACATTATGACATACTTTTTAGCTTAGTTTCATTTATTCTTTAGCTTAGTTCTCTTTGTTAGCTTGTATTTCATTTAGAATAGCTTGCATTTGCATTGCATTTTATTCTAGATTCTTGGATATTGGCACTCTTGCCTCTACTCTTTGAATCTTTTGTTCTATGGTGCACCTTGCAAGGGTTGCATAGTTTGGTTCATTTGAGAGCCATCATCTCATAGCCTTTGCACATTATAGATAGAGAGCTATAAGCTGGCTCTTGTGACTCCCTCTTTCATGGGTTCTCTCAAGAATAATGGCTTATAGAAGTGTGACACTTTTATGCACACAACAAGAATGTTCTTAGAGCCAAAGTTGAAAGTATCAGAGATAAGTTCAATGATATGAGAATGCAAGAAGTTGAGAATATTGCTTAATATTGTTCTAGGATAAAAGATGTTGTTAATGCAATAAGAGGAGCTACTGGTAAAATAGATGATGATATTGTACTAAGAAAAGTTTTGAGAACATTGTTGCCCATCTATGCTATTAGATTTTCTGCAATACAAGAACTAAGATTTATGTTAGGGAATGATCTAACTCTTGAAGATCTGGTAGGTAGGTTCACTACTTTTGAGCTATCTAATTTTGATAATTATAAACCTGAAGATATTGAATCTACTTTCAAAGCTAAGCTATCAGTGAAGGAACCTAATGAGAAGAAGAAGAAGTTAAAATGTGTCTAGTGACAGTGATACATATGAGGAAAATGTACATCAACTTGAAGCACTACTGACAAGGAGATTTCATAGAGGTAAATGCAAGTTCAAAGGTAAGTTACTTATCATATGTTTTAATTGCAATGAGGCTGGTCATATTACTGCTAGATGTCTAGAGAAGAAGAACTATAAAGGTGGTGACAAGTATAAGAGTAGAAGAGATGAAGACAACAAAGATTACAAAGACAAAGGCAACAAGTCTTGCTACATTGCTGAAGAGGAAACAAAAGATGAATCTAATGATTATGATGATGAAGTGGTGTATGTTGCAATGAAGGGTGAATCTAATAAGGATGAGGCAACTACACTAGTGTCTTGTGTAAACAAGAATGATAGATGGATCATTGACAGGAGGCATTCTCATCACATGACTAGAGATAAAAGCAAGTTCATTACCTTGAATTATTTTGATGGAAATAGTATAAGGTTTGGTAATGATACACCATGTCTAATAAAAGGAAAAGGTTTTATCAAGCTCACAAAAAGGATTTCATGTGATAATGCTTATTATGTTGAAGGACTTAACTATAATTTTTTGAGTGTGTCACAACTGAATAATTTAGGATGCATGGTTGAGTTTGAGAACAAAATTGCTAAGATACATGATACTATTGGAAAATTGATTAGAAAGGTTGAACAAATAAGAGGTAATCTATTCTACCTTGATATAGAGGATGCTACTTATTTACTTGTAGAATTTGATGATGTGTGGCTATGGCATAAGAGGTTATGTCATGTTAATTTTGACAAATTGGTTAGTATCAGTAACATGAGAGGAGTTAGAGGTTTTCCTAAGTTGAAGAAGCCCGATAATATAATTTACAAAAAATATTGGTTGGGAAAAATGACAAAGTTAAGTTTTAAGAGTAAGACTCATACCTCTAAAGGAATATTAGAGATTGTTCACACTGAGTTGTGTGGACCAATTGAAGTACAAAGCTACAAAGGAGATAAGTACATTATGCTATTTGTTGATGATTATTCTAGAATGATGACTATTATGTATCTAAAATAAAAATTTGATGCTTTTCAAATATTTTTAAGTGGTACCTAGCAAGAGTTGAGAAGAAAATAAGAAAATTTTTAAAATGTTTGAGATCTGATAGAGGAGGAGAATTTACATAAAATGAGTTTGAGATGTTTTTCAATGACAGAGGAATCAAAAGACAAACATCTACCCCTAGAACCCCTCCATAAAATGGAATTGTTGAAAGGAGGAACATGTCTGTAATGGACTATGCTAGGACGCTCATGATAGAGAAAAATGTTGCTTTGAAATACTAGAGAGAAGTTGTAAGTACAATTTTCTATGCCTTGAACCATGTAGAAGTCAAGAAAGGTACTCATTCAACACCTTTAAAAATATGGTATGGATACTCACCCGATGTAAAATATTTTAAGGTATTTGGAGGCAACTATTATAATCTCAAAGATTTTAGGAATGGTAAATTAGATGTAAAAAGTGTAGAAGGTATATTTCTTGGTTATTCCACAAGAAGTACAGCTTATGAGTGCTTAATACTAACATAAACAAAGTTGTGAAAAGTGCAAATATTAAATTTGATGAATATACATAAGTATAAGAGGCTGAACCTATGAATGAACTAGAAGAATACAAATCATTTGTATAGTTTTATGAAGGTATGTCTAATGATGAAAATGCTAAAAATCAAGTTGTAAACCAACAACAAGTTTCAATGACTATCGAGTCACATACTATGAATGCTAAGTTGCATTCATGAACCAAGCTACATTCAGGTGCTGAGTTACATAATGAAGTTGAGGTACATTCTAATTCTAAGATTAGTGTACATGAAAAAGATACTGAACTACTTGACAAAGATAAACATAATGATTCAGAAGTTGAGAGACCAAATGAAGAAAACAAAATAGAACCAAGATTTTCTAAGTATGGCAAAAGACATCACCTTGCTGCACAAATCATTGGTGATAATGATGATAGGTCAATGACAAGGAAAAATTTAAGAAATTATACATGTTTGTTGAGAATGTAAGAACCCAAAAAAGTGAAAGATTCCTTAGAAGATGTGGACTAGAGAAAACCCATGGAAGAAGATATTGAAGACATTAAGAAAAATAAGACATGGACTCTAGTTCCTAGACCAAAAGATAAAAATGTGATTGGTACCAAGTGGGTATATAGAAACAAGTTAGATGAAAATGGGAAAGTCATAAGCAACAAGGTAAGATTAGTTTGTAAAGGATATGCTCAAGAAGAAGGGATTGATTATGGAGACATATTTTTCCCTATGATGCATACAAAGACTAAGCACATTGTAATCAAGTATAATTAATTGAGAGAATTAGTTCAAGATAAAGAGGTGAAGATGGAATATGTCAAGACCAAAGAATAAATTGCTGATATCTTTACAAAAGCATTACCAAAGTATGCTTATGAGTATTTAAGAGGTAAACTAGGGGTGATACCCCTATCAAAGGCTATCTAAGAAGCATGTGGACTGCCCCACATCAATTACACATTGATGCAATAGATCTTACTTTAGAAGCTACATAAAGTAATCAAAGAGCTAGAACTACAAATTAATCACAAGGTAGGTGATCGAGATAGAAACTAAAAATATTCATATCTGCATATGAAGATGACATGTCTTTGGCATTGTTGTCAAAGAGAGAGAAAGTGTACTAAGTTTCATGAAAGCTGAGGGAGATGAAGAAGAAATCCTAATCTACCTAATCCTGACTACTGATAGAGAAAGTCTACCTACTGATTACATCTACCTAGTAAGAGGGAGATAATGTAGAGGGAGATATAAGCAGTGATCAAGAGGGACTCATAAGGATGAGTTGATTGATTCTTGATTGTAACCTCTTCAGAAGATGAAATTTTCTGATAGAGGGATAGATTTCAGTACAAAGAATTATTTTCTTTATAGTATTCAAATTTTTCATACTGATTAAATCTAGTTAGTTTGGTTTTCCATCAATGCCAAAGAGGGAGATTATTGAAAATAGATTGACACAAGTATGATAAATATTTTTCAATCATTGTTTTGTCATTGATTTCAAACCTACTATGTGTTCATAAGAAAATTGCTTATATGATTTAAGTACTATCATTTTTTTGATTGATGAAGATGATTTGCTCAAATGAGGTAACAATAGCACCTAGAGAAAACTTTGAGTTATGATATGGAAAAGAAGTATAAGAATCGATTAAGATAGTGATATCATAGTGCATTGATAATCTACTTAAGGTTGTAAAGGTTGGTTACACTGAATAAGTTTAGAAGAAAAAGTTAAATGAAGTTTATCTACCAAGATTGACAATTTGCATAGTAGGTGCCAAGAAAAGTTAGTGCAAGATGAGTAGAAAATTAGTTGGAGTTGAGAAAAGTCAATTTTAGTGTAAGCTGAGTAAAGTTTAGTTGATGTTAAACACCAGTAAACTTTAGTTCATGCCGAGTGTTTTGATAGTGGATGTCAAGCAAAGCAATATGTGTTGAGCATCAGAAACCAATTAGTGCCAAGGTTCACCATTATAAGAAAGATTGAGAATTCGATGAATCTGGGCCAACAAGGTAGATTTCTTGAATTGTGTGAACCATAGGAAGATAAGGTTGATGATTTGGTGGCATAGAAAAAATGATGAACCATTTTGAAGAAAATTCAAAGAGGATTGAAGGAGAAGCTTCTAGAAGGGAATGAAATGAAATAAGAGGTAGATTCATTGAATCCTACCTAATCTAACATAACCCTAAAATGCACAATGGAGGATGAATGCTAAAAGATCTTAATTCTCGATTTATAAAGATGGATGGTCAAAAGCAAGGGTTGTAATGTGTGAGAACCTAAGGAAGAAAAGGAGTCTAGGGTATTACTTCATTCAATGATTTAAGAGAGGAGACTACATTGGAAAGAAAAGAAAGAAGGCTTAAGAGTATGGATACTTGAAGGGTGAACAAGCTATTAGAGCTAAAGTGTTTGAAAGCCAAGCAGAATGGAGGATTGAAACAGAGATCTATAATTTGCAAATGGAGTTGTAAGTTGTTATTAGATCAAGCCTTACTATTGTATATGCTACTTTAGTATGTTACAAACACTAAATTAAAACAATCAAAAAACATTTGCATACTAATTTAACATAACTTCATGAGAGACAAAGTGAAGTCCTCAAATGAGAATATGAGCCATGGATAAGCTCTCTGAATGAGGATGATCACTTGATGTAGAGGTGTGTCTAATAGCTAAGATGACTTGATTATGTATGTATGCTCAAATGCTCAAATGGGCTTCAATAGAGGATTTTTGATAGATTTTGGTGAATGGATTTGATGTAAAAATGGCTTCTCAAAATGGCATTATGGCTTTACTTTCTAGATTGTGTTAAAATGGCTCGGGAGAGGATTCCTTAAATAGGCAAAGGGCTTGAGGGATCAAGGGCTAAAATTCAAAGATGAGAGAAAGCTTATGGAAGGTTAAGATTGAATGAGAGGAGAGCACATGGATTGTGCTTCCTTACTGCCAATCAGGGAGTGACACATGTCACAGGGTCATTGGTTAGAGCAAGAGGGGTTAAGGGGTCAACAAAGGAGGCTCAAAGCTCATAAAGACCCTCATAATGGCTTGTAAGAGCAATGAATGGGCTTGTAAGATTCATTTATGGCTTTGTGGGCTTCATAAAGTTTTATGGTTGGGATATTTGTAAGAGAGTTGAGATATTTTGACTTGGGTTGGATTAAGAAAGTCTTAAGCTTGACTTAGGAATGTGCAAATGATTAAGGCTTGGATTAAGCTTGGGTTAAGATTAGATTAGGTTTGTTAGAGATGGGCAAGTGGATGGCATTTAATGAGGGTGGGTGAAGGAGGAGATATTTGTTGGCTTTGGCTTGGGTTAGCAAGTCTTAACCCATGTTTAGGGAATGTGACAAGGTTAGGGGGGGATTAGGATTAGGGTCAAAGATAAGGATTGACATCTTCTAGAAGAGTCTAGGCTTTGGATGAGGATGAAGACTTTCTAGAAGAGTCTAGAACTTCCTAGCATGAAGATAAATAAAATTTTTAGAAAATAAATGAAGTTTTATTTATTTCAAGGGTTTGGGTTGAGGAGATATTTATTAAAATATTTTTAATAAACATGAGGATTAATATTTAATCTTAATTAAATATTTTGAGTTGGGATTAGGGGTAGGAAATGATGGGATTAGCCTTTAATCAAAATTAAAGAAGGATTAGAAGATTTTGGAAGAGGTTAGTGGTCTTAAGGAAATTGGCCAAGTTTTAGGCAAAAAATAAATAAATAATTTATTTTGGGATTTTTGGTCAATTTATTAATTAAATAATTAATAAATAAGGAAATAATGTTTAAATAAAATTTAAACATTTTTGGGAGGCATTCCTTAATTAAATAATTTTAATTAAGATAAAGAGACTAATGACATAAAAATAAATAAATAAATAAATAAAATAATTAATTAATAAATGATGATGTCATCAAGGACTTTTTCAAAAAATAAAAATACTTTATTTTCTAAAGGATTTTTAGGTGTCTACATTTTGCCCCTCTTTGACATAGTGTTGAAACAACATATTTCAAAGAAGTTCAGATATAAATGACACAAGGAAGATGACTTTATGGACCAATACAGTTGCCCCAGTCTTGAGTAGAAGAGAGAGAATGGATTGCATGATGCCCCCTCAAGAAGGCGACGGGGAGAGAAAATGAGGCTCGATGATTTCTTGAAAAATACAAGAATCTGAGATGAGCAAGGAGACTCAGATTGGCAAAGAGAAGGGGCTGAATTAGCTCAAACTCTCACTATGGGAGAATGATAAAGGGAGAATCAGAGGCACAAGAGTAAATAAGCTTAAGACTTCAGGGGAGATAGAGGATGAAGGAGCAGAGCACCATAAAAATGAATCTAGGATAAGGGAATGGATGAGGGGATTATAAAGCTGATCCAATAGGATTTCAAAGAGTCAGATTGGCAAAAGATGGGTTTTGGAGATCCCTAGGACTAGGATTGTGGATCTCGAAAGATGAGGCTTGGTGGATTGATTGGATTGGTGGATCCCTAAGACTAGGATTATGGTTCTTGAAAGATGAGGCTTGGTGGATTGATTTGATGGGTGTATCCCTAAGACTAGGATTATGGATCTCTAATGCTAAGAGTGATGATTAATTCTAAGAATATGGTTCCACAAGCCGGGGTAGGAGAGATGGATGCTAGATATGGATGGGGGATAATGGAGATGAAGGGAATCCATTGAAGCTTTTTGAGCAGGGGGATACTTCAAAGAGAAGTACCACCATGTTTTTGAGCACTAGATTTGCTATAGGACTATTGGTTAATTGCCAAGGGTACCAAGAAAATCAAGGCCTTTTCACCAACTATCCAGAGGACTGACTGACTGACTCAAAAAAAAAACATAAGGATTTCCCTAGTAGCACACATGAAACCCCAAAGAAATAGCGTGGAACCGACACTAGGTAACCCACAAGAAGAAAAGAAAAAACAAATGAAAGACCTGATCAATACCTTACGCTCAGATTGCCCCACTCGTAGCATACCATGATATGGAAGATCGTGGCAACCATGAGGAGGGAACAAGGAGATTACTTGGAAAAGATACTTCAAGATCCAAAAGGGAAGATTCCAAATCAAAAGAAAGAAAAAATCCAAAAGAGAACCGTTTGCCAATGAGATGGGTAGGACGAGGTACTAACGGACCAAGATTAGACATGAAGAAAGCTATATCCTACAAGGATCTATCAGAGAGCACCTAAGCTGGTGGATTTGGATTAGTGATGCACTTGGCAAGCTAAACTAAGAAGGATAACACTTTGGTGATAGGAGATCTAGCTAAATGATGCATTTGGAATAGCTAACCAAGATTTGTGCGATGTGTGCAAGATGCTAATCAAGGATGAACTAACACAAAAGCTGGATAGATATAATGGTACTAAGCTAAAGAGGATGTAAAATCTGACGGACCAAGATATGGTACAAATGTACAAGTTGTTTTTGAAAAGATTCGATATACAAGCTATGATATAGGGTATGATACAAGCATTGGATACAAGATTATTTACAAGTTGTACAGGAGCTTCAGATGATAAGATAACGGGATGGCTCAAGTTGATGCAAGATGCAGAAGCTAAGGATGAGGTGATAGGGGAAGATATGGATTTGGCAGGATGCATCCAATGATGATGATAGATGTGCCACCAAGGATGGGGACAATGCTAAGGTTGGTGGTAGCTGAGTTGATAGATGGCGCTAGAGTGAATGGCTAATGAGAGGATTACATTGGATTTGCATGAGGATAGCCTAGAGCGAGATACCAATAACAAGGGAGGATGGACAAGAAAAGATATCCAAGGAATATAGTGCCCCCAGTTAGAAGATGACATGCAAAAGGAGGTCTTACGGTGGATGTGATAGGATTTAAGCTAGGATGGAAAAGTTGAAGGCACTAGGGAGATGGATGATAGATGGGATGATGGGGTGAGGTTGCAGAAGATAAGAGGATAGTGATAGATAAAAGTTGGAGGATGAAAGATAGGTGGATAAATTGGAAGATGGAGCTGGATGGAAAGATGTGACCAAAACCATGAGGATGATAGGCTAAGCTGGGGATAGTTGGATTATGCATGATGATTGTTTGCCAAGTTTTCATCATGGTACTTGTCCAAGGTGCTTGAATTGCCAAGTTTTCACCAGTGGACACTTTATTTTTATTTATTCTTTTGACTTTTTGAATTTGGACTTAGCTGGAATGATTTTGGCTTTCTTCAGCTATTTTTGGCTTTTTTGGGATTTTTCACTAGTTGTTGGAATGTTCAATTTTGTTGCTAGCTGTTGGTACATTGGATGTGTGATTTATGCAATAGATCAGATTAGATAGGATTGATGGTAGGAGATGGAGAGATGAAAAGGCTAGAAAGGAGCATGAGATGGGGATGCTTGTAGGATCAACATTGTCACATGTTGGGATGGTTGTGAAAAGAGCATATGGGGGATAGATGGTAGATGCGAGCTTGATGGAGGATTTTTGAAAGCGCACTTGGGGATATAGGCACCCAAGATGGAGTTAGGAGATGGGGGACACGAGTCACTAGATGGGGGATTAGCAATGGTGGATGCCATTATGCATTGGGTTTCAACTTTTTTCTTTGGGATCCACATGGTTTTGGATTTTGTTTTCATAGGCTTTTGCATTGTTTTTCATTCTTTGATTGGATTTTTCCTTTTTGGAGTATGTCTTTTAGAATAGACATATGATTTCCTAGGATGTGGATTTTTGGCTTTATGCATTTTGAAGTTAGCATTCACATTGCTGTGGTAAGCGTTGGGAAGATGGTTAGGAGAAGCTTTGTGAGATGGAGAGGATATTAAAGAGCATGTAGGGGGAGTATGTTAGAAACACTAAATTAAAACAATAAAAAAGCATTTGCATAATAATTTAACATAACTTCATGAGAGACAAAGTGAAGTTCTCAAATGAGAATATGAGCCATGGATAGGCTCTCTCAATGAGGATGATCACTTGATGTAGAGGTGTGTTTAATAGCTACGATAGCTTGATTATGTATGTATGCTCAAATGCTCAAACGGGCTTCAATGGAGGATTTTTGATAGATTTTGGTGAATGGATTTGATGTAAAAATGGCTTCTCAAAATGACATTATGGCTTTACTTTCTAGATTGTGTTAAAATGGCTTGGGAGAGGATTCCTTAAATAGGCAAAGGGCTTGAGGGATCAAGGGTTAGGATACAAGGATGGGAGAAAGCTTATGGAAGGTTTAGATTGAATGAGAAGAGAGCACATGGATTGTGCTTCTTTATAGCCAATTAAAGAGTGACACATGTCACAGGGTCATTGGTTAGAGCAAGAGGGGTTGAGGGGTCAACAAAGGAGGCTCAAAGGTCATAAAGACCCTCATAATGGCTTGTAAGAGTCATTTATGGCTTTGTGGGCTTCACAAAGTTTTATGGTTGGGATATTTGTAAGAGAGTTGAGATATTTTGACTTGGGTTAGATCAAGAAAGTCTTAAGCTTGACTTAGGAATGTGCAAATGATTAAGGCTTGGATTAGGCTAGAGTTAAGATTAGATTAGGCTTGTTAGAGATGGGCAAGTGGATGTCATTTAATGAGGGTGGGTGAAGGAGGAGATATTGGTTGGATTTGGCTTGGGTTAGCAAGTCTTAACCCATGTTTAGGGAATGTGACAAGGTAGGGGGGGGGGATTAGGATTAGGGTCAAAGATAAGGATTGATATCTTCTAAAAGAGTCTAGGCTTTGGATGAGGATGAAGACTTCGTAGAAGAGTTTAGAACTTCCTAGGATGAGGATAAATAAGGTTTCTAGGAAATAAATAAAGTTTTATTTATTTCAAGGGTTTGGGTTGAGGAGATAATTATTAAAATATTTTTAATAAACATGAGGATTAATATTTAATCTTAATTAAATATTTTGAGTTGGGATTAGGGGTAGGAAATGATGGGATTAGCCTTTAATCAAAATTAAAGAAGGATTAGAAGATTTTGGAAGAGGTTAGTGGTCTTAAGGAAACTGGCCAAGTTTTGGGCAAAAAATAAATAAATTATTTATTTTAGAATTTTTGGTCAATTTATTAATTAAATAATTAATAAATAAAGAAATAATGTTTAAATAATATTTAAACATTTTTGGGAGGGATTCCTTAATTAAATATTTTAAATTAAGATAAAGGGATTTCATGGCATAAAAATAAATAAATAAATTAAATAATTAATTAATTAATAAATGATGATGTCATCAGGGACTTTTTCATAAAATAAAAATACTTTATTTTTTAAAAGATTTTTAGGTGTCTACAACTATTGCTTTCTAAATGTTGTATTAGTCTAGGGTAAATCTTTTGGATTAAGGTTGACCTATTAGTCATTTGTAAATCCTTTAACTAGGTGACATTCCAAGTGAATGATGTAAAGTCCTCTAACAAGGCTCACTCCTAATAGGGTGATTGAAATCCTTTAACCAAGTCACATTTAATAGTGTGCATTGTAACCTTCAACTGGGTTGGCCTTTCATAAGGTATTCATTTAGAAGAGTGAGAATAAGTAGCATGTTACTGGTGGTTTTTTTCAAATTGGGTTTCCATGTTAAATCATTGTGTTAAGTGTGGTATTAAATTTGTTATGTTTGATATTTATATTTCTACAAATTGCTTTGATAGTAACCTACAAGTTTAAGTGATTGCATAATCTAATGGATTCATGCATGACAAAATGTTTTTGTGGATATGGGTTCACTAAGTTGTGAAAGGTTTTAATTGTACATCTGGACCTTGGATAACTGATTCATCCTCCCTCTTAGTTATTCTAAATAATTATGACATCTTTATCCTTTGACTATGGATTAGATGGTGGATAAAAAGAATCACAAGAAAATGATGATTAACATTGCTTCTATTTTCAATTATTCTAAATTTTATGAAGTCAAAGATTGTCCTACTACTCATGAAATATTGAATAAGATGGAAAATATCTATGGAGGAGATGAAAATGTCAAGAGATCCAAAATAAAAAGTCTAAGAGGCTAGTTTGATCAGATGAAAACGAGAGAAGATGAAAATATTGCTAAATACAGTGAAAGAATCAAGGCAAGTGTGAGTGCACTCAGAGTTGTAGGAGAAAAAATAGATGACATGGAAATAGTCAACAAGCTATTACTTAGAACTCTTCTTCCTATTTATGCAATTAGAATTTTAGCTATTCAAGAGATGAGATGTGATCCCAAAAATGACATAACTTTGGATGCACTAGTGGTAAGATTAACAAAATTTGAGTTGGATAACTTTGATAACTATCTTCCTAGATCTCACAACATAGAATCAACATTCAAAGAAAAAATAACTCTTGGTAAAAAAGGATGAAACTCAAAATGAAAATAGACTAACAATGAAGAAGATGGAGATTCATATAATGACCTTGAAGCTATTGAAGCCCTACTTGCAAGAAGGTTACCAAGATGCAAAGGTAAATATAAAGGAAAAATTACATTGATTTTCTTCTCTTATAAAGATTTTGGACACATTGCTACATGGTGTCTAGACAAAGAAAAAAAACATGAAAAAAATTCAAAAAGTTCAAAGGAAAGAAAGATTTCAAAAGCTACAAAGACTACAAAGATAAAGGTAAGAAATCTTGTTATATTGCTAAAGATTCTGATAGTGATGTTGAAGATGAAATGCTATATATTTCTATAAAATATGAGTCATATGATGAGGATAATAAAAAGATGGCACTTATGTCTCATGTTAGTAAGAATGACACATGGATAATAGATAGTGGTTGTTCTCATCACATGTCTGGTGATAAAACTAAGTTTGAATACTTGGAGTACTATGATGGTGGAAGTGTTAAATTTGGAAATAATGAACTATATTATGTGATGGGAAAAGGATGCATTGAATTAACTAATGAACTCAAATGTGATAATGCTTATTAGTTTGAAGGACTAAGACACAATCTCCTAAGTATGGCACATTTGAACAACATTGGATACACAATAGAATTCATGAATGGGAAGGTTAGGCTACTCAATGGTAAAGGAAACCTATTCGGATCAAGAAATCAGACAAATGGTAATTTTTTAAACCTATACTTCACTGACACTATATGTTTTCTAGCTTAGACAGAGGAAACTAAGTCTCAGTCAGAGGAAATATTGAAGACCTTTAGAATAGAAGACTCCAAACTAGTTGGAACACCTATGTCTACTGGACATAAAATATCAAAGAATGATGATTCAAAAGAGGTAAATTGGACTAACTATAGTTCTATGATTGGAAAACTTTAGTATGTGGTTCAGACAAGACTTGATATTGCATTAGCATTTGGTATAGTTGCAAGGTTTTCTATAAATCCTAGAGAAATTCATATGATGTCAATTAAAAGAATTATGAGATATCTAAAAGGCACTCAAGAATATGGTCTATGGTACAAGAAATGAGAAAAACTTGATTTAAAAGTATTAACTAATGTAGATTGGGTTGGAATCATTGATGACAGAAAGAGCAGTAGTGGAGGAGCATTCTTTCTTGGAAAGAGGCTAGTGTCATGGACTAGTATGAAGAAAAATTGCAATTTCTCAGTTTACAATAGAGACAAAATATGTTGTTATAGCAGTAAATTATTCCAATACAATCTAGATCAAGAAACTATTGTCAAGAATAAAGGAAGAAGTCAAGGACCCAATGGTTATCTATGGTGATAACACAAGTGCAATCTTCATATCCAAAAATCTAGTGATGCACTGTAAGACAAAACACGCTGCAATCAAGTATCCTTTTCTTAGATAATTAGTTCAAGATAATGTAATGAAATAACTTGCACAATGGAAGAGATAATATGAAATTTTCTATAAATACTTGATAATAACTAAGAGTAATAGGCCACTTTGAGGGGGTAGTCTCCAAATATCTCCAATGTGAATATACTTCACAATATGATGTTGAAATAAGAATCACAACCTCCTATAAATACCTAATTATGCTTAGGATGAATAGACACAACCCTACATAACACCTAGGATGAGCTATCTATCTACCTAAATAATAATATAATAATAATAACATGACTTAATTAAGGATTAAGATAGCCACAAGTTGACTATTCATAACCCTATATACACCAATATTAAGGGTGTAGCATGCCCCCTCTCTTTAAAGAAGCATTTTCCTCAATGCTAACCAAGTGTGGATTCTTTTGAATAAACTCCTCATCCTCCCATGTGGTCTATTCAACTAGTAAATTATTCCATTGGATAAGATGTTGGATGAGGGTTATATTCCTTAGCTTCTTCATGTGTGTTTGAAGAATTCACTTTGGTTTCAAAATTATTCTTCTTTTTTCATCAATATCTAGTAGTACTATTTGAGTAGCAGTATTCTACCCAATTACCTTCTTCTAACAAGAAATGTGAAAAATTGAATGTAGCTTTGTTGTTGTTGGTAATGTTGGATACAATTGATTAATTGTGTGTTTTATTTGATGTTAGAAAAAATTCATATTAGTTGACAGTCAGTGCATATTGAGCTCACTTGGTTAGTGAAGACAGTTTTCTTATCTACCGAGTGTTCCTGAGTCTACTCTATATAGAAGGCAGTATCTACCAAGCTCACTTAAATTTATGCAAAAAAGAGTCTTATCTGAGTTCACTTGGTTAATAAAGGGGAATTGAATAGAGCTAATATTAACTAAGTTCACTTGGTTACTAAAGGAATTTTGTAAGTTCACAGTGTTAATCGAGCTCCTATTGGTTAACATAGGGAATCGCTTCAGAATTAGTTTCTATTGAGTTGGGTCAGCTCCTAAAGGATTTTCTTATTTTGGTATGTAAAGCTCAATTAATTTACCTATTGATTCTAGCTAACTATGGTAATGAATATTGGTTATTCTAATTTGTATTTAAGCCAACTTGATAATCTAGAAGGTATAAGTAAAAGGTCAATTTTTGATTTCAAAGTATGCAAGTTGAATGAATGAGATAAGAAGAGAGGAAGCAAACTTGAAGGATAAGTAGGTATTCTTGTAAAGTAGAAAAGTATTATTCGATTAGGAAGGATCAAGTATAAGCTAGAACAGAGATCTGTAAGTAGCAATTCAGTTGCATCACAATTAGGTCATTTCATTGTTACTCTCTAACCATTGTAGTAGTGATCTAAAATATCTTAATGAAGTTGGTTTAGCAACCATTTGATAATCCTCTAACAAGGTGGAACTTCCATTGAATTTTTTCAAGACCTTTTACAAGGCCACTCCTAACAGGGTGATTAAATCCTTTAATAGGGTCACACCTAACAATGTGTTTTGTAACCTTTAACAAGGTTGGCTCCTAACAGGGCTCACTTCAGAACAGTAAAAAATAGTAACTAGTTGCAATTGGTGGTATTTCCCAAATTGGGTTTCCATGTTAAATCCTGGTGTCATATGTGTTCATGTTATTTCTTTCATGCTTGCAAACAAATTACTAATAATATCTTAAGATCTGCTAAGTTAAACACACTCTACATTTATCGAGTTACATCAATTTTTGTATGCTTACCGAGTATTAGCAATAATTAGTTTTATTAGTCTGAATTTTATTTGACATCTAAGGGATATAGAATTTATTTTAGTAGTAATTGATTCACCCCTCCCCTCTCAATTACTTCTCTTATATTTCCAACAGGTAAGTCTAGCTTGTAGGCAACAATACCAATATTTTGCATGATTTGGTATGGTCCATAATTTCTTGGAGACAATTTTTTTTTGGTTGCTTCATTCAAATTTTTTTATAAGGCTACAATCTCAAGAAGACCCAATCCCCAACTTCAAAATTTCTTTCACTACGATGTTGGTCTACTTGTTGTTTCATTCAATTTTGTGTCATAGCTAAATTCTCCTTGAGTCCTGGAAGTACTTTTTGTTGATGAAGCAAGTTGTCCTCTACTACCTAAAATCTTGGTGACACCTTTAATAATATTGATGCAATGAAAGGAGGATGATATCCACAAAATGCCAAAAATGGAGACATTTTATGAGCTATGAAAAAATGTATTGTACCACCATTTTGCAAGAGGTAGCCAATCTACCCACTAAGATTGTTTCTCTAAAGTGAAACATCATACATATCCTTCCCAAAATGTATTAACAACCTTAGTTTTCCCATCTAATTAAGAATGGTATGAAGAACTATGAGCCAATTGAGTACTCAAACATGAGAATAAATCTTTCCAAAAGTGACGAGTAAAGATAGGATCACGATTACTGACAATAACCTTATGTGTACCATATATCTTTTGGATATTCTCCAAGAATTTTTTATATACAATCTCAAAGTCATATCCCAACATCTTAGTGACCCATTTTTGTTGCTCTTCTGAAGATAGTATCTATTCTAAAAAACATTTTAGGCTATCATGATCTATCTTAACCTTGAAGTGTCAACCAATTAAACAAGGCCTGCATTATTTAATTGCATGAATGATTGATAGGATTTCCTTCTCATAAATAGATTTGAGTTTATTTTTACCTTTTAATTAACAAATCACAAAAGTAAAATTTTGAACTTATTGCATGAGAAATGCTTGTATCGCATTTCTAGATGCATCACATTCCACAATGAATTCCTTGGTGAAGTTTGGAGTGGCAAGCATTGGAGTTGTACAAACAACCTTCTTCAATTTCTCAAACACTACATTAGAAGATTCATTCCAACGAAAAGAATCCCTCTTTAATAGAGTGGTGAGGGTTCTGCTAGATACGACCATAATTCTTCACAAATCTTCTATAGTACCCTGTCAATTGCAAGAAACCCTTCATCTTCTTAATGGTTTTTGGAATAGGTCATTCTGTGATAGCCTTAATTTTTTTAGGGTCCACATTTACTTCTTCATGTGAGACTATGTCCCAAATACTGCACCTTCTTAAGACCAAAAGAACACTTGGATGGTTTAGCATTAAGTTGATGATCTTCGAGTAATTGTAATGTTTGATCTACATGCTATAAATTTTCTTCCCAATTATTTTTATAAATCAATATATCATCAAACAATATTAATGCAAACTTTCTCAAGAACTTAAAAATGGAATTCATCAAAATTTGGAATGTAGATGGTGCATTGGTAAGACTAATGACATCATCAAAAATTCATAATGACCCTCATTAGCTTGAAATATTGTCTTACAAATATCTTCCTCCTTAATCTAAATTTATTGATAACTTGATCTAAGATCTAACTTGGTAAAATACATAGCTCCATTTAATTAATCTAGCAAATCATCAATGAATGGAATAGGAAAGTTATCTTTAATGGTGTACTTTTTGAGAACTCTATAATCTAGACACATGTGCCAAGTTTCATCCTTCTTACACACCATCACCATAGGTGAGGAGTAAGCACTTTGGCAATGCCTGATAGTTCTTGCCTTTAGCATTTCCTCAAAAAAAATTCTATCTCACATTTTTTTATGTGTGGGTACCTGTAAGGCCTAATGTTTGGTGGCTAGCTCTCTAGAATTAGTTGTATGGCATGGTCATGACCCCTATTAGGATGAAGTCCTTTAGGCATATCTCCAAGAATCATTCAGTGATGATCAATTATTGCTTGTAAATCTGGGTGAGTAAGAGCATTAGATTGAGAGACTTCTAATGAACATAGATAGGCCCTAAATCCATCTGATCCTTTCTTAAGCAACTTTTGCATTTGATGAGAGCTTACCATCTATGGGGATTTTTCCTTCAACCCCCTTAGCTCCACTATCTTTCCTTTTGATTGAAATCCCATGAATAGTTCTTGGAAGTTCATCTCAATTGTTCCCAATATAGGAAGACATTGTACGTCTCCCAAAACAATATCTGCCACACCCATGTATATTGCATACATTGGGGTATCAAGTTGATAATATCCCATACATAATTTGATGTTATGCACTTCCCTGGACAACTAATTATACCCTCATCTATAATCAAAACTTAAAAATCTAGGTCTGGATATATAAAACAATTTAGAAGAGTTGCCAAGGTTTTTTTGATCAAATTATGAGTACTACCTCAGTTGATCAACATTGTTACTATTTGCTTCTTTTAGAAACTCGCTACCTTGAGAGTTTATGGTATACTTAAGCCTGAAAATGCATGACAAGAAATGATTAGTTGGGAATCATATGATTCCTCATTTGACTCCCTATCCTCCTCTAGTATGTGTTCATCATCTTCTTCATCACTTGGACCTTCAATATAGAACAATTTATTTTCACTATATTTATGTCCTCAACTGTATTTACTATCACAATTGATACACAACCCTTTTTCTCTCTTCTCATTTTGTTGTGGATTCAATCTAGTAGGTTGAGGAAGAGAAGGTGTTTAATATCCTTTTTCTCTTGTCACATTAGCCCCTTGCTTTCTAGGAATCAAGAAATTCTCCTCTACCTCGTGTGTGAAAATAAAAAACTCATTTACTAAGCTAGAACTAAACATGTGCACCTTATGTTGAATGTGATCCTTGAGACCACCCAAGAATAAATCATTCAAGTTCTCCTTTGTAATTGTATCCACTCTCAAGGAAAGATTTTGGAATTTTTTAATGTAATCATTAACTGACCCTATCTGTTGAAGCTTAGAAAGCTAGCTAAAGAAGTTGTCTATCACACTATTGTTATATTGTTCTTGGAGTTCTTCTCTAAAAATTGACCATGATACAATGAGACCCTTTTTCCTCTGATGAGTACAAAGCCAATGATACCAAATGAATTGATTTGGTTCTAGATATAAGGAAGCTATTGTGACCTTTTATCCATATGGGGTTTGATGTACTTAAAAAAATCCTCCATTTGGTTTATCCATGTTAGAGGACCCTTGCCATCAAACTTGTGCATATCCACCTTTGGAAAAAATTACTAGATCCCATAGGAGTATTAAAATTTGTGTTATTATTAGTCAACTCGTAGGTTTCACCTTGATTTCTTGAGAAATCCTTCCTTGGTTAATTCATATAGGTGCTTAACATGATTTTTATATCTAATATATCTCATTGTAGGTCACACATATCCCTCTTAACCTCTTCCTTAAACTTACTTATTTCTTCATTGGGATTACTTTGTTGTTTCCCAATCCTGATCATAGGATTCCCCTAATGTGGTAGCATTCATTTTGCCTCTTTTTGGAGGTCTAGTCATGATGGAAACCAATCATACAAATGAAATTCTTTGATTTTTTAATTTTATTTTTAATGTAACTTACTAAGGCCAAGATACCCTTACTCAGAAAAATTCGAAAAAAATAGCAAATTTCCTACCTTGAGAGTGAATTTTACTAATTTTTCAATAACTTGCTTATTTTTTCTTCAATTTCTCCAAGCTTTGAAATGTAGGATCCTCTACTATGTATTCAAAAACCCAATACAAGTTATACTCCAATTCTGCATGATGTGAGAGATATGTAGATCTCAATAAAATGTGTAGAAATAGTAATTCTACAATATTTTTCTCAAATTCTCTCAAATTCCTCTAAAATTTGGACATATTTAATATGGTCTACAAAATCCCTTTAAAAATATTAAAATATTCTCTAAAATATGAAAGTTATGATCTTCCCAAAATCGCCTCCAATGTTGAGAAAAAATCTTGCCTCTATGGTGCCAAGATCATGCTCTGATACCACTTGTAATGAAATAACTTGCACAATGGAAGAGATAATATGAAATATTCTATAAATACTTGATAATAACTAAGAGTAATAAGCCACTTCGAGAGGGAAACCTCCAAATATCTCCAATGAGTACACACTTCACAATATGATGTTGAAATAAGACTCACAACCTCCTATATATAGCTAATTATGCTTAGGTTGAGTAGACACAATGCTTCATAGCACCTAGCTGACCTACTTACCTAAATAGTAATATAATAATGGTAAAATGACTTAATTAAGGGTTAAAATAGCCACAAGTTGACTATTGACAACCCTATATACACCAATATTAAGGGCAAAGTAGATAAAGGTTTTAGATTGGAATCTGTGAACACAAAGGAGCAGGTTGCTGACATATTTACCAAACCATTACCTAAGGATGCTTTTTTTTATCCTATAGGAATTCTAGGGATCATTATCCTATCTAATGCTCACTAGAGTATGATTATTGATGCATCAAACTAACTACATTGAAGATCTATTAGGTTGATGCAAAGAACTTAGAGATCATTGTATATGAATCAGTGCATCTGGTACATTATAAACTCATTGTCAATCTTTGGAATTTGATGTCAAAGAGGGAGAGATTGAATATGTCATATCAAAAGAATTGAATGATAGTTTGATGAATTAGAGGAAGAAATTTGTATATCAGCAAGAGGGAGAACTTGATCTGATGGAGTCTGAAGATAAGATGTCAGAGGAAGCATCTCATAGGGAGTTCTCATAGATGACAAATTAGAATGAAACTAAGGATGTTTTAAAATCATTTAAATCATTCTAATTGCTCTAAGTTTCATTTGTTTATGACATTTAGTGTTGTCATCAATGCTAAAGAGGGGGATTGTTGAAAATAATTATTCAATTACATATTGTCATTGATGTAACACAAATTATAATAGAGCACTACCAATATTAATCATGCTCATAAGAATCTACTATCAATCAAGAAAAAGTTTAGAAGAAGCTAGGTCCAATGATCAAGTGCAAATTGATCTAGGTCGGTCATTGAAGGATTCTTATGTAAACTAAGCCAAGTCAGTTACCAAAGGGGTTCAATGTAAATCAAGTTAGTTCAATTACCAAGGAACTCAGTGGTAACTAAGTGAACCAATTTTAGTGTTAGTCAACCTACAATAGAACATTTTTTATTTTTATTTTTTTTATGCAAGATAACGTAGTGGATGTTAATTGTTTGTTTGTATGGGTGTTCAAGCTAACTTGACATTGGGTTTTATTTATGAAAGGTCAAGCTATGGATTGAAATATGAATATATGTAAGAATACGATGAAAATAAAGAAGGAGATCTAATTAAGGGAAGAATATTCTAATTAGGTAGTATCTAGAGGATAAGCTAGAACAATGATCTAAATCTACAAATTAGTTACTTCAATAATTAGGTCAATCATTGTTACTTTCTAACAATTGTACTAGTGAAGAAATATCTTAATAGAGTTGACTTAATAATCATTCTTGTAAATCCTCTAACAAGGTGGAATTTCTAGATTGAAGTGTCTTAAAGACATCTAACAAGGCCACTCCTTGTGATATTGCCATGAGGATTTAACTATGTGATTTTTGAGTCAAATTTATTGACCCATGTTTCATGAGTAGTGATTCAAGATGAGTCCATCTCTCATGAGAATAAAAAGAACACTTGGTACGCATTTGATCTAGGTGATTTTCATAGGGGTGAAGCACCAAGACTTCTCGAGAGGTCACTCATCCCAATACTACTCCAGTATAAGTGCACTTAACTACGGAGTTTCCTCCGTGGTTAAACCCAAAGCTTGCAACCCCATTTGTAAAACATTCACCAAGTATTGTTCCTTATTGATTAGAAAGCCCCTTAAGCTCATCAATTAATAAGTAGGAGATAATTTCCTCAGGAATTCAAATTATGATATTGCTATTAGGATTTAATTGTGTGATTTTTGAGTCAAAATCATTGACCCATGTTTCATGAGTAGTGATTCAACATGAAACATGGGTCAATGAGTTTGACTTGAAAATCACATAGTTAAATATTGATAGCAATATCACAATTTGACTTGCTATGGAAATTATCTCCTACTTATCAAGGCCACTCCTCACAGGGTGATTCAAATCCTTTAACAGGGTCACACCCAACAATGTGTTTTTTAACCTTTAATACGGACGACTCATGTTATTTTCTTATTTCTTTATCTTTTTACAACTACATTACTAAAGGTTAATACACATTAATATCTCAAGATTTCTTTGTTAATCTAGTTATAGTGAATATCTATTTCTAACTGAGTTGTGCAAGGATTTGATTTAATAAGAAGTTTTTCTTGACATCTAAGGGATTTGGAATTGTTTTAGTGGTAATTGATTCACCCCTCCCCTCTCAATTAATCCTCTTATATTTCCAACAAGTGGGTGCAAAGAAACAGATAAAAGATATCTAGTCATAGATAGGCAATATTGACCATTAGGCAGATAATGTTGAGCATGCAGAATCAGAACTAGAACCTAAAGAAGAAAGAGTTAATGAGCCTGAGATTATTTTTCAAGATGAAACTATTTAAGAAAAAAGAAGGATATGCTAACAAAGTATGTAAGAAGAAATCACAAACCTAAACAAATAATTGGTGCTATTGAATCAAGTGTTATGACAAGGAAAAGACTAAGAGATGATACTTGTCTACTTTGTGAATTTGAGCCTAAACCAGTGAAGGACGCTCTAAACAATGAAGATTGGATCCAAGAAATGAATGGTGAAATTGAACAAATTGAGAAGAAAAATACTTGGACCCTAGTACAAGTACCAAAAGAAAAATATATATTTGGAAAAAAATGGGTTTTTAGAAATAAGATGAATGAAAATGGTGAAGTTATAAGGAACAAGGAAAGACTAGTATGTAAAGTGTTGGTCTAATTTTTACAAAATAAAATTTTCCTAGTTCTAGGTATAAAAATCAAAATAATTTCTATGTCTTGCCTACTAGGGTTTTGGTTTTTTGTTGTTGCAATTTTAAATCTTTAAAAACTTATGAGAACCTTATTAAACCCTAAGCCTTATGCCCAGTTGCGCACGTTAGGTCTTGTACTTTTAAATTTTTTTGGGGCATGAAGCTATTTAAATTTTGAATATTCCTTCGGGATCCATTTGAGTTACCACTTTTTCAATGTTGGTTACCAAAGTGGTTCTCACTATATGATCTTTACTAGATCTGGTTGTTATGTCGCATAGAGGAAATGCAAGGTTTTTAATGCATGCAACATAGTGACTACCATGAAATGGAATGGTAGTGTCACAAAGTGGAGGGTCAGCACTAGAAATCTTCAATGTTTCAAAGCTTTGGTGACGTGATTGATGTCAAAGTTGTCAGTGCCAGAGAAGGAACTAGTTGGAACAAGTTAAAAGAGGCATCACCAATGTTTTTTTTCCCAACGGGTCACTATGTCATGATCGAAAAATCCTTGTGCCTTGCTGGTAGTGACACAACACCTTACCGGAGAATAAAAAGGATGGAAATTTTTGAAAAGAAATGGTGACTATAAAGTTCTAAGTTAATAATATGGATGTGTGCCTTTATTTCTTTGTCAGAGGTATTGATTATGGTAATTATGATTAAAAAGTGGATATATTCCCAATGCCAAATTCTCAATAGTATTCATCAGGTTGCTATGTCGCAACTAGAAAAATAATGAATCTTGTCGGTAGCAACACAATGACTTGATGGGAATTGGGTTTACGAAAGCAATTTATAAGGTGGGTCCCAACAATCTTCTCATAAAAAATGAGCCACGTTATATTTATTGACATGTTGGCATCCTACAGAGAAATGTGTATATGCTAGAAAGTTTTAAGAACATGGGAGGTTGCTATGTCATGACTAGAAAATCCTTGCGCCTTGCCGGTAGTGACATAGTGGCTTGCCTAAAAATATGGAACATGGTAGGGCCCAATCATATGTTGTCACAAAAAGGATTAAAATATTAAATTCATTGCCTACTTGTCAGGACATTTCCAAGTCATACGTAACATGGACCCACACTTGAAAGGAAAGGGTAGATGTAAGTTTGTGATCATCAGATCAAGCTTAGATCAATGATTATCACTTCATCACAATGGAGAATTGCTCACTTTTTACTCAATGTGACATGGTGACTAAGGTAAAGAACGTGGGGATCCACCATAGTTAAATGAAAATTAATGCAGATTCCATGCCATCAGATGAAGATTATATCAATGGTTTTCCCTTCGTCATTATGAGGAGTTGCTCACTCTTTAAGGGTAGTGACATAGCGACTAAAGGGAGAAAAGGAGGGACCCACCATAGTTTTATTGAATCATAAATCAAAAGCTCATCATTATATTGAAATGAAATCAATGGCTATCACTATGTCGCATAGACAACATGCTCACTTTTTTTGCATAGCGATGTAGTGACTGGGTGACACGTGTCCTTGAAAACTAGTGGGTCCAATTTATAGTACCAAAAGAAAAGGAAAAGATCATGTGGAGGATTTTTATTGGATTGAGTGGAAAATGAGTCATTCTTGTTTTCACTCCTAGATCATCAGATTTTTGAGGACAAATGGTGTAGTTAAAAAATTTGTATGTGGTGACACTCTGTTTCCCTTACTGTTCATTAATGATGAATGAAAGCTTCTTGTGCGAGCAAAAGACAAAGTATATTACAGAAAGATTTTCCATTTTTCATCTTACGTGAAATTTTTTTTAGGTTTGCAAAGAAGAAGTCATTGAGAATTTGTGTTGTGCATGATTGAACGTGAAAAAGCTTTCCTTTGTTCACAAGATATCGCAAAATTACAAAGAAAGATAATCAGAGAGTCAAGTAAGTTCCTTCACTCCATACTCTTCGAATTATTCTAGCTCTTTATAAACTATATTCAGTATGCCTCCAAAGAAGGTTTTCTCTGGTCAAGAAGACTATTTGGCTAGGAATATCCATGATGATCTTCTTGAGTTACTACTTGAATCCAGAAATGAAACTGTCAAAGTAAAAAAGTTAATCATATTAAACCCTAGACTTAAAATTCTAGATGGGTTATATGATAAAGGGAATTGGGTTAGGGATGCCAAAACTTCCCAACCTAGGCTTTCTTTGTTCAAAAAATGGTTTTTGGAAAGGAATTTATTTTCCCCTCATGCAAATATCTAGAACTTTGATTTGGAGAAGCTAGTGGTTCCTAGTGTCTTTACGGATTCTGACCTCTTAGAGGTTGTTGCAAAAAATTATGATCGAAAAATCAGAGTAGTGAGAAGAATTGATGGCAAGATTCTAATCACAATTAGCCTAGAGGAAATTTAAGAGGTATTTTTCCTAGAGCCATTGACAGAATATCATGTACCCATTTACTTGCAAGAGTTAGAAAAAGAATATTTATCAAAGAAGGATGCAATTAGGTAGGGTACACTAGGAGCACAAATAGGCACAATTGGAACTTTGCTAGCAATTACAACATCCTCTAAGGAACCTTTCAAAAAGGGGTATTTCAATATCCAAGCTGTGGAGGCATACAAGACTCTGTGTAGAGTTTTTAGTGAATATGAACATGATTTTATGTCCATAAGTTTTATGTATATGATTGTTCAAATTTCTTCTTTTGGTGTTGATGTTATTTTTTATTCTTCCTCCTATTTAGCAGAAGAAATTCATACAAGCCTAGTTGGGATTGTAAAGGAAAGGCAGAGAAAATTTTTGGTCATTATTATCTGTCGATGCATATGTTTTTGTTTAAGGGAGTAACATATTTTGGTAAGGAGGCACTACCAGTTCAGTTATGGAGTGCAGATATGACATGGGATACAAAGAAAGCTAGTTTTGTTAGATTTGATAGGTATTTTGCTTCAAAATTAAGGTGCCTCTTATTAAGTGACAATCCCAGAGTGCCTAAAGCACTAGTAAGTGTTATCAAGCCCATGGATAATCCTATTGGTTTGAAAGTATCATATAACTGGAGGGACATTATCCCATTCTCTGTTTCAACCATTTTTAGGATTTATGGTTTCAAAGGAACTCCACATGTATTGCCCAACCAGGTGTCATTAAAGGTAGGGGTAGCTAAGTTTTTGTGGTAGCTAGGGGGATTGGAGGAAAGTTATTTACTGAAAAGGCAAAGAGGGTCAATTTTTCCAACTTGCACCATAGCTCACCAATTTGTGATCACAAAAGGTGGTTGGCTATCCCTCTATAAAATACTAGATCAGTATAAGATGGCTATGTCTCATTCCTATTTTTGTGATGTTGAGGGATTCTATGACTTGGCTTTTAGGCACAAAGCCAAGCTTGGTAAAATAAAACATGAGCCATATTACCTTGTGGACATAATAAGAAATGAGTTCTCCTTGTAGGAACAAGAAACCAAGAAAGAAAAGTGGAAGCTTTTCTCTAGGGTTTTGGAGTTTATAAATTGTTTTGATGAAGATTATAGTCCTTTGGATAATGCCAGCATAGAGGTAGATAGGATCAATAAAATCATGATTACTTTTCCTAAAATAATGGAAACTATGAATGAGAAAAAAATAATTTTTTTATTAATACTTATCTAGATAAGGCCAAAGAAGTTATGAGGAGATTGGTATTCACTCCTAATGTAGGAGTAGGACAATTGATTGTTTAGAAAAGGTCAGGATATACTCTAATACAGAATAAGAAGGCCACTATGGATAAGGGTAAACATATAATAGAATCCACTAGTGTTGTCTTGGAAGAGAGACTTGATGAGCTCTCCCCTAAGAGGAAAAAAATAATAAAAGACCAAGGTCCTCACATTGAGGACTATTCTCCTACACAATCTCCTTTGCAGATTAAAGAAGAACAACTTACTGGAGAGAAAATTGAACAAATGGGTTCATAAGGAGGATTTTTTATTACCCAGATAGGACTAGATGAAGGAAACCCCTAGGAGCCTCCTATGCCAAGCCTAGATTTGACAGTGGAAAATTTTAAAGGAAGGGAACTAGACGCAGTGATAGAGCAAGCTAGTCAACAATTTTTGTTAGATGATAGTTTTGTTAAGTCCAAAGCTTTCCACCAATTTGCATGGAGAACAAACATAGGAAAGTATGAGGAAAGATGTAATAAGTTGAGAACAAAGCATCCAGAACTGGAGGAGGTAGCCTTTTTGAATCAAGTAAAAGAAGAGATGATGTAGGAATTCCAAAGTATAACCCCTAAAGATGGGAGGTAGATGGTGAAAGCATCACATATTTTACTGCTACCCAATTGGGATATAGTAGATGCTCTAATTTTTAATTCTATTTCAAATAAATTGGACCTACAGGATCAACACAAGAAAGAATTCCAAGGTACTAAATTTAGTGAGGATGAGGCTGCTTTGGTTATTTGGTCATTAAGGAAAGGATCAAGGGATATTTCATCACAGCCAGATGACTCTAGATTAATGGGGAATATCATTGTAAAAAGAGTAGCAGATAACACCCATGTAGAGGCAGCACATATGAATGTTGGAACATCTCACTTCATTCTGGCTACTATAGAGAAAGAAGAGAAGGTAATGTTTGAACTATGGAGTAAGTATGAGAGAGTTTTGGAGGCTTATAATAAAGAAGTTCAGAAAAGAATTGAACTTAAAAATAAGGTAATGGGGAGATCTTCTAGGCCAAGGATTATGTATCCTCACCCTCTAGTGGAACCTTTTAAATCCACTCCTCTCATAGAAATGCTAGATACTCCACAAAGGCCACAATATTACATAGCTGAAGATTTTGAAGAAGAAAAGAGCGAATTGTGGGCTTTACATGTAGAGCTGAATGTGCAATATGAAGACAAATTGAGAAAGGCTCTCATGTATCTAGTTCATAAAATTGAATGGCCATTATTTTATGATCAATTATCAAAAGTAATAAACATGTGGAATGAGATAAAAGAAAGTGATGAGGTCTTAAGACCTATTGTTAATAAGTGGAGTAAAAGGAGAAAGGAAATCACATTCTTGTGCTACTCTATCATAAGGTCTTCACATGATTAGATTGAAATAACTTACAATCTTGCTCATGATCTTATAGAATTTGATGATAGGAGAGTGGAGTTACAAAGAAGAATTGTTAGCTATTTGGATAAGTACAAGAGTGAGAAATTTGTTTTATTCCCACTTGCTTTGGATAAGAAAAATAAATTGAAAAGTAAAGATGAATGGGCTAAAGAATTAGATGATCTATTCTATTTAAGAATGAATGAAATCATAAATGAAAAAGGACATGCATGGTGGGCAGCCACAATAGAAGAAATAGTGAAAGCCCAATTATTCTTTGATTCTTTAAAGCAAGATTTTGTTAGTATTGATAAAGAGGCAAAATATGCAATAAAAAAGCAAAGAGATATTTTGTAGTTTAACTGGCTAGATGACACTCTCTTTGACAAGTGGATGGCTGATGTTGCTTCTAATGAGTAGTTGGAAGAGGTTGAGGTTGATGATGATGAAATGAATCTAGATGAAGTATAGATTATTGATACACCCTCAAAAGATTAGAAGAGTGAAGAAGACAAAGAAGCACAACCATCTCATGTGGAAAGTACCTTGGGCCAGATGGATGATGTGGCAAAAATGAAAACAAATATAACTATCACCTTGGTGGTACATGATGATGCAAGTGGAGATGCCGAAATAGAGTTGAATTTGTAGGAATTAGAGCCTAACACATCATTAGAAAACTTGACAGCTACATATGCCAAAGACTCAAAATAACTAAAGGCCAATCATGGGACTTGTAGCATTTACAAATGTAATAGAAGAGGGGCCTACCAAAAGAATAATTTGATGTATAAGTTTTTTTGTTGCACAGTTTCTTTCCTTTTTGTGACAGCTAAATGTAAATATCTTTTGTATAAGTTGACACCTGTCAATTCTCTATGCCTGAAGGTTGTTGCATCTCACTCTATTTAAATGAGATTCCAAGGCTAGAGAAGGGTTAGATTTCATTGTTAATTTTGGTCTATACTAAATATGGTTCAATCTAGTTTATCAACACAAAATTTATGATGTATTTTTTTGCAAATACTTGGGAATATATTGATGTTACAAGGGTCTAATGTTTTTTCTAGAGTCATTCTAAAGTCTATTACAATTGTATACAATTTTCAAAGGAGATGAATACAAAGTTGAACTATCCCCATATCTGATCTTGCTAAATTTTGTCTCCATTGTTATTACCTAGTTATTTTGATGTTGTGTGAGCAAAGCTTGTCCAATTGAATGCAATTCACTTAGATTGTATGTCAATTCATTATTGCTATTAATTCAATGAATCAAGTAAATGCTCTAGTGAATTAGATAGGGTTGCTAAGGTAATAGGAAGGATGTCTATAAGTATGAATTCCAGAAAGAATTGATGATAGTATTGGTTGTAATGCAATCAATTAGATTTGTAAATTGAAGTAGATTCTAAATCCCAATGGATAAAGCACTAATCTAGTTAATCTAGTTTGTAGATAGAGAAATCATGAAGAAGCACCAATTCTAAAATAAAAATCAATTTTATTTTACCATTTGAAGAGTTTCAAAGAGGGTTAGTACTCATTTACATATGATTTCTGGGTCTTAGATAGCTACTTTTCTCAAAAATATTTGTAAACCTAAGGAGAATTGTGATGAGATCTACTTATAAGGGATGTATATCATCTAAAAATGTCAAGAAATGCATAAACTATGTATATATCAGAGGTAGGAGATGATAATCAAAATGAAACTAAAAGGATTCTCATACAACAACATTCATTTGAATCATCCCCTAGGTATACCCACCTTGGTCCTACAGAGCCTAGAAAGTAGAAAACCATTCTTGGTTTTGTTGAAGTTGGGTCCAAATAATATGCATACATAATTGTTAATGGGAAGTAGCTAGTCCCTAGATTTGTGAGTATTAATATCTTGGTATTGAGCTTTTGTTGTTGAGTAGTTAAAAAAAACACCAACATAAAGGATATGCTCAAGAAGAAGGAGTTGACTATGGAGAAATGTTTGGTCCTATTGCAAGGTTGGAAGGAGTTAGAAATTTTCTTGCATACTCATCCTTCAAGAACTTCAAGGTATATGAGATGGATGCCAAATCTTCATTTCTGAATGGTATACTTGAGGAAGAAGTGTACATTGAACAACCTGAAGGATTTGTGGACCCAAACAAGAGAAATATGGTATGTATACTAAAAAAACATATTTGTGGATTGAAACAAGATCCAATAGCATGGTATGAAAGACTTTAGAATGACTTAGTAAAGATTAGATTGGAAAGGACAAATGACAATAGTAATTTGTACTTGAAGACTAATAAGAACAATGAAGTACTGATATCTAAAATTTTTTTTGATAACATTATATTTGGAGGAAAGGAAGCATTATGTAAATCATTTGCCGATGAAATGAAGAAGAAATTTGAAATGTCAATTTTTGGTAAGATCCAATTCTTTGTGGCATTAAAGATATGTCAAATGACATTCGATATTTTCTTTAGTCAGTCCAAATATATCAAGGAGATGCTAAATTTTTTTGGAATGGAAGATTCAAGACTAATGATCACACCTATGTCTATAAGACATAAGCTATGTAAGAATGATGAATCTACTGATGTGAACCAAACACTATATAGATCAATGATTAGAAAATTGCAATATGTTGTTCATAGTAGACCTGATATTGTATTAGTAGTTGGAATAGTGAAAAGGATATTATGATATCTAAAAGGTATAGAGGATTATGGATTGCATTACAAAAGGAGTGATAGGTTTGAACTAAACATTTTCAATGACTCTAATTGGACAAGAAATATTGATGATTTAAAAAGAACTAGTGGAGGTGCATTCTTTAAAGGAAAGCAATTGGTGTCATCGACAAGCAAGAAATAGAAATATATTTCCCAATCAATAGCTAAAGCCAAGTATGTGGCTACTCTAGAAAACTATTCAAAAATTATGTGGATCAAGAAATTACTAAAAGGGATGAAAGAAGAAATTGAAGATCTAGTGGTTTTTTATTTTGATAACACAAGTGCTATTAACATATCAAACTAATCAATTAATGCACACTAAGACAAAGCACATTGCTATGAAGTATCACTACTTGAGAGAACTAGTTCAAGAAAAAGAAGTGAAGTTAGAATATGTACACACCAAAGAAACAATTTTTGTCATATTCACTAAAGCCTTACGGAAAGATTCTCATAAATATCTTAGAGGTAAATTAGGGGGGATTCCACAAACAAAGTAACTTAAGGAGAAATGGTACATTGCATCAAATGTGCTAATTAGAATATCATACACATTGATGTAGATAAATATAATTTAGGAGATGCCTAAGGTATCCAAGTTTAGTAAAGAAGGAGAACAACATAATGGATCAGTCATAGATAGATGAGAAAATTCAGCTAGACATGCAAATATCTATATAATCAAGATGTATGAAGTGAATGAAGCCAAGAAAGATAAGTGTCTCTAGCATTGTTGTCAAAGAGGCGGAGAATCATGAAAGAGGGAGAGAATTACCTCAAAGGGAGAAGAGTATGTAGGAGGGAGAGAAATGCCAAAGAGAGGTATAAGAACTTAGAGGGAGTTTCTAAGAGTGTATGGATGGGAATCTAAATGAAACTAAGGATATTGTTCATTTAAGTGATTTCTTTTGGATTGCATGGTAATAAAGAGGGAGACTATATTCATATACTTGAGATATTTTATGGTGTTTCCATCAATTCCAAAGAGGGGATCATTAAAAATACAATTGAAATGGAGCAGAGAATCTGTGTATATTTCCAGTGAGTGGAGACAAAGATATTGAAGTTGATAAGTGAATCTAAGTAGAAGTCTTAAGTTTTATATGAAGAGAAGGATCATTTATTGAAGGTTTTCCAAGTGAATCAAGAGTAGAGGTGACAAGGCAGGCTTATTAGAAAATCAACACATGAACTTAATAGAGATCTGCAATTGCAAAGTGAGTTGTAATCATACAGATCAAACCCTACTATTTTCTTTCTAATCATTGTAAATAGTTTGTATTGAAATCCTTTTAATCAAAGATTGACCAAACCATCATTGAAGGACTTAACAGTCTATGTAAATCCTTTAGCAAGGTGACATTCTAATGGAATGTTCTATAATCCTCTAACAAGACCACTCTTAATAAGGTGATTAAATCCTATAACTAGGTCACATTTAACAGTGTGTATTGTAACCTTTAACAGGGTTGGCTCCTAACAAAGCACACTTCAAAAGAGTCAAAAAGTGGTGACATGTTGTTGGTGGTATTTCCCAAATTGGGTTTCCACATTAAATCCTAGTATCAAAATTTTGTTGAATTTTTTATGGTGTTTTACATTTGAAATGTTTACATTCAACAAGGCTGCTATAATAGGATAATGAACTATTAGTGATTTTGTATATCAATTTATAGTAAAGACCGAGTTACAACAAGATAAGAACATAATTTTTTTATTGTATTATTGTTCAAATCATATAAGTATGGACCTTAACTAACTAATTCAAACCCCCCCCCCCCCCCCCTCCTCCTCATTTATTCTAAACATTCTAACAATCGGTAATATTGATACCGCACAAGAACTTAAACTTTCTCCAATCAAAATCTTCTCAAGTATTTCTTGTACTTATCTATTTACTTCTTCATTTTCTACATGTGTTGACCTATGTGGTGCTTTGTTAGGAAAGCTAGCTCTAGGTATTAAGTCTATACAATAAATAATAATTCTTACTAGAGGTAAACCATTAGGTAGGTTATCTAAAATTATGTCTTAAAGTTCTATCAACAAAGATCTAACCTTAGTTGTGTACTTGAGTTCATCTTGGCTCTTTGTCTTTCTAGGGATCAAAGAAAAATAAACATTTTGTTTCTTCATGTCCTTGAAAACATGACTTCCTTCAACCAAGTTGACTCTAACATCTATTGTATAATGATTTTCCTCAGGTTTCTTTATCAAAAGAAATAAGGCTTTTTTCTTCCAATTAACCCAAATAGTATACAAATTCAATTTTCCATCATGAAAAGCTTGTTTATCATACTTCTGAGGTCTTACCAAAAAAATATGAAAACAATCCATATGCATAATATCACTCAAGACTTCATCAAAGTAATTCTGAATCTTAAATTTCACAAAACATTATTCACTTACTTGTAACTTGTGTTCATCCTTGATTTAGACAATGTGATAAGTATTTGAATGTTTCAATCTTTTTAACTATAATTTAGAAACCAATTCTTCTTATGAAAAATTATCTAAACTACCATTGTCAATGATTACTTTACAATATTTTACTTCAATCTTACATCTAGATTTGAAAAGAATTTCCTTAAACTATGCTCTTCATTCAATTTTTTAATTCAACAAAGCTCTTTTGATTTTTAGGTTCTCACCATTTTTTAGGTTTATAAGGTGAATCAATAGCTTCTTCTTGAATTAAGGAATTTATGCTACTACTTCCTATCTTTATATTAGATAAGGTACATTTAAAGGTTTTATGGCTTTATTATCTACATTTTAAAAAAGCTTCCTTAAACCAAGATCTATCTTTCCTTTTTCTAGTACTCTTATTCCTAGAGTAACTAGTATAATTTTCTCTAGTGTAGTTGTAACTCTTCCTCTACTAGCATTATCTTCTAATTTCCCTTTTCATGCATACTATTAGATCTACTACTTTCTCCATAAGACCTACCTCTACTCTTTTGAAATCTTCCTCCTCTTATCTTTTGTCTACTTTCTTATTTCTTTGCCAATATACTTTCTATTCTCAAGGCCTACAAGTATGCTTCTTCCACACTTTACATCTTCACAAAACTGATTTCATCTTGACTTGAAATTATTAGTCCATTAATATATCTAGCAACCCTTTCAACCTCATCATCAACATGTCCAAATCTAATCTCCAACTTATAAAAAAATTTAGTGTAGTCTTTTACAGTCATGCCTTTTTGCCTTAAATTTTTCATTCTCCTCAATAAATTATCTTGATAATTAGTAGGAAGAAATTACTTTACAACTTACCAACCATTTTCATCCAATTCTTAATCTTTTCCTTTCATCCTATTTTCTTATTAGTTTGCAAGTGTTCTCACCAAAGAGAAGCATGTCATTTAAACTTACTATTTGATGTCCTTACTTTCCTATCATTAGGGTTACTTTAATAATCAGAGTAATTTTCCATCTCATAGATCCAATTCAACAAAGCATTTATGTCAAGCTTCCCACGATAACTAGAAGGATGAAAGGAAGGTATGTAATTTTATCTAGTCAAAGATCTCAAGAATTTTTCCTCATCTTATTCTACTTCAGGTTTAGGATTAGGTGCAACTACTTCATCTTCATCATTAATATGATCAACATGTATTCCTTTCCTATGGGTTGTCTCAAAAAATTCAAGCCTTGTTGTAATTTTCCTCAACAATCAATGATAGCATTATCTGCATTTCCTCTACCTTGAAGCATCTTGACAATAGTTCTTGAGAGAATTGTAACCCTCTACAAGTTATAGGTAAGAAAAAAAATATGCCACCCTATAACCACATCAATTAGGGTTCTCCATGATCCCAAGACACCACAAGGAAGAAAACCTTCACTTTGATATCACCTGATGCAAGGTGTGATGGGTATAATGATCCAAAAGAATAAGGAAGCATTCACCAACCACCTTGCTAGAGTTACACATGTAAGCAGAACCAAGTAGATGGAAGAATAACTAGCATCTTAATTTCAAGGCAATAATTTGAGACAATTTTATTACAATATGTCAGGCAAAAGGCCTTTCTATTTGCATCCATAAATATCACAATTATAATTATCAAGCTTAGAATATCGTGCTTAGAACTAAAAAATATTTCTATATTTCTTCTTGTTATCCTTACCTACTCTCATTCTAGATCCCAAATATACAACCATCAAACCACAAGTTGACTTGATAGTTATATTTATTACAAAATTTTATAGGTCTCCTCGCAAAGGAAAAAATTAGTGACCTCACAACTAAGTAAAATAATATCCACATGCACTAATATAGGCCCATACATGATCCAAGAAGATATCCCCAATGTCATAAAAAGCCTTGAAATTAAAAGAACCTCCATGAGGCCAATTTCTATGAGTTACTCAATATCCCTAGAAAGAACACACCTCAAGCAAGAAAGATGGATAACTCTTTAGTGAGATAGAATGAAGTTTTGTGAGCATATGGAAAGATCCATAATAGGTCAACATCAAATAACCAAAAACAGAAAAAGACATAAGATGAACAATGAGGTTTGTCTCATGAGCAACATACATGTACAAGAAAATGAGAAATATTCTTGGTTGATGCAAGATTTCCCAAGAACCCAAGATGCTCTTGCATAATCTTTTGATTTTTCTTAGCCTTATACTGCATGTTCATTCTAGTGATATACTCAACACACTTCCTCATGTAGGTTCTTGAAATATTAAGAGAAGTCCTTTTCCTAAGCACTATTCATGCCTCCTTGATCCATCTTTCTCAATTCTAGTATAATCCTTGGACTACCCCCATACACAATTTAGAATGGTGACCTACCAATACTTCTATTCACAAAATTATTGCAAGCAATTTGTTATTGTGGTAAATTCAAACCTTATCCCTTGGACTTATTTCATACTAAGTACCTTAGTTACCCAAACTTATGTTAACTACTATAGTCTATCAATTAGTTTGTGGTTGATGTGCAGAACTAAAATTCAACTACATCTTCAATTTTTTCAACAGGTTTCTCCAACAATTTCCAACAAACTTGGTATCACAATCTGAAACTCTACTCCCATGTAGCCTCACCACCTCTTTAAATAATAAATTAGCAATGTGAAATGAATTATGGGTCTTGTGGAAAGAAATGAAATAAGCCATCTTTGAGAATAAATCAACCACCACAAATATCAAACCATTTCCTCTTTGTACCCTTGAAAAACCAATAAAGTAATCCATACTTATATCTTCCTAGGGCCTTGATGGAGCATGCAATGGATGATAGAGTCTTTTATTTTGACTAACTCCTTTAGCTATCTAACACACTCGACAATTTTTCACTAATTGCTTCACATCTTATGGAAATAAAGGCCAAAAATAATGTTTACTGACAATGATAATGGTCTTATCTCAACCAATGTGTCCTATCATTCCTCTATATATTTCTCTTTGATCAAATTATCCTTTATGGAACTCCTTGAAATGTACAAATGACTCCCTTTAAATAAGAAACCATCTTGGATCATGTAGTCTAACTACCTTATCCCATCTATATTAACAGGTTCCTTTTGAGCCTTCCAAGCCTCTAAAAAAGTAGGATCCTCATGGTATAAAGGCTTGAGTTCATTAAATCTAACTACTTCAATCTGTTATTTTTTTATTAATATTTACCTCCTCCTTTTTAGGCATTTGCAACCCTATTAGATCATCCACTTTTGTTCTTCAATACAAAAATATAGCTCTTTAGTAAATCTACCCTTATCAATTTTCTCTAATTCAAATCATCTTGGTTATTTAGGTATTATATTGATTGATTATCAATATATAGAAAAAAAATTCATATGGAAATAGATAATGCCTCCACTACTTTAATTCTTGAACTATCGCATAGAAGTCCTAGTAAAAAAACATTTCTTATTTGCATCATTTAATTTCTCTTTGAAATATGCAATAGGCCTACCTTCTTGTCTCAATATAGCTCCAATGGCACTACTACTAGAATCATAATCCACCTAGAAAACCTTGTTGAATTTAGGAAGTGATAACATAGGTTTCTCTATCACTATCTTCTTCATAAATTAAAAACTCTTGCAACTTTTGCAGCTTATTTGAACTCTTTCCTATCCCTTCTCATTGCCTTCGTTAGGGGTATACATATACTATCGAAGTTTCTAATGAACTTCCTATAAAATATGGCCAAACCATGGAAATACATTACCTTAGTAGAAGACCTTGGGGTAGGTCACTCTAGTATTACCTTTACCTTCTCTGGGTCTATTTTGAGCCATTGAGTGAGACAAAAAACCCCAAGTAGAATTGTTCTCTTTTTACAAAGCTAAACTTCTTCAGATTAATCAAAAAAATTTCCTCCCTTAGTTTCTCAAACACTATATAGATATACATTAAATTCTCATCTAGTACCTTGCTAAAAATCAAAATGTTATCTAAATCTGCAATAACAATTTTTCTATAAATGTTTTTAGTACCTCATTCATGGGCCACATGAGGGTTCTCTATGCATTGGTTAGCCTAAAAGGCATAAATAAACACTCATACTGACCTTTATTTTCCTCAAATGCAATCTTCTATTATTTTCCTTCTCTGATCCAAATCTAGTGATACCCACTCTTGAGGTATATCTTTGTGAAGTATGGAGCTCCACTCAAGTAGTCCATAAGATCATCCTTCCTTGGAAAGGAAAATATACATTTGATGGTTATCTCTTTTATGGCCCTTGTGTCTATAAATATCTTCTACTCTCTATCCTTCTTTGGTGTCAGTATTGTAGGTACCACACATGGACTCGAGCTCTCCCAAATCTTATGAGAAGCCATGCTAGGAAAAATAGCTCTATGGACTAGGTTTATTTATGATTGATTTACTTACTAGTAGTAACCTCTCAAGCACATTAGAAAATACAGTGTCCTAAAAATCATTAAAAACATTGAAACCTCAATTGGAACTTCTCTAATATTTTCTTTAGCCACCCTAGGAAGTAAAGCATAATAGATGCACTTATTTTTCATGTCATCCAAAAAATTTCACCCATCAACAAGACATAACCTAGAACTACTACATACTTTTTATTCTTCCTTTGTTATGGGTTTCATCTTGTAAAATGCATCCTTTTTTAGAGAATAGGTGTTTGCATGACCATCATGTATAGAATGCATGTCATGCTACCACAACCTTCCCAACAACTTATGACATGCATCCATAGGTACGATGTCACAAAGTGCCTTATCGTAGTAGCTCTGAGTTTTGAACTTCACCAAGAATTATTCATTAACCATGAGCCTATGGTCATCTTGAAGCTAGCAAATAAGATGTATATGTGGGTGTCTCTCTCCCAAGCTTTAAATTTGTGACCATCTCCTCTAATACCAAATTGTCAGTACTCTTTCCATAAATAATTATATTACAACAATTATGTTAACTTTTACAACAAGTACAAAATGGACTCTTCCTATTATCTAAATCCATTTCTTTACTCAACAAGGTTCTCCTAACAATGGGGCTTTCTTCCCTCTTTGCATAATATGAGTGCTCATAATATGCTTTCATTTATATGTGTTACTCTCGCTTTTCCTTAATCTCTCCTATCTATCCTTCCTAGGTATTGATGGAATTAATAGATTGAATACCATTCTTCATCACAATGGAAACAATTTCCTCTAAAACCACCCTCACTAAACATTTTCTAGCCTCTTCTTCTTCCTCTTTGGTATCCTTAATTTTGATCAAGGGAGTGGTTGAAATCCTCATTCCTCTAATTTATTTTTGTACTCACATCTTCATTTTTCCTTTGGTCCTCATTTTGACTTCCAAAGAACCTACCCCAACCCCTTTTTCCTTCTCCTCACCCTCTTTTATTTCCTTAAAACCTATTTTTTACCTTCTCCTCAACTCTCGAGGCTAACTGACATGCCTCTTGAATGTTGGTTATTGTAACCAAACTTAGCTCCTCCTAAATGCTTGGCCTTAACCCATTAATGTAATAGATAACCTTCTCCTTATTAGCCTCTACATGACCTATCTTGATGAGGAGTCAATGGAAATCCTCTATATATTATTGGAAAATTTTTCCCTCCTACTTCAACCTTTGCATCTTTTTTAACAAATCAATCTCATAGTCGATGGGTACGAATTGTCTCTTCAACTTATCTACCATGTGATCCCATCTTGCTATCTTCTCCTTTCTTCTTTGGTTCCTATTCATGTTGACTTCATACACCAAATTTTGGCATGACTCTTTGATTTTTCCTTCACAAACTTTAACCTCTTAGGATCTTCTACATCTTCATACTTGAGATACTCCATACCGTTGACCCATCCAATCAACACTTCTAGAATAAAGTTTCAAATATATTTGAACACTTCAATCTTTGGCCTTTTCTCAATTCTAGAATTAACCCTCATAAGTCTATCAACCTCCATAACCCTATCTACTTCTTGGACCTCTTCAACCTGCCCATCTTCTTCATATTCTTCATCAGTTTTGTCTCTTGCCCCAATACCAATCCATCTTCAGAGTTGCTCTTGCAAGGCTTATACTTGCCTCTAAAGGGCTCTAAAACCATCTTCTATAACACCCACAATACGTCCACCATAGTTCCTCCATGGAAGCATTTTACCACTCATCTCTTAACCCACAGCCACAATCCAAGTGCAAACCACCTCATAGTCAGTGGTATGTGTACACACTCAATAACTCCTATTTTGATACCACTTGAGAAGGGAACAACTTGAGACATCAATAAAGATAATAGAAAATAATTTTTCTATTATGTAAAATAAGAAACTAATACATTCATTACAATCTAAATAGAGCAACTATTTGTTGGCAAGTTGGTTGAGGTAAGTACATGGATGTTGTTGCTTATGAAAGCATTATTCATAGATAAGTTTTCTAATTTTGAAGATATAGTTTTGGTATGTTAGAGTGAAAAAAGTTCCTAAGTATAACAAGGAAAAGTAGGGTACATGTAGATTGTTTTAGTTAGTGAGCTTCACTAGAAGCACCTACAAGGCAATAATTTTAGGATATGGTAGAATAAGAAGTCTATTGGATATATCTATGTTCACTCAAGTTAGTATGATAATGGACACAATCTTTTGATGGATAATTAGTTAATAGTTTTTCATCACATAGGAAAAGTGTACAATTTTTTTTTGATATTTTAGCTTAGGCATTGAGTTGAATTTTCAAGTCAAGGACCGAGGAATAAAGGGATGACATCTAGATGTTAACCCTTACCTAAGAGATTTTAATAATAGTTTTTTTTAACACGTTGATTGGTAATTCAGACTAACTAATTAAAGAATTAAGGAAAAGGGTATAAAGGCATATTGTTTTGATAAGAGAAGATGTCAATGCTTATGCTATGTTATGTTTTTGATAGGCAATTTTTATTTATGTTGGATAGATTATGTTTTGATGATTAGAGAAGAGAGGAGGTATATTGGCATGAGAAGATGCAAGGGACAACAAAGGACTAATAAGATATTTGAGATATCACCATAGTCAAGCTTTTGGTATTTCTCCATACTACTTGTAAAGTTGTATATTGTTGTAAGAGTAGTGAGCTCACTATTTTGTAATACAACTCCTAATAGGGTTGGGGCCTCTAACAAGGTCAAGTCCTCTAACAAGGACATATACAATATATGAATGTAATAGACTCTTAACAGGGTCAAAACCTTTCATAAGGTACTTTTGATTAGTGGATAATTTTATGGGTACCATCCCCATCGGGATTTCCCCTTGGCTAGTGTTTCCCTAATTAAGAAAATATGGTGTTATGAGTTTCTTTATGGTATGCTTGTTACTATTTTTTAGTACATTAATATATGCAAATTTAAGGTTTATTTTTTATATCCATATTTGGGAAAAAAGTGTTAGAATAGTGATTCACCCCCACCCCACTCTTAGTATTCCCTATTTAATACTATATGCCCTATGGGCTACAATATTATTCAATTCTAGATAAAAAAAACCTTCTTGTGGTACCGTCTCCCAAAACTCCCCTAAAGCTTTAATTTTCACCCCCATAATTGACGACAACTATCCTATTTTAGATTTGGGGATAAGAATAAAAGTTATATTTTGAAATTTGGTGGTTAGGTGTCAAAATAAAGGACCTAGAATTTACATTAGAACTTGGTGCAAATAATAGAAAGTTCCAAAAAAGAAGTTCAACTTTTTGGAATCATAACTTTTGATCTAAGAATCTAATTTGTGAACTATTTACATTGTTGAAAATCTGTTCGAGTGCTCTACAATACTATGAAAACTTAAAATCATAATGAATTTTAGATGGTGAAACTTTTTGACTTGATTATTTTGTTAGAGTGCTTAAAATTCAATTACCACCTTCCTTTGAGCTTGAACCCTCTATTTCTTTAAAATTATGGACCTTGTACAAAATAGCTCATTCTCCTGCATTTTCACGTATACCTAATATTTTCATGGGTGTCTAAAAGGTTGCCTCAGAAAAGTAGCAAAGGAAACCTAAGAGTTGCAATCTATAATTTTTCCAAATGGGTATCTTGAAATATAAAATTAACTAGACATATTTTTGGGTGATATAAGATTTCCCTAACATCATTGGATTCTCTTGCATCAATAAGATACATTAAACAAAAATATAAAACATACATGCACACCATACACATGCAAGTATATGGAAAGTACAACTAGTACACTACAAATATAAATAACATAATTTCTTAACATATGAGTTTCATCATCATGAAGACAACTATAATCATCAATTGAAATCACTTAGTATAGCATCGTCATGAAAGAAACTATAATAATTAACCAAGAGAATATAAAGTATCTTCATCATAAGCAAGTAATAATCATTGTCCACTAACATGATAATATCAAATATTTCATATACTGA
Organism: Cupressus sempervirens; assembly: GCA_028749045.1. Classification (NCBI taxonomy): domain Eukaryota; kingdom Viridiplantae; phylum Streptophyta; class Pinopsida; order Cupressales; family Cupressaceae; genus Cupressus; species Cupressus sempervirens. The sequence continues at coordinate 10,097,316 of CM053786.1, forward strand.
GCTAGGTATTGTATTGCTAATATCATTAAAGAATTATCATGTTCACATAAAGGGTCTTATAAGTTTTAACAACATTACCTATAATGATGACATAGGGATGTGTATTACGTGTAGAGTTACCTAAAACTCTAACATCTCCATAGGTTGTTGCCCACTTCACATTGTAAATGAACTACTATTTTTATAAGGTTAGATTTGGAAAATAGTTTTTCTCATCTTAAGTTCCACATATATTCGGTGTTTTTTGTGTAGATGTGTATTTTGTATGTTCTTTCATTGTTAGGACATTAAAAATATTAGTAATTATTTGTTTAATATTTTGAAAATATTGAATAAAGAAGTTATTAATGTGTTGGAAATATGGATTAGTTGGATAAGTTGGAATAGTATTAGAGATGTCATTTATAGCAACATATACTTTGTGTAAAGAAGATATTATCTATAGATGAAGATTCCACAATTAGACATGGAAAATTGTCGAAGTATCAGATAGTGTAACTGATAGAATATAGACCGTTTTGGTATGCACAGTTGACAGAGTCATTATTGGCAGGTGCATAGTTAGGTATAGATAGTATAGAATGTCAAGATGATGTATGTCAGAGTGCAAGTTAGTACAAATAGTATAAAATGGGTTATGGTAGTTTTCCTAGCTCCGAGAATATAAAGCAAAATGGAGCATAAAAGTAAATGGGTAATTATGAGTTAAGGAATTATTTTATTCAAAAAATAATTACTTGACTAAATAGGGATGACATCCTAAATGTTAACCCTAAGAGACCAAGAATTAATTTTGTATTTTTCCAAGCATGTGAACGCTTGAAGGCTGACTGGACAATTTTGCAAAATGTAAAGGTATATAGGAAAGATGATGATATGCAAAGTTGTGTGAATGTTGCAAGCTATATGCAAACTTATGTGGAAGCCATATGTATGATATGTGAGCTATATGAGATGAAAATTATGATGTATTATCAGAGGTATGCGAAGAGAAGCAAAGGAAAGATCAGATATTGAAGATATCAACATTATAAAGAGGTTTGTGTATCTATCTCTTTTGTATAAAGGAACTACATTGTACAATTTTAATGTTTGGGCAGTGAACTCATCTTCCATACATTTTGTAATTATACATATCAAATCCCAACAAGGTTGAGGATTTTAACAAGGTCTAGTCCTCTAACATGGACCAAGACACTATATGCATGTAATAGACTCCTAACAGGGTCAACATCCTTAACTAGATACTTTTGTTTAGTGGATCATTTTGTGGGTACCATCCACACCGAGGTTTTCCCTTCTCCAAGGTTTCCCTAGTTAACAAATATGGTATTATTAGTTCTCTTTGTGTATGGTTATTCTTACTGTTCAACATTGTTAGTTTTTCGTCATATCCATGTTACAGGACAATTAATAATATCCAATTTTTGGAAAAAGTTTGTAGAATGTTGATTCACCTCCTTCCTAATATTTTCTATCTCTAATAATTGGTATCAGAGCACAGTTACTCAGAAGAGGCTTAATAGCTTGAGTAAGATCCCTATGGATATGGAATAGTTGTAAAAGAATCTTGAAGAAACTCTTGAGCAAATTGATCTTCTTACTCAAGAAAGAGAACCCAAAAGAAAGATATGAAAATACAAGAGACTACATTGGGTAATTGAAAGATAAGATTGATCATCTCAAATCAAGAAAGGAACCTAAAGATTAGACAAAAGACAATGATGAAGTATCAAAATTGAGGAAATAAAATGAGATTCTGAAACATGAGTTGAAGATCATTGAACTAAAGCTAAGCTTGAAGAAAGATGATAGCAAGGCTGAATTAGATCTAAAATATAAAAATGCAGATCTAAACTCCCATCTTACTAAAGTAACATCTCAACTTGAAAATATCAAGATAGAGCATGTCAAACTTGAGAAGTACAATACTTTTGTAAAAGGAGAATTAACCTAGACCAAGAAATAATTAGAAAAGTTATATTCCACTAGTTAGAAATTGATGAGCAACTATGTTTTTAAAGACTTTCCTATGATAAGACTGGTCTTGGATATTTCATTGGAGAAAAATCAACAAATAAATCTAATGAAAGAAAGGAGCTAGATCCAGTTGTTGAAATCCCTAAAAATAAAAAGGATGATTACGATAAGATTGAATCAAGTCAATCTAGAGATGCACCAAAAGAAGTTGACCAAGCAAGCCAACTTGAGAAAAGTGATGAACCTAAGTAAACATAGCAATTTTAATCGCCTAAAGACATAAGGTATGGATTCAAAAGTACATGCTTTATAGGTAATGAAGTTGGTTATATGAAGATAAATTGTATAGGTAAGTCATTCAAACCTATTACTAATTTTTATTGTTATAATTATCATGGTTTTTGTCATAAAGTAGCTGAATATAAGAAACCTAGATTTGATAGTAATAATAGCAATAGTAGAATGTTTAGAGATACTAACCTTGTAGGTAATGAAAGAAGGAGATTGAGTGAAAGAAAATCTAGCAGATTCAATGAAGGAGAAAGACTTAATGGAACAAGGAGTAACATTGTGTGTTACAACTGTAATAACCTTGGACACATTGCCAGAAATTGCAAAGCAATAGTCAATCAGTCTTAACCTAATTAGAGAAGGAATACAACAATATGTCAAAAATGCAACAACTTTGGTCATATAGAAAGATTTTGTAAGATGGACATGAGAAACATCAACATGAATCCAAATTTTAGAAGGAACAATAACATAAATTTAAGAAGGAATGATAGTAGTTAGAAAGATGAACTGAGAGAACATGTGAAAGAATTCAAAGAGGTATCTATCAAAGAAAAAGATCCATCAAGTTCACGTGTAGTGTTAGAAGAATAGCAGTTTGACGCACCTACTAAAAGATTGAAGTCAACTATTGTGTGTCATTCATCCTATTTGAATTAAGTACCTATTTATTAAAGATCAAATACGAGAGAGATGAAACTATAGTTAGAGATCGAGTTAACAATTGTGAAGTTAATATGAGGTAGACGATGATATGTGGAGGCTATGGTTAAGAGCACATGTCATTTGAAGATCACATGTGTGAGCACAAAAGAAAACAAGTTTATGAGTAATCAAAAACATCTTTTTGTAAGTTGTCTACTTCCATAATTAATATAAAGATTAGTTTGGTGAGATATAAGCCATGCAAGCAAGATTATGTGTATCATTTGATCATGCGAAGAGTTAAGAAGGTGTTAAGAGTGATTTGACAACAATTTGAAGGAGAATTGAAGTGCTTTCAAGTACAAATTGAAAGAAGCCCTAGTTATGTAAAATCTAGGTATTTTCCAAAATTAAAGTTGTGTTTCAAAGATTTGAGTCAGTTGGAATGGAGAATCTCGCAGTGTGTGATGTACGTGAGAGACCTAGGTATAAATTTAAGAAACACCCTTATGTATCATTAGAGGATGATCCTTTAGGAGTGTTTTCAATGTTCCACATAGTGTATTGTATGTAGAAGACATTAGAGTGTACATACATTACAAGTTTGAGAGCGTTTGAGACAATGACATACATAAAGACATAGACATAGTATGTAATAGTGACCTATAATTGAAGAAAAAATTTGCACGTTTGAATGATTTGAACATCATTAAGCATATGTTTATGGACTTTGACAATCATGAATGGAGTAGAATCATTTTGAGCAAAATTCATGAAGGAATGTTCTAGGTGAGAGACATCCATGTGAAGATAGAAAATGACATGATCCATAAACTCACTATTTTGAGTAATGAATGTAGCAATCTAGTAGATGAGTAGAATGTAAAGAAGTTGGTTGAATCTAACTTGAAAATAAAGTCTGATGGAAGAAATATGAGGATTGACTTGATAACAGAAACTGATGTTAGGGTAATCAGTAAAATTATTGACTACAAAATGAACCATAGTTCCAGAGTAAACTCGGTACCTTCTAGATTCATCCATGCAACATACTTGATGACAATAAAGAAAGAAAAAGTTAATATGTGTGAAATTGTAAAGCAATACTTACTTGATAACATTGAAGATTGAAGAAAACAAAGAATGTTGTATTTAGATTTGAATGCCTTCTAACACATCTATTTTTTCAAGTGGCCGGACAATTCCTTGGTATGCTAGACTAGGAATGGGATATCAATTAGTTCATGATGAGATTGATAACTCATCATTATAGGAAGCAATCGAAAGAAAAGATAACAACAAACATCTCAAGAATGATGAAAAGTTTCCAGTCTAAAATGAAGCAAAGATTCAAAATTCCACCTACTCTAGTAGAGAAATATAAGAATGACATATGTTTCATGGTTGAAAGTGATGTCACTTGTATGGAAGCTGTAGAACCTAGAGTAAAGTTCATAGAATATGGGCTATGAAATGAGCAAAGAGATATTTGAGGGTTATGTGAAGATTTTCTTTGAATCAAAAAAAGATAAGGAATATCCTAGATAGGGGACATATGAAGAAAAAGTCCAGGAATTTTATAGTGAACTTTGCAACAAGGACATCAAGAAGAAATTTGAGAAGAAAATTGATACAATCCTTAAGGAGACAAACATGACAAGAGAAGAATACATAGAGGCAATGGGTATAACTATGGAAATGAGAGCAAGTGGACAAACTGAGATTTTAGTAGCCACACCTTTGGCAGTTGTAGGAGAAAAAAAAGGAGTCATAGTAGCTAGACTCTCCACTAATATATCGAGTTCACCTTATGCCACAGTAGCACAAGTACAACCCATCCTTGTACAACCTATTCAAAAGAAGAAGGATGACGAAGAAGTGAGGATAATAAGAGAAAAAATAATGACTCCTCCCAACATGAGGAAATTAGAAAGATTCACCAAAATGAAATGAGAAGCAACAAAGTCACCTTCCAAAAAAAGAATAAAGCAATTATTGAGTGGTTTGGACAAAAGGAGGAAAACATTGGAAATGATTGAGTCAAATGAATCTAAGGAAGAATCAGAGGATAGACCTATTGAGAAGGTTGTGATTGAAACAAAGAAAACTTCTAGTAAGAAGACTTGTATAATAGGTTGATTAATAGAAAAAGAAGAGTGGTACATGAGGATAAAGGAATAAGAGAAAATCAGATAAGGAAACTTTGTGAAGTGAACATTGATGAAGACATGAAAATAATAATGAAGGGTATTAAACCATTGTTGAGAAATAAAAGAAGAATAATTCTATTGATGGGTGGAAAGTATGAAGAGGTGAACAAAAAAACTGAATTGGCTATTGTCAAATTTATGACCTCTATACCCACTATTGCAAAATAAAGCAAGGACTTAGGGGGAGTAATCCCTATGACAAAAGAGAAGGCTACTTTACCATTAGACACATCAGCAACAAAGGTAGCCAAGGACACTGTGATGAGTGAATCATCACCATAGATTACAATTGGTACTAATACCATGCAAGTGGGTAGTACACATATAATGATTGATGATAAGGAAGATCCTTTTAAAATTTATGGTACAAACATTGTTGGCAATATTACTAGCTACTCTAGTTTAGAAGAGGAAGCAAATGAAGAAGAGGAGAAAAAGAAAGAAGAAGAGGAGAAAAGAAAGAGTGAGGAAGAAGAGAAAAGAAAGAAAGAAGAGAAGAAAAACAAGAAACAAGAGGAGAAGAATGCAGAAGAAAGGAAAAGAAGATGAGGAAAAGAAGAAGAAAGAAGAAGAGGAAAAGGAAGACAAAGAAGGAAAAAAGAGAAAGGAAGAAGAAAAGAGGAGGAAAGCTAAAGAAGAAAAAGATGAAAAAATAAAGCACAACTAGAAAGTTGTGATGCATGAATCAACATTCAAAGCCCAACTCAAACATGTCACAATAGGATATGACAAAGTTGAGTTCTAGCATGAGGCTAATATTCTATTGCCTACATTTGAGAAAGGAAAATCTCCCGTGATAACAACACTATCTATTGCATCAGATGATGATGATCATAAAGGAATTATATCATCACTGAGAAAGTTGTTGAAGAAGAACAAGAAAGTCAAAAATCTTGAGAACACCTTGGAAGATGTTCTTGATAAACGACAAAAAATAGTCATGATAAAGGTGATAGAGTAGGACCTACAATTGAAGGAAAAGGAGTTAGTGAAATTCTTTGATGTAGAATTCACTAATCTATCAAACATTGCATTGGTTCAAGCATCAAATCAATCATGATGCATAATTTTTTGGTACAACATGCAATAATGTAAGAAATTATTTGCAGACTCTTGAAACTAGCATCAAGGAGTTGCGAAAAGCTCTATAGGAAGGAAGGAAATTGTATGAACAATTCTCTATGTCATACACTTATTTGAAAGATATGAATGATGAAATCAGTTCAAAGGTAAGTAAAATTCAAACATTGACATCTACATTGCTGTAGGGAGACACCAATACATAGGATCTTGCGGCAACAATATCAAAAGTTCATGATGACATCAAAATTGTTGAGCTTAGAAAAGAAAGGGTGATAAAATGGTTCTCGCTACTCAAAGAACACCTAACACTGAAGGTTGGCAATGTGCAAAAGAAGCTAGAAGAATGTCTTGCAACCAAGGTATCTTATGAGAAATTTGCATATACAAATTTGAATGCAGTTGAAGTAGCCTCAGATTGACTATGTGCATTACTCAGCACAATAGAAGGTAGTAAGAGATACATAGAAAAAATAATTTGAGTTGTTAAAGAATTTTTTTGCAGATTTTCTATCTAGAATCTCAAATTTAGCTTGAGAAGAGGTAACAAATTTTGACTTGTACATAAATTTGTGCCACCTTTTTCATTGATGTCAAAACATAATGTAAGGGGGAGTAACAGTAACACAATTAGTATATGATGTATGTAGAAAGAGGTTTACGAGTAGTATTGTAATATGATATATAAGGAAATATGGTTATAAATGTAATGATCCACAAATTTTGAAGTTTTGTAAATTTTGCAAAGGCTAAGTTTTGAAGAAAGTTTTTGAGCAACAATTTGGGACTTAGCCAAGTTTACCATATGTTGTCATCAATGCCAAAGGGGGAGATTGTTGGGAATAAGGCTAAGTAGGACACCCTTAGTATTCCCTATTTCTAACATAATGAAATTTATTTTTCAATCAAGTTGAACACCTTGTTCCCCTCCCCATCTCTTCTTAATATATAGCACGCCCTTCATCCTTGAGTTCCACATTATTCATCTTTTTGCTAAAAGTTCTAGCTACAAGACTTCTAAGGAAAATTTGAAACATGGAACTTAGTGTTCACGTAGAATGTGACAAATGAGTTCTTTGCATCCAAAGAAATTATTACTAGAGCTTTACATTACATTTGGTGATCATTACTAGTTATTATGCTAAGAGTCATTTTATAATGGTAAGAAGACATTGAGTGTGTACATAAGAATCAAATTATAGTTCACAGAAATAAATTGAAACAATAGTCAATGTGATTAAATTAAAAAATTATAAAATAAAAGTATTAAAAAATTGCATATAAATATATGATATTTACTTCTGTTGTGAAATTATAGAAAACAGATTAATTACTGAAATGATGAATAGTGACTGTTAAAAAAAAGTTACATTAAGAAAAATCTTATATAAAATTAAAAAATTCAATTATTTATAATAAAATAAAATAAATACTAAAATATTGATTTTTTTTAATAATTTTGATGTGTTTAGGATGTTTAAATTCATGTACACCCCACACACACATTGGAAAGAGGCCTTAATCTCAGATAGTTTGGTGTTTCAGCCATGCACTATTCTGTTCTATGTCAGAAGAGGTCATAGTTCAATTACATTAAGAAATACAATAAAGACCAAGTTTTATTTGGGGCAGTCTCTTATCAGCTCAGCATAAGAGGTAGAATGCAGATAGTAACAAACCTACAGATGGTTCTTTGGCTTTTACTACCTCCAGTAAAATTTATGATTGCTCAAGGAAGAAACCTACATCAGATACGAAGCTCCATCAGCAGAGTTCTTGGCCATTATAGATAAGTGATATGGTACGTCCCTTTTTGCCATTTTCAAACATGATCATTTGCATTCCTCCAGAGAAATGCTTGCTTATATGAATTGTGGTAAATGTTTCTTGGGTTAGTCTTCAATGGCAAACAAGATTTCAGTGAAGGATTTTTTAATGGTGAACATATACTAAGTGAGGATACTTCCCAATCCTTAAATATTAGTTTCCAGATGATTTGTGGGTATCAACAGGCAGCACTCCTCCTGTTGAAACACCGAAGGGCAATGTGGATACCATCAATCATAGTGCAAAAACTTGACAAGTAAAACACACAATTACTGTTATCTTGATTTTATTTGGAGCTACTGTGTTCATTTATCTATGTATTCAGCCTATGAACTTCAGCTGCTAACCAAATTCCTCAGCAACTTGATAATCATACTCCTTGTGTTCTGCTTAGACTTGTTCAGTAGCTCGTATATTGGCTTTCCAGGTCTGTGACTATGGAGTTATAATTTGCTGTGTAATTTCATGTTCAGTTTAATCTATGTTTTCTTTCTTTATTTATGTTATTCTCTTTTCTTTTGAACAAATATACAACCTGAAACTATGTTATCTAAGGGTTTGTATCGAAATACTGGTACAAATCTTTTACATAAAACTTACTATCATGCAAGTTTGTTTGGAGTATGTGTGTGTATGTGTAAGCAAATAACTTATAGTGGGTCAGTTGTGGAAGATTCTGGTTTGTCCTATTGAATAAACACTAAAGCCTGGCAGTATAACTGGCTTCTTCGCTGAAATCCTCATTTGCGCTTTTTGGTTATCCCCATGTATTGATAATTTATATTCCCAATCTTAATTTGAAAGGATACTATTGGGTGTCTGGAGGGCAAGTGGTTCGTTGGTTTTCTTACCATAAATGGTTCCAAATCCAGCTGTCACGATTACCTGTGATGACTGATGTGCACATTAGATAGCTCTGACATCTAAAAAAATGTAGACAAACCTCTTTGGAAAATAAAAGAAAGAGCAAGCATTTGAGTAATCCATTTTTAAAACTGCAATGACATTGATGAATGGTTGAATTTTCTTGTGATAAAGTTTTCAGCTACAAGCGATTCTTGGCAGACTAAATGAAGCAGATTGCACTTTAAGATGGTGTTTGAACATAGACGACTAATGAGGCATGGTTATCATTTGAGCCTTGAGTCTGATTATGTGAAATTGTTACCTGCGTCAGTAGTCCACTTCTGCCCATGGTGTTTCTTTCATTACAGGATTGGTTGAACTGTGAAACCAAATCTCAGAGTCTTCATAATCAGTGGAATCATTAGTAACCTGATCAAAGAGGGCGAGGGAACATACTTGGTCACCAAACCTAGAGATTAGAGCACTTATATCATAATCTTCATCTGTCAGGTAGTTAGATTCATTTTCTTGGACACATTTTCTCAATTGACTATATGTAACTAAGTCTTCAAAATTCAATGGGCATTGAGATGCATGGAACTCATCTTTCTCAAGGAGAGAATTCATCATTTGAATTTCACTTTCAGATTCAGTTTCTTCAAGTTTCGGAACCAGAATTGGAACAGTTATTGGTGATGGATCTGATATAATTCCGAAGGGTTGAAGGTGAGAGGTATCATCCAGCACCCTGTATTCAAGCTTGTTCTGTTCAATTTTTGGGGCTGGCGTCGGATCCGTAATCAGTTCTGTATCTGAGAAACATGGAAAGTGAGGCAGGCAATCATTGCCAACATAACCAACTTCAGGCATTAGATAGGACTTGCAACCTTGTACCATTCTATAATTGGCATCTCTATATTGATCTTGAACTGCAATGCTATGTGAGTTGAAATGATCTTTTCTTATTTCCTTCTCAGTGCTTAGCATGTTTAGCCTTGGATCGCACTGCATAATTTTTTGATAATGCCTATTAAAAACTCCTTGAGCAAACTGCAAGCAATGTACCCTGCATGGAGACAGAATTCAATTTAGCCTGGAAAAATAATTGATGGACAATATCAAACTTATTAGGAGCAAATAATACAAAGTTGTTAATCTAGGCATTTTTTATTGTGACGGTAAAGACTTGGTTTACAAACAAGACTTCTTTTCAAAATAAAATTGTGAAAAGTAGTATAATGCTAAGTTCAAATTTCAAAGTACTGCCAAGGACATCACTGAACCCTGAATGCTATAAGTAGCAATTTATTGGTAAGTGTAGTATAATAGTAAATTTTATTTTCAAAGTACTGCTAAAAACATCAGTGAACCCTGAATTCTATAAGTTGGTCAATTCCATCTGCAGTTTGTTAGAGAAGAAATGTTTGAGTCAGTTTGCAAATTTTCCATGATTTTCACAATGTCTTTTTGCATGTGGATTCTGATTCAAAACCAGCATCTTTTGTTTAATTACAAGCAGTGCTTTTCAAGTACAGAATCTTTTAGAATAAGATGCAAATCTGTTTGAGCTTTGTTCACTTGTGAAAAACAGGTTCACAAAAAATCTGCAATTTTGAGTGGCTAAAATCATGAAGTCATTTATTTTAAGGGCAATCATTAAACAAGTCCTAAAGATTTGTCCTTCTGAGAAGGCAAAAAACAAAAGATACAATTTGTTATGTTAAAGGATACTTGGAGGTGGGCTTTAATATGTGGTTTGCTTGATTTTCTGCTTGACTTCAGTCATGAATTAAAAATATTAGAAAATCATTTTGTTATACTCATACAGTAAGTATTAACAGGGGATACTAAATCTAATTTCATTTTTCAACCACGTCATAAATCAAAGTCAACATAAATTTTAATATTCTTCCCTATGATAGAAATGATGGCCTTGATAAATTAGCTTACCAGTTAATGGTCATTGGAAACACAAATGCTTGAAAGGAAGTGAAAAGCTAGATAATCTTATTCGAATCTTGAGAAGTATTTAGAGTGACTATACAACTCAATAAAGGCAGTTAATTGGTAACCGCTAACAGTTAGGACACGTATAACCACAGTAATAGGCAGTAATAATGTGTTACGCCAACATTCTCAACGCCCTCCTCTTAATGCATTGATCCTAATAATATCAAATTTGCCTTGGGGACGACCTCCTTAAGGCTTGCATATCAAACTTGCTGATTTCATAATATAAATACACAAGTTTTGAAAAGATCTCATGAAGAAGAAAATCGTGAACCAAACAGGGCTCCATCAAGCTATCTCTTGACCCTCGGAAAGATGTAGCATTGAGCTGTGTTCTTAAGCTCTTAGTCTTGAACTCTCAAGTCACAGAGGCTTGATCCCTAATAGATAGGACATCTCTCTATTATAGTCAAAGGATTACGAGAGGGTATAATTCCTGATCATATGTTCATAACTTTTCTGGCAACAATCCATATTGAGCTCAACATCAAATCCCAAGCCTGCCTCTGAAACAAAACCTTCACAATATATGCATTCTTCAGATTTGTCAGCATCAACAAAGGAGGCAAAATAGAAAACAAAAACCAAACATGTCAAAAATGCTTCTCATGCTAAACATTTCAATGTGAGAAGCTGACTTGAGATGATGGACATTCCTCCATCCTCTGATTCCACAAGCCTCCAAAGACATATAAGGAACTAGTAAACGATTTTTCTTTGAAACACACTCGATCTCATTTATAAGATAGCTCGCAATTGTTTTAGTGATTTGAAATACACTTTCCCACACACTGGTAATAAAATGATAAAGCACTTGATTGGTACAACTCAGGAAAAATATATTGCCCGTTTTACATCTTAAATACTCATAAAACTAGTTTGAGTTACATTCACTCTCGAAAAATAACTTGCCTCTGATTTATCACTATGTTGGAAATGAATGATTGTCGGACTCTTTATTTCATCATCTAGTCCAAGAGACTCGATCTTATCCCAAGGTAGGAGTAAAGCCAAATTATTGCATTGCTTTCTCATAATGACTTGATTAGGAAATTGAGCAACAATGTGAACCTCCAAGTAAGAAATCACGTTGACCATCCAATCCATTTGATCTTTCTAGATAAAATTGTTCTCTATGATCTCTTTAGTGCCTTTTGCCTCCTCATTTCACCAAATAAAAGCTAAGCATAATCAAACATATAAAGAAAGAAAGGTGCCCAAAACAAACTTTATCATCAGTTATTAACAAAAATTTTACCTTTATTCCAAGATAAAAATCATGCAGAAGTGGATAAAAAAGTGTAGCATTGGATCAAATTATCACAAATTTCACAAGAAATCATTCTGCTTTCCAATGCCCTTGCAAACATGAAAACACCTCAGAATACAACCTCTCTCATATCACACTTCTGTTATGTATCAATTGCACTTCTAACACCTATATACCAATGGTTTCTATCACTGTATACATGTGTTATTAGAATGCACAAGCATTTTCATTCCAAACAGATTAATTGCCATGCCTTATTTCTCATCTTTTGATGAAAAAAGTCTCCAAATTGATTACTATTCTCCCATCCATGAGTGGCTCTGATACCAAATAAAGGTGGTGAAAAGCTAGATAATCTTATTTGATTGTTGAGGAGTATTTGTACAATGCAATGAAGGCAGTTAATTGGTTAAACAAGTAACAGTTAGTACAGATGTAACCGCAGTAGCAGGCAGTAATATGCCATAACAAATGTAATACACCAATATGTTTTACCACATTCCACTAGAGTAAACAAAGTTATTTTATTTTTTTCACAAAAGTAAACCTTTAGGGAGAGTAGAAATGAGGAATACAACCAATCTTCCAATATACTCACATGACTGAAGGACAAATCATGGATGCAGTTAAATGAAGTACTAACACGGTACACCCCATTCTAGAATACATTGAATTCGTGAAGAATGGATGAAACTGAAAAGCAAGGATATTGACAATGAGGTAATCTTAGAGACAATACATCACTTTCATATGTTAACAAAGAAAAAATAGAAAAAACTGACAGGCAATAATGTTTTTGACAGCAACTCGCAGGAAAAAATGCAAGATGTCACACCATGAGAACCAAAACTTAGCGTCCAACTCATCCGAGCAAATGAAAATTAGTTTAATACTAAACCAACACCTATGTCCTCGTGATCTCTACAAAAGAATATTTGGTTTTCTCATTCATCATTTGCTAATACAGGATCACCAATAACATAAGAAGTGTCAAGAAGTTCAAGAAATAAATGAGTTCACAGTACAAGAAGAGAATGATAGAACATTTAAAGAAGCATAAATTCATGCAAATGATAATTTATTTTAAGTGGTTAAAAGTAAACCAGATAATGTGGAACTCCTTTTTCCTGTTAGGATATGTTTGATTTATGACTAATGAATGCATAACATAATGATTCAGAAAAGAATACTATATTTTAAATCTACTATTGACCAGTTATTCTTGAAGACAAAACCATGTTTGTAGTCCAACCCACTAGGTTGGAAGGGAATTGGTACATTTCAACCAAGTTGTAGAGACATACTTCCTTTTATTTGCCTGAGGGACCTAGGTGTTACATTCCAAATTTTGACCTAATTTAAATTATTATAGCCATTGAGTTGAATGAACTTTTCTTTCCTATTTATGTGAAAAGGGTAGTTAAATATAACCGTTGTATCCTATGGAATTGGTTGTCATCAATTATTTTGTATAACTATTTAATGATGATGGTTGTTATCTGTTATTTGTCATATGATGGTGATACTAGTTAGTAGTTGCTTGGTTTCAGAATTATGGTTATTAACTGATTTCCTTTTTAATATCTATGTTAATTGTTATTATGGATTTACTATGGAACTTGTTATTATTGTGGAAACTATTGCACGAGTGATTGCAGGAGCAGACGAAGGGGAGAAGCATTGCTTAATGGGATCTACGGAATGGGGTACTACCTTAGTCCATTTATCTGATAGACAGGTATGACCTCTAACTACCTTGGTAAGGATGTAGTGACTTGTATAACATTATACAATCATTGGACACGCATGAGCTATTGGATAAACATTAAAACATTAAACATTTTAACTTAATTAAAGTACATACCTTTAATGGCTTATAGTTGACATTCTCATCACTTCAATATAATACATATTTATGTACGTGCACATAGATATAAAAATAAGGTGACATCATAGTATTAATTTATACAAAATTATATCTATTAAAATATGTATATTTAAATGTGTGTACACCATGAGAAGATAAGGAGATAAAATTAATCTTCCAAGTGAAACATGTATTTAGATATACATAGCTTAGTAGGTACAACCTTGGATAAATATTAAATATGATGGCATCATAATAAAATATATATGTGTGTGTGTGTGTGTGCAAGTATATATATATAACTAACTAACTTTATAAATTATCCTTTTGATTATGTTAACCTTCAAGTTCTCTTGCATATTTATTTTTTTCCTTATAAGAGGCAAGAATGCAAGAATGTACACTTGGCATTTTTTATTGGTGATTCAAGAAGATGATTCTTCTTCTTTTCTTATAACCGATCATAGAGTCACTACTTCTCGGAAAGCCTTTCTTATTTCAAATGCCTCCTATATTTATACAAGTCGGGAGAACCAAAAACAGATATTTGCATGTTATACCTCTACTCTCCTACATTTTTTCTTATTTCTATTTTGCTACGAGTGATTAAGGACAAGTCTAATTCATTGTTACCTTGAACTCTGCACTTTGGATTGCTCACGTCAAGAAGAGTCGGCTGCATAGAGTCAAGCCAAGCCCACATCTTCCAGACCAGGTTATGTGGTCAGATTTTCCAATTATAATTATTTATATATATATATATATATAATTAATTAATTGCATTCGAATTCACAGCAGTAAGAAATGTGTCCATGAATTCCATACATTAATATTTAATTGCAATATCGAATAGATATTTGATGAGTCCATTCTTTCCATGTTGAGTCAAGATCAGATGTATTTGGTATGTTTAGATGTCTCTATTACTGATGGATTTCATAATCAAACTATATTCTTTGTAAGTCCATTAAGAGAAGTTCTCGGGTTATAAAGATTGTGTTATGACATACTGAAAATATATAATATCTTTTACACTAGTTGAGGTTTAGCAACAAGAGTTGGATTACTCTAGGATTTGAACACCTAGGACTCACTAGGCTGTATGGCCAAGGAAGAGGGTGAAGAGGTGAGAGAAAAATATGCAAGAACATGAAACAAAATCAGATGTGATACAATAAATATATTATTTTAAAAGAATCATTTAACAGCTCATGCATGTCCATTTATATTGTTTTCCTATTGTCAAGTTGAGCGGTGGTGATCGGGTATTAGAAACCCATCCAAAAACCTTGGCCAAAGTCGTTAAAGGTTTGCTTGCCTTCTAAAGATCACATGATGATGGTAGCGTCAATTATTCAGACATGTCCGTTCATAACTCTGCGGTCATTCTAAACACCGATTTTGCTTGGATGGCTGGACTAGTAGTACCCCAAGCCTAGCCCCGGGGTAGGGAGGGCCTTTCTTTTCAAAAGATTGTGTGGGGATGGATATGGTCCATGGTTGGGAAGTTAAGCCTAAGTCAATGCTTCTCCTCTTACCTGAAAGTTGAGGCTTGCACAACCAGTTAAAGACTCACTAGTTACTTTTTGTATGTTCTTTCTATATCCCTTCTATGCATTTGTTTCCTCTTGTATCATAGTAAAAATGATAGTAATTTACTTTACTTGTATACAAAGAATGTTAGGAAATGGTTATTTCAGTTAGTAGTTATTCCAGTTGAATGATATTTGAGATAATCGTTATTTCAGTGAATATCTCATGAAATGGATTATAAGATGTTATGTTTTGGAAATTAGTTGAAGAATTACTTTTATTTCTACTTGAAATCATATATTAGTTCCATTCTTTTTATTTAAGAAAATTTGTTTGTTACACTATGTTTGTATGCCAAATGATAGTAAATAAATGTCAATTATGTGGCCTTTTGTTAAGTATGCCTTATTGGTATAGAAGGAAAGCAAAACATGTCAAATTCAACAACAATTTTTCTGAAGGAGGGGTAAACACTTTTGCCTCAGAGCTATGAATCGGTGAGGTCACAAATGGGACCTCATCTAACGCAATACAAGGTAGGAGTATCCCCAAAGGAGATGTCGTAGCCCCCAACAAATAACCACACAACGGAAACACACACAAGATACAAGATTTGATACCAATTCACAACACTTTATTCATGAAATAACTAATTACATGCAATGTGTTGGGTTGTAAAGCCTTCCCGATTACGACCAAATACAAAGCAAGTAATAGTTCTGCAAGATCACTCAAGATCCAATCCAAACCTTAGCTAGTCCGAATCCACACTCTGGTAGAAACCTCCAAGGAAGATTTAAACTTGTGTTAGCAAACCCACCAAGCAATCTCCTTATTTTCCAAGCCTTAACTACTAGCTCTTCAAAGTTTTCTCTTCTGCCATAGCCTCAAGCTGGATGATACGACTAAAGACTCCACAAGACCCCTTACTTATACCCAACTAAGCCACAAATTGGCCTAGTATGTTACAAATTAAATAAACCCTTGTGTTAAATGCACATTTAAGCCACAAGTCGGCTTACAACACACTAAATACAACCAAATAAATTGCCAAATTTGACTCACACTAGAAATTGAACATAGACAACTTAGGCAAAGCTGGAACTGAGATACGATCGAGCATCAAAAAACCAATTCTGAGTATCAGCAACTATTAGGTTCGCTTGGCACATGAAGGAACACCCGATTAACACTACAAACTCGGTTAACATTGAACTTGGTTAACACGACAAGTTAATACTCGATTAACACTGCATCCAAACTGCTCAGTAATGACTGATCCACACATCTTTCTTGGACCGAGTTCCCTACCTCCAAGGCCAAAACACTCCAACATGCAGGATTGCCAACTCCCCTGGGATGCTCTTGCATCAGGCACCCCAAGCGCGAAAAGATGTTCTTAGTAGTTGGAAGAACATCTTCTAGGATTCACCACATAAATCCAAAATTGGTTCTTCACATACATATTCTCCAAGTCTTCAATTGGCACACTCTTTCCCTTGTCCCACTTTTGCTTCTTCACATTCATCCTCAGTGTTCCATAGGTTTGCTGTCCACACTGATCTTTAACCCTTTCAGAATCCTTCAACTCAACTCGACTACCAATACTCAAGTTCCTCCTACTGAGTTCTTCATTCTATGGAGGAATTGGGGAATGCTTCCTACCACCCTTCTCAATAGTAATCACATTGTTGACACAATCATGCATAGCCCTGCAATCATATTGCTAGGGTCTACCAAGCAATATGTGACAACTACTCATGTTTACAATATCACGTAATACTTGATCCTTATACTGCCCTGTTGGCGCTCAAAATTGCATGGTCAATTTTGAGCACTATTGAAAAATTCAGGCCTATAAATGCTTTGTGAAGCCTATGTACCTCGCCATTGAGTTAATGCATAAATGGTGTTTAATGTTTCTAACACCTTCCATTCAGCCTGTCTACCTGTTCCATGAAGATAAATCATCATTCTGAGCTGTTTGGCGAAGTCCTGTTTTAAGCAATTGCCAAATCTGCAATTTTCACCTAAGTGTCAAATAGTGACAAGAGGCTATGTTTGCACCTGAATATCTCGCACCCAGAATTGTGTCATGACTTGCCACTTTGGGAGTGTCTAGTATCCATACCTGAGAACCTATGTTTCAGATTCCGAGTTGTTTCGAGTCCGTTTGATTAGGTTTTGAATCCCTCAAAGTTGGTCAGTTACTGTTTTCGTGCTTTTCCACTTTGCACCTAATTCTGGGAAGCCCTGTTTGACCCGTAATAAATTTTGACTAGTTGACCCGAATGCTAAAATTCCTTTTGTGTTGCATTGTAGACGTCAAAAAATTATTATGTTTCAAGTTTTAGCTTATGACGAATCCGTTTGATCAGTTTTCAAACGTGATTCCAAACGCAATTTGTAACTTTTTACTGGTGTCAGCATTTGCAGATTTGTCAGTACCCCTGTTCGTGGCGTTATAACTTGAAATCCGTGATTGGCAAGATCGAATGAATTATACCACTGTGTTATCCTCTGAAAATATTACAAGTGTGCCAGTTTTTAGAACTCGACGAATCCGTCTTCACACTTTACCAGGTCAATTCCATTCGCAAAAAATGCTTTCTGTCAATGTTTCTAGTTTGCAAAAATCCAATAGTCCACTTTGAACGTCCGCCATTTGCGCCCAGTTATTCGTCATGAACCCAAATCACATTTTCATATTCACCTCATGACATAGAATCAGTGTCCCAATTTTCATCTTTCCAAGTGTCCGTTTGCTCAGTTTTCCAAGCCAATTTTGAACCCAGTTTATTGCTTTTTGACGTGTTTATCTTGCAAGTAATTCTGAGAAGGCAACTTTGACGGCGAATATCTTTTGACTCCAAATTCGTCATGAGACGAGATTCGACGGGGTAGAAGTGTGTAGAACAGAGAATCAATATGCTAGGTTTCAATGCCTAGTCAATTGTCCAGGTCAGTTTTTTAAAGGCAGTCAATGGACCTCCTGGCGCAAAATTGACAAGTTGCAAATTAATGAAAAATAAGTTTCAAATGCTGATTCAGTGATCAAATTTGTTTCAAATCAGTATCAAGTAGTCAGTAGGCCAGTTATAAGATTCAGTTGTCCGAAAACGAAATTTTTTTAGGCCAGACCCACTTTGGGATCCGACTGGTTCTGTCAGGCTGATAGATCATTGAATGGTCTAATAAACGTTAAAGTTATCATAAATAATTTCAAGCATGAACAACCATCTTTAACTCCCCCAAGATCCCATCTTGATAACAACAAAATTTATCATTATAAAGATGGGGCAAAAGGTTTTGAACCCTGGATAGATGGGCTAATCTGTACTTGCAAGTTTATATTTGGTAGAAGTGGGCTGCATTCTAAAAGTTAAATAGCAACTTGAAAAATTGATTAAAAAATATAATCAAATGCCAAAATTATGGTTCCAAATAATACTCCTTGGCACTATTGCTTTGTCCATTTTCACATGTTACGTTTCACACCTTGATGGAGAAAGTCATTTGTTCAATCTAGCAAGAAGACTAGGAGCTCACACGAATCAAAGGGAGAAGTGGTAGTTGAAGCCTAGTAATGAAAAGGAGCCACAATGCTGATCAAAGTGTAAGCCAATTACCAAAAATAGGCAAACTCATATGAAGCGGCTTGGTCTGCTAGCAAAATGGAAGACAGCTGAAGAAGTAGCTGCATTGGTAAGGTTATTACCTGTTGAGGAGCAACCAAAACAGATAGTTGTTACGCATAAGGGAATGCTTGATCCTTTGGAAGTTCACTTGCTTGATTTTCCCAACCTTGTCACCAAAGGCAGTGAGTTTCAATTGGCCTTTCAAGTACGCTTAAAAATTGAAAAGTTTGGTGATCTATCTACGTAAAGCAAGGAACAAAAATGCCTTCATAAAGGGGTATCCACGCATTCGATCCGCCAGTCAATGCCAATAAAAGTCACCCATAAATCTGAGTTGCTAGCAAACAAAGGACCCTCATGCCATCAGGAAGGAGGAGTTCTAGCGCTAAAAAATCACATGCAGGGAGAAAGGCTGGAGAAAGCCATGTAGAAAGATAAAGGGCAAATGCGTGAAAGAAGATACAAGCCACGACTGCCTTGCATGGTAAAATGGAGCTGCCTCAAGTAAAAAAAAAAATATTATTAAGAACCAAAAGTTTCAAAGAAAGCCGCCCAATATAAAACGCATTCACAAGATCAGGGCAACGTCAGTAATAGAGCAGAATAGCAGCCGCTGTCCAGATAGAGGTATTTAGGAAAGACTGCGCCCATATTTTCACCTACAATCCACGCTTAGAGGAACATTGACGTGCAGATGATGAAAAAGGCCAAGTGCAGAGGAAAGCGTAGGAGAAGTGGCGACAAGCATTTAAAAAGAGATCCACCGCAGGTCTGAGGAAAAAACGCAAACAGAGGCAATAACCATAACAGTCATCACATGGAGCTCTCACCAGGCCACGGCACAGAGCTTTCAATGCTAAAGCGATAAAGAAGCATCAAATAAAAACACCCATGCAGTGTCTAAAGAGATGAAGCTGTGGCACAAATAAAAGGAGATCACGTTTTTAAAGAGAGAGAATTCGCTACCTTCATCCAGTCCAAACAAAAGGGAAAGGAGTAGACCAAATTTGAAGCCCCAGTTGATCCATTCACGCAGCAGACAAGCAAGAAATGGCAGACAGCAAAAAGGGTTTCTAAAAACATTTATCCCACATTGTGTGTATGGGGAGTATTTTCATCTTTAAATACAATTGCACTCAGATTGTATTGTGAATTGAAGTGGAAGGCTTTTGAAAGCCAATGTGCATGTTGTGGTCCCCACAGATGACATCAGCAGGAAGGAGGAAACGCAAAATTTTAAACCAAGATAAATCCACGTTGATGTGGCACCAAAATATGGAGGTTGCACGAGATTGCGACACGCCTCTTGATCTTGCGGCCATCGTTACCTCGCCATGCGAAGATGCTCGCTAGTTAACTATACCGAGATAGCGGGGCTGACGTGGCAGCAAGTCGTCTAGGAGATGATGATGTGGCACGAGTTCTAAGGTAGATGAGGTGGCAGAGGATGACACATGTCGTTTTGTCGCTATGTCGCCAATGACATGGAGGTTGTTGAGTCAGATAGCGACATAGCGAGGGAGAATCAAGAAATGACATGTGGCAAGTGGTCTCGGACCAGTTGGTGACATGGCGGATGATACAGATCAAGTAGCCAATCAGGAAGCATCCCGTGATGCTAGTCAAAACAGTTTGACCCCAAGTTCTGTGGGGTGAAGGGAAATTTGAAAATAATAAAAATTTCTTTTTTATTATTCATTTTCAGACTAGATGTGCATGATTTGTTTTAAAATCAAAAGGGCATTTTATAAAGTTTGAACCTTAACATATTTTAAATTTTTCGAAATTTAAAATCAAACAGGTTGCAAGTCTGAATTTTCAGCCAGAGGAGTGTTTTTCAAATTGAGATTCTGGGCGTTTCTGGAAGGCAAAGTATGCCTTATCATATACCGCCGGAATCGTGAGAATCCAAATTTTCCATTTCTGAAGTCAGTTTTTGCACAGGTGCTTCCTGGTTTGAGCTGTAGCCAGAAACGTGAATTTTGGGGCTTTCTCAATGGAATGTGTAAAAACTGAAAACCCAGTTAGAGGATCAGTAAAACTTGGTAAGAATGCGGTTGGAGTTCACTTTTCTTACATTCACTAAATTTAACCCAATTTTTGCCAAGCATTTCAACGGCTTTTCAGATATTTTGATGACTCAGCAAGGTTTCATCATTTCAACGGAGATATTTCTCAGATCAATAACAATAATGATGAAACCAAAATCAGATCAAGATGGGAGAAGGAAGGAAGAAGTTTTCAGTTGCCAAGAGATGGATTTCTAAGTCGACAGATGGCAGTCGCATGTGAGATCCGGGAATTCATCTATCCTATATTATTCTTTCTTTCTTCCATTTGAAGGGTTCCAATTTTTGTTACTGAGAAACCAGTAGGTTCCAGTTTTGGGGAGAAAATTTGCACATTACTGTGAGACCATATTTTTGTTCCAGTTTTGATGTTTTTCCTTGACTGTGATACCATACTTCAGCATATTTCTCTCATGTGAACAGCAAGTGTAAAGATAATACAGATAGTTCTGAGATGTTAGGTTGTTTCATGTTTTGATTTCATGCATCTGAATGTATATTTTCAAAGAAGATGAATACATATGAGCAGTAATTTCACTAGCTTCATTCTATTTCTTGTCTCCTGTCTCAGCAATCTATAAGTCTTATGTGGTTTTGGAACAAAGATTTGAAACCCATTTGCATCCCTTTCAGGTCGTATGTTTGATGTATTTTGCTGTTGGACCAAAGGCACAAGTAAATGCTTGATATGTTTAAACAAGGTTACTGGTTATTTGAGAAGGATATATTTGTGAGAATGAGACTTGAATGAACACTGATGTCTGAATCACAAGGTGGTTAGATAGATCTGATGTTTGGGTATACAAAATATGTCCTGATGTCACAGATGTATGTTTTCAATTCATGGAATTGCCCAATGGATTAGGCACTGATTAGAGATAGGATCATTAGGTTTTGCTGCATGTTTGAGGATTTGTTGAACATCAACATCAATAATCAACGCTTTTCCCTTTCATGTTGAAGAGCTATAATAGAATGCCCTCACTCAGCTTATGAATATCCTAGATCTACATTTAGCTACTGTAGATTGATGTTATTTCATGAGTTATCAGGAGAAATAAGGGTTTTATCTACTTCATAATAGATTCAGTGTATGCTTTGACAACTGGTACCATATAAAGAATCTATAGGTCTACCCACCTAGGTTTTGCAGAGCCTGAAGAAGAAGAAGGGTCTAGCCTTATAGTTGGCTTGGTGTCTGAATGGGCATGTTGAAAATGGGAGTTAGCTGCCCCTAGATGTGCTTTGTTCTCATCAGGGTAATTGGAAACAGGTAACATTTTCAAACACCAACATGCCCAATCTGAAAATCAATAAGACATTGCTCCCTCACCTTTAAAGCATGTTCATTTTGCAACCAACCAATCCTATAAGGACAAGGATGTCTTACTCTTCTCAAACCAAGTTTCTGAACCATCTCCTCAGCAACAAGGTTTTCAGTACTACCACTATCCACAATCACATTGCAGACTTTACCATTAGACTTACAACAAGTCCTAAACAAATTACTCTTTTGACTGACTAGTACTTGCCAAGCCAGTAAATTTTCTCCGTACTCAAGTTCACTAATATGGTTTTCAGCTTCAAGATTCAACCACACATGCACTATATTCTTCTAGTTTTCTTACAAATATCAGTAAAGCTTGAAATCTGCACTCTGATATGTATTCATTGAAAACATCTTCGATTTGTCCTAAAGACGAACATGTTAGAGTTTCTTTTATCCTTCCATGATGTCCAAAATCCTAAGGACTCCTAAAAAGTATGTAGATTGGTCAATTGGAAAGGATGAATCAATATATTTTGCTTTTGGATATTTGTTCATCATAACTAACTATGGAGTAGGAAATAATGCACCAACCTAGAGATCATTAAGAGCCTTAAAGGATACACGGTTCCATTCTAACCACCTCATTTAGCCGACTAGGAGTGTCAGGGGAGTAGAAGAGTGTTGTATAGTGTTGGAGATGTAAGACTTGTTTAGTGTTCCAAATAAGAAAATAGGAGTGCATGTGTGTGTAGTATTATTGTCCAAGTATGCGATTAATTCAATTAAACAATGTGAAGATCGATTAATTGATGATTAGAATGTTTAAGAAGACTGTGAATGGGGTTTTAGGTGTATTTGAAGTGTATAAATGTGAACTCAAGGCACTATGAGACAAATACGGATATACTAATCATAGAGGCCAAAAGACTAAGCCAAAGAGATAGAACTTTGAGACCGATTAGCTCATTGTTTCAAACAATTGTGCACATTTAGAGGACTACAACATATCTGAGGGATGGTGGCACAATGCGATAACATCCTGTACATACAGAGTGACAAAGTCACGAGTTTTGATAGACAGTGGTTGGGACAAGGTCCAAAATGCAAAAAGGACTATAATGGGCTAATGATGAAATTATTAGAATGAAATGAAACTACTATAACTTCTTGTAAATGATATGTGATTATAGAAGATAAAATGGACTTATTGAAATAATGGAGTATGCGATGAAAAGAAGAAGAAGAAATGGCGATCTAGATACTGATTCAATGGTTGATAATATAGTCCTCACAAAACATCACGAAGCTACAAACCTACACACAAAGGAAGGAAGAAAAGTCTTGGGCTATTTGAGAGGCTTGCCTCAATGTCAAACCCCCACTTTGGTGTCTTCACTTCTACGGAAGGCCAATAGATGTGATATGATAATCAATGATAGATAATTGGAAAACTTGAAGTAGCAATAATGATAATAGAAATTGGAATAGATGAATGCTCAAAAGACAAGAGAATAGGGAAGAAGAAGACTCCCCAAGTACGATAAAAGTGTTCCAATATGAGTAATATAGCTACATGAGCAAGTTTGAGACTGCAAAAATGGTGAAAACCATGCAATAAAGCGGAGATATGGATGCAAAATAGATGTAGACAGCTGTATATAGAAAACTGAGTATGAGATCTTGAGAATTCAAAAAAGAGTGTTGACAGAGCCTCAATGGCATACAAAGGGGGGTTTCTTAACAAACCCGGATGGAATCCATGCAGGGGAAGCCATCATTTGGGCATTATAATTGCAGACTGGCAGGTTTGTAATGCTCAAATGACTCTCTACACGTCTGCAGATTTGTGGACGTGAGAGCACCGCACAAATGTTAGGGCTTCCTTATGTGAAATTTTTGCCAAAAGATATGTTAGTAAGTGACATAAAGGGATGAAAGTGGTGGAATTGTGCCTTAGGCTAAAGGGAGGCAAAGTGTGCAAATGGCCTTCCTATGGGGGTGTAAATTTTGGCCCATTACACTAACTATATGCAAAAAATGACCACATTAAAGGATTTGAGAAAATAAGAAAATAATTGGATCTCAATTGAATTTTACATCATTTGTATATATTGCAATTACAAACAGGGTGCAAAAAGTGGACAACTTCACATCAAATAACATGAATTTCACAACATCAGTTGGAGATGCTTTTTCCAAGTTCTTAAGTGTGATGGAGAAACACATATTTAGTGTTAACAAATTGATATAAATTTGTGCTGTTCACGAGGTCAGGGACGCTAGTTAGAAATATGCCTAGCATTGCTGTCAAATTAAAAAAACTTAAATCCAAGAAGTAACCAATGCAAATTGAGTCAAAATTTAATGATAGGTTTTAGTTTTTCTTCTATAGTTCATTCAGACATGCACAATGATACAAGTGCTTCAGGAATACAAAATCCTTCTACAGAAAACCTAGTCCAGGTTAAAGAATATTAGTTAATCAAAATATTTTTCATTAAAAAATATACTCTTTAAACTTCATTACTGGGCTCAGTTCTCTTCATGTGGCTCTTTTTCAACTTCCTTGACATGCTCTGTTTTTCCATGTTCTGATGGAGAAACACATATTTAGTGTTAACAAATTGATATAAATTTGTGCTGTTCATGAGGTCAGAGACACTAGTTAGAAATATGCCTAGCATTGCTGTCAAATTAAAAAAACTTAAATCCAAGAAGTAACCAATGCAAATTGAGTCAAAATTTAATGATAGGTTTTAGTTTTTCTTCTATAGTTGATTCAGACATGCACAGATGATACGAGTGCTTCAGGAATACAAAATCCTTCTATAGAGAACCTAGTCCAGGTTAAAGAATATTAGTTAGATCTATTAGATTTCCACAATCCATGAAAATGAGATTTTTAATTTCTGGATTTTTTGTTCTTAATGTTCTCTTGCATCCTGATGATGGATCATGTAGTATGATCTGAAACGTTGATGGTAAAAAAAATATACTCTTCAAACTTCATTACTGGGCTCAGTTCTCTTCATGTGACTCTTTTTCAACTTCCTTTACATGCTCTGTTTTTCCATGTTCTGCAAATTATCTTCCGTTCAGTTTGCTAAAGCATAAAACTGTCACATGCAACATTCCGTTTCTTCTTTGAAATTGATATCCTCCTGTCTTGAGCACATGGTCTAAA
This sequence comes from Cupressus sempervirens, assembly GCA_028749045.1. Lineage (NCBI taxonomy): Eukaryota > Viridiplantae > Streptophyta > Pinopsida > Cupressales > Cupressaceae > Cupressus > Cupressus sempervirens. The sequence continues at coordinate 10,123,036 of CM053786.1, forward strand.
CTCTCTTTTTGTCAATCTCTATCCTTCTTCATAACACAAAACTAAGAAAGTATTAATATCCCTTGCAAGAACCAGATGCCAAAGTCCTTAGGGCTACTACACTTAGCCGACATTGAAGGATTGATGCCATAGTGATTTCAACGGCTAAGAACTACCAAAGCACCAACACAGCCAAGGAACATCAACAGTAAAGCATCTAAAGGAATAATAGATCAAACAACATAAAAAAATGCTGCGAGCATAGGGAGAATTAAGGGATGCACCCAGAAAGGTAAATGTTTTGGCCAAATCGATAAAAACAGATAATTTCTGCCACCCTTGTTAAAATTGCCATAAACCAAGAGATGAATCTCTGACAAGAACACATAGATTGTCTTTGAAAAAAGTGATGGTGTGACAAGCTTGGCTAAGATGGAAAGGAAAAGAAGAAAAAGGCCTTCTAAATCAGAAAATAAAGCTGGTAATCTTTAATAGCTAAATACATTTTCTGATTTGAGTGACATTTTACTCTCGGTCAAAGCCTGTCGTAGCAGTAGAAAAAGGTGAAACAACAATATCCACACTCTTCCAATTGTTATGGACTAAGATGAAGCATTTTGCAAGACAAATATTTGGTCTAGGGTACAAAACAGCTCCTATTGCCATTTCATAGCATCTTGTATTCCGAAAAATATTCTTGCAGAAACTTGGTTTGGTTTGTGAAATAGCATTATAATGCTGCAAACACTTCTACAGAAGGACTGAAACAATGAAAAAGCCTAGAATCTTCTTGTAACCCAGTCAAGGAAGAGAAAATAACACAAACTACAAAGAGAAAGTCCACATAAAATGAAACATTAACTGGAAACAGAACTTCACCGGTGTTTATGGCAGTGTAGGATTTTATATGAGTCCGTATGCTCCTGCATCAATTGGTACCTTAAACTTTTTGAAATGACATATTATACACCTGAGCAACAAAAATAAATTGACGAAAATGTACTTCAACATTAAAAAAAAAATTGGAAGAAAATTGAAGCGCTTGTTTAAAAGATCTTAAAAGGATTCTGGCTTGTCTTAATTTTATTACATCTTATTAAGATTTTGAGAAAATTTAACAAGACTTTCGTGTGCATATCAAATGCATCAATTTTCTTTTCATTTTTCAGATGCAATTCTTTTATTAAGAATTCTAGAGTGCATACTGTCGGTACTGTGCACGTGGACAGGGGTGCCACCACCTTCCTCAAGTCAGTGGGGGTTGATAGATAGGATTGATGTTATACCGCAGCAGGGTGCCCTATCTCTATATCAGGTCCGGTTGGGTGCCTTATTAGAAATAGTAGGGGGATTAGTTGTTTCCAAAAGCATGCTCCTTAACCCCCGGCATTAGTCATCCGAGGGTCTATATTATGTATATGAGCATTCTTATTAAATTGCCCGAGCTGCCATAGCCCTATTGTTTCTTTAGGCTAGGGCCAGATCCACCAGCCATTGAATCAGCACAGACAGGAGCAATGGGAAAGCCAGCAAGATCCCTTCGCCCAGTTCCAAATCCAATCGATGATCCGGTAGCCTATAGATCCTATAAAATGGTAGGGGGGGCACCTCGCCCAGCACCTCTTTTATTAGTTTCAGTTCCATAGCCTGTTTAAGATCAAGACCCATTGCCTATAACATGGTAGGCAAGCAGCACTAAGAGCAAAGGTATAAAAGGTAGAGCCTGTTTACTAAGTAGCCTGTTTAATCTGCTCTGTCTTACTGTGAAGGACTGAGGGCTTTGTTTAATACTATTTTTCATATTACTACTTTGATACACATATTATGTCATGCTTGAATTGAGAAAATAACTACACTTACATTTTTGAAGCAAGTTCGGTACAGACTGTTTTGAACAATCTGAATCCTTAGAGTAAATCTGAAGCCTATGATTTACTGGTTATTTCTTTATTTCTCACGAAATGGTCTAAATCCTTGTCAAAATGAGGTCCAATAAAAAATCGAAATCAAAACGTTCACAGTTGTTTTTTGTTAATACAATCTTCAACCTTATGCAAGTATAATTTGCTTTCATGTTTGGGAAATGCATCGATGGTAAATGCTTAAGATTACGCCACAATGCATCTGTAATGGAAATTTTTTTAATATTTAAATTCAGCTCACAAAAGCATCTGATTTACTTACTTAGATATAGTTGCCTGTCCTGCAGTGAAGTCAGAAGTAGCCTGCCACGCCGTATGCTTTCTTGGTTGAGGACTAGTCTCTCTGAAGAATAAGGGAGGCCTGGACACCTGAACAAGACAAGGATTGGAGAAAATATCTGGTTAAGTCCTTCGTCATTCTATACTGTGTAATGTGTTGTATCATTTAAGAAACACATCTTACCTCAATTTCTAAGGTGCTTGGTCCACTATCTGGACAGCTTGCATTCATAGCTGTAATTTCTGACCAATGAATCTCTATCTTGTTCTTAAGACCACCTTCTAAGACCTCCCAAACAAATTTATGCTTTGCATAAAGGCATTTCATGATCAAGTCTCCTTCATATCTTGATATGCACTGGCAATTTTGAATGCCTTATGATGAATAAGTAAGTTATCATTTAAAAACCAAAAACCTAAGCCTAAGAAAGAAGAGACACAAAAGAATTTGTTACTTAAAGTAAATTTTCTTTCAGAAAGTTTTGTACATGAAAATAAATGAGCCAAAACCAACTATTTTAAAATTTAGTGAATTCAGATATGTTATTCCCTACTATAATGAATCTAACTTGGACTTATTGCAGCAGCATGACTATTTTGTTGGATATAAACAAGGTCATTACCTCCCATGTGCCAATTTTCAAAGCTAAGGCTGGGAAATTTGATGCCTTTGTCTTGTCACAAATAGCCTGTGCAGCCATCTCATTCCCTTCCCCTGTTTTATTGTTTACACTTTCTGAACTTCCAGTATCCGCTTCTGATAACTTTGTTTGAATCAGATTTAGCAAGGAATTTGACTTTCTCAATGTTAAACCCAATGGGCTAGGCTGATCTAGCGGAAATACGAACAGACTCTGTTCATTACTCCTTGTAGGACTCCATTGCTGCGAAAATAAAAAAATGCATAAAATAACTAATTTTTTAAGGTGAAATATGTTACATCAGTAAAACTTATACAGCAGGATGTCAAATCTATGAAAACCTCATAGTCTAATGTGCAATATTATCGGGGGTACTTGTTAACTGGTGTGGACTTGTTCTAGTTGAACTACAAATTTACAATGTTTTGTACACAATATCCCATAGGTGCATACATACCTCTTCTGATGAATTTGTTCAATCCTATGGTAAATTTAGTAGTACTTAACTGTTCTTTCCAGAAGTAATGGAAATTTGAACAAGCCAATGGACACTTGCATCTTAATTTTTGAGATTGGCGTCTGTTCACACTTATTATGTTATATTTGAAAATGATGATGTGTCCACTGAAGGCCCAATCGAAGTCTGAAGTTCAGGAATAGTAAGGGTTGAAAATAGTATCCAAAAATTAGTAATTACTTGTAAAGAACAAATGTTTTGACAAAAGTGGGACTGTAGGGTTGAGCAATCTGCTAGAAGTATGGAGTATACTTTGGTGATCCTTAGAGAGAGGACATGCTGTCTACAGTCTTGGACACTTTAGGCATGCTAGGAATGTAGATCAAAGTTCAAAGACTGGCATCAGATCTAGAGTCAGCCAAAATTTAATCTAGTAAGCTGGCATCAGATCGAAGGTCAGTCACAAATTCATTCTAGCAATAAATTGGCAACTATAAGCGAAATAACTGTTGGAGGTAGCCTAAATATCATGGATGAATCAATAAGCACTAAGGTAAAAATCAATTCAGCAAACTAGTAAACGGGATACAAACTTGCAGAAGCTAAAACACATAAAATACACTGAACATAAAAAACTAAATTTACCCTAGTGAAAACTCTAGCATCCTGATGATGGATCACGTAGTATGATCTGAACTGTTGAAGATAAGAAAACTCTACTCAATAAAATTCAGAAATTGAAATAGCATTAGCATGGATTGTGGAAATCCAGGAGATCTAGTGGAAACTTGTTACAAGGCTAAATCTCTTCTGAAACCCTATAGTGATTGCAATGTTGTACACGATGACATTGTCCCGTTAGCTATTAGTAAACTACTACATACTAGGATGATTAACCTAGTACGGCATATTTACTGTATCCTGTCAAGTACAGTACCTAAGATGGATTGATACGGCTTGATCTGCCATTAGCCTTTTCAAAGAGATTAACTTTTAATCCAAAGAGGTACGAATTTGAACAATAAGTATAGGGTGTAATGTTCCTTTGTACTCACAAAGGATCTCATATGCCCATGAAACATGCTGAATGTGCTGTAACCTAAATAATTACCCTACCTTGTCCTCAGACCATGAGTTTTTACACGCCAACCGTCACTCAGCATCCAGGCTGCACATTTTCCAACACCATAATTATATTTAAAAATTGAAAACATTCCAACATTCCCTAAACTGGGTAAAATTGCAGACGTAATGTAATCTGCAACAGGTCTCCTATTAGGAAAATAGCTTTCCGTGAAGCTGCACGAAAAGATTCAAATGTTCTTTGCTCAAAAAATTTCATGAAATTTCTCCTGTAGCCCTTTCCCCTGGTATGGATAGGGAAATGCGAAATCTTTTAGACTGCACTATCAAAGCTTCACAAGAAGCCCAATGACCAAACTTATACAAATCAGAGCAATTACAACTGTAAACAAGAAAAAAGTTTTTGATATTAAACATCTGAATTTTCAATCACCCTAATTGAATCCATCATATGATGAACATTTGATACACAAACATGTATGTTTAATATCAATATCTCAGATCTTTTCCATAATACACACCTCTTGTTGGCAATCCTCCATCTTAGCACGCTTGCAATATGAAAGGCAATCCTCATCTTCTTCCCATTCTGATTGACGAAGTTCTTTTTGGGTACTACTAATCATTGATCTAAACATCATTGAAGAAATACTTTTTTCCTCACAAAGAACTGTCGATAAAAATTAATGCGGACCAAGCTTCATCTCAGAAACTTTTTCAGTAGGTGCAAAAACTTGAGAGATTTAAGTCCATAGAAACATCAGTGCGAAGAATCTGCTTACATATGGCAATGGCACGTGAAAAAAGCTGATGCAATCTGCGCATTTCCTTGACTTCTTATAGGCTCCAAAAAAATTGTCCCTTATATACATCAATCATCTTTTCATTTTCCATCCATTGGTTGTATTTGTTTGATGGGTAATTATTTGGTGTAGACCATTAAAAAACCATGCATATTCTTCTATCATATATGCATTTGCTCCCGACTTTTTTCAGGAGAAAATAATTATTGATTAAGAGATAGACATAGGAAATGATTTGACAGACTTTAATCTTTGGAACACACACTGCTTATTAAAGAGAAACAAATTAGTTGACAAATCTATAATAATTAGTATTAAATAGCATTAAATGGATACTAATAAAGATCATAAAATTGAGAAGTCTAAATAGTATTGTACAAAGTTTATTTTCTAAATATTTAAATCAAATTATACAATTCATCTATTTTATTTTCTTATTTTGTTCATGTTTTAAAAAAAAAATGAATAGTCCCTTTTCTATTAAGAATTTTTACACATTAACTCATTTAATTAATTCTGAATTAACTTGAGGCAAAAGCCTACGCATCGGTAAATTGTGAACATCTCATTAGGAAGGTCTTGGGTTCAAATCTACTCGTGATGTGATTGACACATAATAATAATTAATCTTAGTAATCATAAATAATCTAAGCTTTGGCCGTTTACCTATCTAGAATAATAATTAACTTTTAAACTAATAATTTAAAATAGTAATGCTTCTTCCATAAACTTTTTCATCACTCATCTTTTTTTTTTTTTGGAAAAGCATGAGATCATGCAATATTATTTATGGTATTGCTCAAATTAATGCATTCACTTTTGTTCCATTTGTTTACAGCCTAAACTATTTATTTACACTGAAGCCAACACTAGTGTTCCCCAGGCCCACAGTTTACTAAGATTGAACTGTTCATGTTTCATGTGTGGGCATACTCAGCTAATAAGCATATCCCACATCATTCGAATTCTTTAATAAAGTGAAAAGACAAGAATATACCATCACTGAAACCTGTAACCCATACAATCAACATAATGACATGGGTATTATGTTGCAATAGATACTTCAGTGGGGCACTATATTCCTCCATTTTACTTTTTCTTTAGGTTCTTATTCTGGACGTCCACCTTTCACCTAGTCCATATTCCATAGATTTTGTTTTACATCAAATACATCAGCACTTAAATATGTATGACGTATTATTTGTTATTATTCAGTAATAAAATAGTTATATAAAATAATTTAATTTTAAAGTAAGTTTATAATAATTAATATATTTTTTAACATATAGATATACAAAATATTGAATTTAAGGGAGAGGGCTGTAGTAGGTATTAGGTTATAAGATTCAATATTTCTTCATCTATTTGTCATCTCTATATCACAAAAAAAAATCATATTTTTACAAACTATAATAAAACAATTTCTTCTTTTTTCTTTTACACAAAACATTTTTCTTAAAACTTAATATTTTATTTCTTTCCATTTTAATCACCTCTTTAAAATTTAATTATTATTATCTCTTATTTTCCTCCTCTTATAGAATATGAGAATAAATTTAGTACCAAAATATATTGAGTGATATGCTTGAATATACTTCTATCTTTTAGATTGATTTAAGAAGATGAGTAGATTGGAAGCTGAGAAATTTATATTTAATGCAATGCTAATAAATTGTAAACAATTTTGATAATTAAATACAATACAATCACATATATTCAAATGGATTTGTTCACAAGCACCGTGGTGGAATGGCTAGAATGAGGTGGCCACCTCAATCTTTATTAGCAAAAGCAAGTGCTTATATAGGTGGAAAATCATTAATGAAATATAATTTTATAGAATAGAGCTTAAAATCAAAATCAAACTAGATTGAATCCATTATAAGAACGGTCAATAGACATATTTAATGGAGATGAATGCTTTTAGTATATTATTAGATTGCCGGACAAATATTGACCAACTTTAATGCACTACCTCTTTCCAATCGCTTTCAAGCTCATTCATGAAAGGTACTGCAATTAAAACATTGATTTCCTAACTTTCATGTTGCGCCAACGTACATGATTTTTTTTTAATAAATAAACTATAATGAATGTGACAATTCACTCATTTAACTTACTAATTATATGATGGATGATTCATAATATGTTTTTTTAATGAATATCATTTATTAATACAAATTAAGTAGTATATATTCAAAGTAAAAAATATAAAATATGAAAATGAATAAAAATAAATAAATAAATCGATTTTGGTGATCGTTGGAAAATTATTTTTTATTTTAAATATATTTTGAAATATCATATAATATTATACAATTCTTGCTATTTGGGTTTTGTGCAAGGACATGTTTGAGGCGAGAGTTCTTGAAAACAAGGATTAATTTCCTTCCAATGGACAATTGGGGAAAGAGAGGCATGGTTTTATATGCATACTAAATTGAGGTACTCTTATCCCAATACTAAGAATTGTCAACCTCAAGGTGTTTGACATATTTGGAGCATTTTGCATGTTGGTTCTAACAGAGTCTTTAAATAGCTTGATCATGACACAATATTATTTCTCTTTTGCTTCTTCCCAAGATCTATCAATCCAACTTCTCCTTGAGGTCAAGTTCTATTAGACCACTTCCCCATCAAGTTCAACATTAATTGGAAATAGGCCATGTTCAACCACCTATGACCCAATTCACTAAATGAATGATTCAATGTTGAGTCATCAACCAACAATGCCCTTATTCAACAAGTTTGGAACCTTGATGTTGTCCAACTTAGCAATTTGTTTGGATTTCTTGGTTGGATCATGTTATTGCACCTTTGGATTTATGGTCACCAGTTGGTCATGTTTCATTGGTGGTCATATGAGGCTACCACTACGAATCTCTATCATGCCACATAGGTTCTTTCTTCCAACCCTTTATTCTATAGTTTTTAAGATATGGTTTCTTAGCTTTGCAACTAGAAGCAAATTGTAGAAAACTACACATCCCATAATACCCAAGTCAAAGCCATGCTTCAATGGATTAAGATAAAGGGTTATGGTTCCAAAGAGTTCCTTTATTGCTCTCTATGCTCCTCATTCTTCACCTAGTATTGTAAGAATTAATGATGATTATATAGTGCTTTTTTGAGCTAGTTTGTATTCCCAAGTGTTGGTTTGACACTATGAGTGTTAGTTTTGTTAGCTTGGACAGCTATTTGTCCATATGCTATTATTTAGTATCTAATTGTTTTTGCTAACAAATTGGTTAGAGCAAGGACAATTATTTATTAAATAATTGACTTCTTTTAGAAGCAACTAGAAACCAATTTTGTTAGGGTTGGTAAGTTGTTTTATATCTCCACCGTCGATTGTAAATCAATCTCGGCCGTTGGTTTACCAATGAGAGTAGTATAAAAGGAGGTCAGGGGGGCATTTGGAGAACATGAAGTTTGGAGGAACGTTTACAATGTTAGCAAACAGTCTTGCAGTGTTAGCAAGGGCGCAGTGTTAGTGTGGAATAGTAGTGGGGAATATCAGCGGGATAAATTAGGAGGTTGTTGAAGTTCTGCCAGTAAGAGGGAAGAAATTTTTGTATCTCTTGATTTGCTGAAGTTTAATATAATTTCTCATCTATAAAACTGGTTTTCCCTTAGGGGTTTTTCCAGGGACAATTTGTCCGAAAATATTGTGTTCATTATGTTGCGCATTTCTTTCCGTATTCTATAACTAAAGTTGCAGTTGTGTTATTTTTTGATATTAGCTGAGAATTTATTTTTAGCAGTTTAATTATCGTTTGTGATAGGAGATTAATAATCAGTGACTACAATAGTTAAATTTTTCACATGGTATCAGAGCGTTGTTAAGGGTAGAAGAGTTTTGCCCTAGGAAAGAAATTTTGATCTCGTTAGATTTATTATTGCTTTAAACCCTTGAGATGGCTTCAGCTGGTTTGAGAGATCAGGATAGATTGGATGGTGCCTCAAATTTTGGTGTCTGGAAGGCCAGAATTTCTTTATTGTTGGAAGAGAATGGTATCAAGGATTATGCTACTAGCGTTGTACCTGTACCAACGGATGCAACGTAGCTTGCAGCATATAGGAAGGATGATGCCAAAGCGAGGAGGATTATCCTTGATGGTGTCAAGGATCATATTGTTCCACATATCGCAAAGCTAGATATGACGAAGAAGATGTGGGACGCCATTCTGAATCTATACTAGAATGCTACCACGAATAGGAAGTTGATTCTCAGAGAGAAGCTAAAGAATACCCAAATGAATCAGGGTGAAGACATCACAAGTTACCTCACCGGGCTCAGATTTGTCAAAGATGAGTTAGTAGCTGTTGGAGATAGCCCTAGTGATGATGAGCTAGTGAGAATAGCCCTAAATGGGTTTACTAAACAATGGAGTGTCTTTGTTCAAGTTGTCAGTGGACGAGATACTTTACTGAGTTAGGATCGACTATGGACTGATTTCACTCAAGAGGAGTTTAGACTAAGTCTTGTCAATGGGGCCAACAAGAGTCAGAAAAATGAGGTGGAACAAGAAAATGTTGCCCTAGCGGGTAAAGGGAAAGCAAAGAAGGGATCTAGCAAAGGATCAAATTCACAAAGTGAGAAGAAGAAGAAGGACCTTTCTAAGGTCAAGTGCTTTGGATGTCATGAGTTTGGCCACTATGTCAGTGATTGCTCAGAGAGGAAGAAGGGTAAGAAGTAGGGAGCAGCTTCAGCAAGTGCAGAAGAACTCTCCAGTAGAATGGAAGATGAGTTTGCACTCATAGCTTGTATGGTTAGCTCAACCTCACAGTGTGTTTGGTATATAGATAGTGGGGCATCATTTCATATGACAGGAGTTAGAGAGTACTTCTCCAATTACAAGGAGGAGGACACCAACATCCAGATTTCTATGGGAAACTTGTCCAAACTCAACCCTATTGGGAAATGGACTGTTTAGTTTCAGAGGGAGAATGGAAAGATAATCCCACTTCATGATGTGTTATATGTGTCAGGCTTAGGTATGAATTTGATTTCTGTATCTGTTCTTCAGGATAGGGGGTATAATGTACTCTTTAGAGGGACAAATGTGTTGATTAAGCACAAGGATTGGAAATCACCCATAACTATTGGAGTTAGGAGTGGTCGCCTTTATAGATTGCAGTTTGATACTCCTAAGGCACTTATGAGCAACAGTAATCCTAGAGATCTTGGAGAGCTATGGCATAGGAGGATGGGCCATATTCATCATGGAGCACTTAGATTGCTTTGTGAGATGGTGACAGGTGTTCCAGAGGTGAGCACAGAGCATGACGATGTATGTAAGAGATGTGTGTTGGGGAAGTTTGCAAAAGCATCTTTTCCAAGGAGTGACACCAGATCTAAGGGTGTTCTTGATCTAGTACATTTAGATGTTTGTGGACCGATGTCGACGAAATCTCTCAGAGGATATGAGTACTATGTTACTTTTATTGATGACTTCTCTAGAAAGACCTAGATATACTTCCTGAAGACTAAGGATGAGGTTTTTAGTCGATTCCAAGAGTTCAAGGCTCTTGTGGAGAACTCGACAAGAAAGAAGATAAAGGTTCTTTAGTCAGACAATGGAGGCGAGTACAAAGGAAATGTCTTCCAGGAGTTCTACACCAGAGAAGGAATCAAGAGAGAATGGATTGTTCCTTACAATCCACAATAGAATGGAGTTGCTGAGAGGAAGAATCGTTCTATATTGAAGGCAGCAAGAGCTATGCTACATGACCAGGACATGCCCTGTTACTTATGGGCAGAGGTGTGTAATACAATAGTCTACATTCAGAATAGAGTTCCACACAAGGTGCTAGGAAAGATAACACTAGAGGAGGCTTTCACAGGGAAGAAGCCAGATGTTAGTTACTTCAGGGTATTCGAGAGTTTGGCATATTGCCATATTCCTGGAGATACACATACAAAGTTAGATCAGACTGCAGAGAGGGGGTACTTTTTTGGGTACAGTGAGACCTCAAAGGCATACATGATTTTCATTCCAGGGACTAAAAGAATTATTGTCAGAAGGGATGTCAAGTTCATGGAGGACAAGGCATTCAAGAGATCTAGAGATTTGCCAGCAGATGATTAGAGTGAGCAGCCAACAGAAGCTCCAAGACCAAGTCAAGAGCAACAAAGCTCAAGTATAGTTACCAGTACGGAAGTAGACTCAGTTAGTGAAGATTCATAGAGTATGGAGCAACAGGAAATGCATCTAGAAGACTTAGAGGTTGACATTTCATCCTCTATAGTTGGCAGCAGGAACCATGTGGTTCCAGATACACAAAGGGATACTCAAGAGTTTGTGGGAGCTCCTAGGAAGAGTACTAGACAGCGAAGACAACCAGCCAAGTTCAATGACTATGTGGCATTAGTTAGTCAGTTGGTAGATAGTGAGCCTTTTAGCTATCAGGAAGCTGCAGAACATCAGGTATGGTGAGATGCTATGGTTGAGGAATATTCTTCAATAATGCAGAATGATGTGTGAGAGATAGTACCTAGACCAACAGATAGGGCTATAGTTGGATCACACTGGATCTATAAGATAAAACACGGTGCAGATGGTAGCATCGAGAAATACAAGGCGAGGTTTGTGGCAAAGGGGTTCTCTCAAAAGGAGGGAATAGACTATGAGGAGACATTTGCTCCAGTTGCCAGGTATACTTCTATACGAGCTGTAATCTCACTTGCACCATAGATGGGATGGAAAATCCATCAAATGGATGTCAAGACAACATTCCTTAATGGTGAGTTGAAGGAGGAGGTATACATAGAACAACCATAACGCTTTGTAGCACACAACAAAGAGACCCACGTGTGCAAATTGAAGAAAGCATTATACAGACTCAAGCAAGCTCCTAGAGCGTGGTATGAGTGCATTGATACATACTTGCAGAAAATGGGCTTTGTGAAGAGTGAAGCAGATGCTAACCTCTACTACTTGATGGTTGGGGGTGAGATTCTCATTCTTGTTCTTTATGTGGACGACCTGTTTCTTACAGGTTCACCAGGGCTCATAGTGGATTGCAAGAGGAACCTTGTAGAAGAGTTCGAGATGAAGGATTTAGGACTTATGCACTACTTTTTAAGAATGGAAGTGTGGCAGACAGATGGGGAGATTTTCCTTGGTCAAGGGAAATATTGCATTGAAATCTTGAAGAAATTTGGGATGGAGGATTGCAAAGCCATGTCTACACCCATGATCATGAATTGGAGGAAGGTAGATACATCGAAGGAGAAAGATGTAGATCCCACTTTATATAGACAATTGATTGGTTTGCTTATGTATATGGTCAACACTAGGCCAGATATAGAATTTGCAGTAAACTCTCTTAGTCAGTTCATGGTTGAACCAAAGAGAATGCATCGGATAGCAGCTAAGCATGTGCTACATTACTTGCATGGTATAGTCGAGTACGGGATCAGATATGTTCGAGGTGAAGGTATCAGGTTGATAGGCTATACTGATGCAAATTGGGCAAGAAGTACAACATACAAAAGGAGCACTTTAGGGTGTTGTTTCAGCTTGGGATCAGGAGTTGTATCTTGGTTCAGCAGGAAGTAGAAGTCTGTGGCTCTAAGTTTAGCAGAAGCAGAATACATAGTAGCTAGCATGGCAACATGTGAAGCTATATGGCTTCGAAAGTTGTTAGTAGCCTTGTTTGGTCAGAAGGTTTAGACTATTGTGATACATTGTGATAATCAGAGTTGCATCAAGTTGTTTGAGAATCTAGTGTTTCATGATAGGTCTAAACATATTGATATCAGATATCACTTCATCAGAGATTATGTACAAAGGGGAGTTGTTCAGCTACAATACATACCTATAGAGGAGCAGGTAGCAAACATTCTAACTAAGGCATTGGGGAAGGCAAAATTTATCTTCTTCAGAGATAATTTAGGTGTCCTGTAGAACAACTTCCTCGCTAAGAGGGAGTGTTAGTTTTGTTAGCTTGGACATCTATTTGTCCATATGCTATTATTTATTATCTAATTGTTTTTGCTAACAAATTGGTTAGAGCAAGGACAATTATTTATTAAATAATTGACTTCTTTTAGAAGCAACTAGAAATCAATTTTGTTAGGGTTGGTAAGTTGTTTTATATCTCCACCGTCGATTGTAAATCAATCTCGGCCATTGGTTTACCAATGAGAGTAGTATAAAAGGAGGTCAAGGGGGCATTTGGAGAACATGAAGTTTGGAGAAATGTTTGCAGTGTTAGCAAGGGCGCAGTGTTAGCGTGGAATAGCAGTGGGGAATATTAGCAGGATAAATTAGGAGGTTGTCGAAGTTCTGCCAGTAAGAGGCAAGGAATTTTGTATCTCTTGATTTTCTGAAGTTTAATATAATTTCTCATCTGTAGAACTGGTTTTCCCTTAGGGTTTTTTCCAGGGACAATTTGTCCGAAAATATTGTGTTCATTGTGTTGTGCATTTCTTTCTGTATTTTATAAGTGAAGTTGCAGTTGTGTTATTTTTCAATATTAGCTGAGAATTTGTTTTCAGCAGTTTAATAATCATTTATGATAGGAGATTAATAATCAGTGACTGCAATAGTTAAATTTTTCGCAATGAGAAAAGTGACAATAATGGAACACTTAATGCATTTAGTGAAACTCACAAAGGTGAAGCACTGGGATTTCTTGAGAGGTCAGCAATCCTAATACTACTCCAACTCAAGTGTGCTTAGCCATAATTTTTCCTCCAAGGTTAGACCCTCTTTTCTTGCAATCACATGTGCAAAACCTTCAATAACTATTGTTCCTTATGAACCATTTATTCGATGCCCTCTTGAGCTCATCAATTCATAATTAGGAGATATTTTTCACAAGTAAAATTATGATATTGGTATCATGATTCAACTCTATAGTTTTTTGAAAGGAGCTTATTGACACACTTCATGAGTAGTGGTCCTAAGAACCATATCTCATGAGAATGAATGAAACACTTCACACTCATTGCATCTAGGTGATGCTAACAGAATTGAAGCACTAAGACTTGTAGGGAGGTCATCCATCCCAATACTACTCGAGTTCAAGTATGCTTGGCCATATAATTTCCTCCAAGGTTAGGTGATCTCCCAAATAGTCCTAGTTCTTGACCTCTATGAGAATCACCAAGATGAAATGAGTGCTAAGTGTCACATTCACTCTCATAAGATATGATTTCTTGGGAATCACTACTCATGAAACATGAATCAATGAGTTTGACTCAAAAAACTACATAGTTGAATCCTAATAGAAATATCACAATATGATTTGTTGAGTAAAATATTGCCTAATTATCAATTGATAATATCAAGAGAATTTCTAATGAATATTTCATAAGGACCAACACTACCGAAGGTCTTGCAGATGAGGTTGCAAGAAAAGTGGGTTTAACCTTGGAGGAAACTTTATGGTTAAGAATAGTTGAGTTAGAGCAGTACTAGGGTGTGTGACCTCATGGAAATACAAAATGCTTCACCTTTATGACCATCAGCTAGATGCAATGAGTGCTAAATGTCCCATTCATTTTCATAAGGGATGGGTTGTTGGGAACCACTACTCGTGAAAGATGGGTTAATAAGTTTGACTCAAAATACAACATTATTGAGCCCTACTAGCAATATCACACCATAAGAAAGGTTTTACTTCTTGGGAGGCTTAAATTGAATAAGATAAAGCATTTGAAGCATGAAAGGATTTTTGTGAGAAATTTTTCTATCAAAAAAACCAACCCCCCTCCTTAAGTGCAACTTATGGGAATGCATTTAAACTCACACTACTTAATAAAAATGCAAGATGGATCCTAACTAGTAGCCCATGTTAGGTACATGTACCATCTTAAATTGGAAGCACTTTAATATAGTGATGGTTTAGAACCTATTTAATGTGAGATCATCATCTCCTTGCATCTCTTCCCATCTCTTCCCTTTTCTTCTCCTTTCTCCTTGGTGGAACTGGGATAAGGCCTAATTGATCCTCTTTAAAGATCTTATTTTTATGGTGTAAAGATCAAGGTAGGATTTGACCACCTAGATCCTCCCTTTCCTTCATCCAATCACTTAGAATCTATTATCTGCACTGAAACAACTATATCTTGAATTCTACAACTAATTTCTAGGATTTGAGACCTATTTTAGGATCCCAAAGGAATCTTGAGGGTTCTAGGCCCTGATTGGATGATTGCAGTGCACCTTTGCTAATGAGGGATGCACTACGCCCTTTTTGGACCAATCAAGGATGTAGTATGCCCTTTCTTGGGCCTTATTTTAGGTCTATTTCTTGAGTCTTGTGTCCAAATTATTCTGGGGTTTTAACTTCTTGGTAAGTCAACTCGCGGGAGTTAGTCAATTATGAGCCCTTTATAAACCCATCCATTTTCTCTATTTCTCATCTATTATCCATCCACCAAGTTTATGATCAAGAAATCCCATGCACTAGTGTTCAAGCACTCAAGTTTCTAAACATTCAAGTCTTCAAGCATCCTTCAAGCAATTCCTTCATTTAAGTTTAAGGATTCAAGAATTCAAGAAATTGAAGGAGTTTATCTTTAAGATCTCCTTCAATCCACTCAAGGTCCTTTGTTACATCTTTTACATCCATTCACATTCTTGATCAAAGTCAATTGGTAAAGATAGCTCATTGCATTCAATTTGAGAGATCCTATTATTATAAGGTGAATTCATATGTATTTACTTTACATTTCTACAATTCAGTTATTTTAGTTCAAGATTAATTCCTAAATTGGGGTTTGACTAAGGAAAACGTCCCATCAGTAACAAAAACCCCTTTTATTGTTGGTTTTGGTTCTCAGACTAGTGAACATGTTGCAGATTCAAATACCCTTTTTGGCTTTCTTCAAAACTATGAAATCAGAATCAATGTTAGATATATTATATTTTAGCAAGGTCACAAAGCTCACCCTTGCAAGGAAGGTTGCAGAGGTCACCCATGTGGATAGAAGTCACCCTTGCTAGATCACCTAACAAATTATGGGTTTTGCAGACTTCAACATTTTAGGCCTAGATCAGATGTTATTTCCTAGTTTTTGAGCAACACAACAAGCACAAAATCAAATCTAAAAGGTGTGTCTTCTATCCTCTTTATCATTTCAACATATCTACTTATTACATTTCAATATCTCTCCCTAGCCCACATCATTTCATAGGGTTTTTTGAGGACTTTTGCATCTTTTCCCCTATTCTACGACACTAGATCTAGCTTGCATTAGTGCTCCTTTTTCACTTGGTCGACACTAATCTTTCTAGATTTAGTCTTTTAGAATTGGGATTGAAAGGATCCATTTCCTTGACCCATTCTTTGAGTTGTGTAAGTGTGGTTATGTAATGAATTGAGGGTTTCATATCCTTGATTCATATTTCCTCCTCAACATCTTTGGTGAACCTAACTTCCAACACTTCCTCTTTTGATTTTGGAGTTAGATTATTGCAATTTTTAGTGTGTTTAAATTTTTTTAATGGACCCTACTTTCAACATTTCCTCTTTTGATTGTGGAGTTATATTATTGCATTTTGTTGTGTGTTCACCATCATTGGTGAGCTTGACTTGTCAACTCTTAATTTTGTGGTGTTAGATTTATCTTTGCATGCTTTAAATTTGTACTAGATTATATTTTGTTATTTATGATTTAGTCCATACTATAAGGTTAGAATTATTTTGTGTCTTCTTCCCCTGTTTGGTGTATGAGCTTTATTACCTCAATTCCTACTCATAGTATTGCTATTAGGAGAAGTCATAGACTCTTGGCTCACTTTGATTCAAATTCCTCTTCTCCTCTCTTTAGGAACCTTAGTGATCCTATTGGTTCTAGTGATACTAATCCTTAGATATGGAGCATGATCCTTCTCACTCATCCCATGATAAAGATGAGGCTTTAAGAGTTCCTCTTGACAATTTGATAAGCTTGCTACTGATATTGATAAAATGCACGATTGGCTTCTTCAAGAGAATCACTATATTGATAATATTGCTTCTTTTGATGCTCTTAAGAAAGGGATCTATAATGATGAACATGGTGTTAATATTTTTCATGGTCTTATTCAATTTGTCCATTCTAATATTAAGTCTTTGGATCACATTGTACCTAAAATAGGAATGGCTCCACTAGTCACTAGTATTAAACCTTCCTTAACTATTTCCACTCCTATCTCTAGCATTCATACTTATGTTGCTCATATTTTGACTACTTCTATTCAACCATCTAATCCTCTTATTATTATTCCTATTTCTTCTTTTCTTATGAGTGTTCCACCTACTTCATTTCCCACCTCATAACCTTCATACAGTAGTGTTCCTTTCAGTTATCCTAATCCTTCTACTATGGTTCCTAGTGTCCCACTCATAAAGCCTTCTATTCTAGTGAATTGATACCCTCTTCCTAGTGTATTGAATGTGTTAGTACCACCTAATTTCTCTAATGATTCTACTATCATTATTCTTTATCAAATTATTTCTTCTTTGCAACAACAACTTGCTTCCTTTAATCAATCTAAGTTTAATGTGCCTACATGTGATATCACAAGCAGTACTTTGTCTTTTGACATTATTAGTATTTTTGCTCCTCAACAAGTTGTTATGCCTTGCCTTGACACTTAAAATAGTAAATGTGATCTTGTGATTCATCTTAAAACTTTCTAAGTTCTATGTAGTGATTATGCTCATGATCATAGGATTTTAGCTAAGTTGTTTTCTCAAACTTTCCATGAAAAATCTTCACAATGGTATTTCTCTTTGCCACCTTACTCTATTGATTCCCTTCATAAACTTTCCAATTCCTTTATCCAACAATTTCATAATAACATTGGCCCTTCAATGTCTTTGACTGATTTGATGCATTGCAAACAAGGTCCTAAGGAAAATGTGATTGATTTTATTGGTAGATTTAAGCATTTGCATGCTTAGATTTCTTATCATGTTCTTGATATTGATATGCAACATATACTTATTGTGAATTAATAAAAATACATTAGAGATAAGATTCTTCTTGCCAAGTTTACTTCCTTTTCATAAATTTATGTAGCACTTCATTATTATCAAATATAAGTGAATGAGTTTGAGAGCACCACTCCAATGGCTCTTGTACCCATTGATAATATTGATGTCACATCCAATCATAATAAATTCTAGAAACCTAAAAACTATGTCAAGATTAACAAAGCCATGCATATAATAGATGAACAAGTAGTTTTTGCATCCATAGGTATTGCAACTTCTTCCTCTATTTTTTAGATGAATTGTAAGTTTACTCCTCTTTTCGAGTCTTTACATTCTATTATGGGAAGGTTTGTTAGTGCTAATATTATTACACTCCCTCCTGTTAGACTAATTCTTCCTTCAACTACATCAAATTTGTACTTTGATCTTAAAGCCTTTTGTCAATATCATCATCAACTTGACCATGATACTTAGGCGTGTTATACTCTAAAACATAAGATTCAAGATTTGATTGATTCTAATGATTTATTTGTTGATAGTCATAATAATGGAAATAAATATTTGGCACCTCCTAATCAAAACCTTCAAGTCTATACTGATCTCTTAACTCAACACACTGCTAATGTCATTATTCAACCTCCTTCTTCTCCTTCTCTAAATGTTCCTTATGATACTTTGTAGGAAGAGAATGATTGTACTATTAACACTATAGAACGTGTAGCTCAACCTCCACCTCCACATAGATAGAACATTCCATCTACATCTAATGATCAACCTAAGCCTAAACCTATCAGTAAGCACACTTGAGTCCTTGCTATTTCATTTAATGAATCTGATATTTGCAAGGCTCCTAATAGTCCTATTTATATTGCCACTTGGATTGTTAAGTATCCTTATTATGGGTGTCTTATTGATCTTATTTCCATGATCAATGTTATCATTGAGGAATATTTATATGTTGAACAAAAACATTGTGATTTTAATGATTCAACTGATACTTTGATTCATACTTGTAATAGTTTCTTGTATCCCCCTCAAGCTTCAATTTATTTGTCCATTGAGCTATGTAGTAAAGTGGTGAATATTACCTTTGTTGTATTTCCTATTTTTGATCAATTCTAAGTAAATCTTGGTTTATCTTGGTTGACTTCCATGCAATCTATTTCTTCTTCGATTCATTGGTGCATTAAATTTCCTTATTATGGTGAGATTAAGATGATCAATCATATTCTTTATCATGCTTATAGGCCTCAACATTGTGCTTCCCATGATTTATTTCGGCCTTCTATTCCTAGAAGACCTCTTACTCATCCTAATTATATTTTTCAATCTTGTCAAGCTCATAAATGTTGAAAGATTTTTGAGTTGAGTATGCCTAGGGATATCTCTCATGGTCTTTTCCCTATACCTTCTACACCTATTTCTTTTGATTCTTCTATTTCTAATGGTTAACCACCTCTTGCATCTACCAACCCTTCTATTTTGGTTCCTCCTTCTAGTGTGGTTCCTCCTTTTAGTTCTCAACCTGTTATTATTGTTGAAGTTGATAAAAGATCAACCCCGCAGCTCCCAAGAATCACTTGCATTAAAACACCTATCATAGAAAGAGGGAAGAAAAAGCTATGGAGGTTAGAATTCCCAGATCCATAGATGAGACATTCTTGATGAGAAAAAAAGAGATTGTTATTATCAAATGTGAATGAATAAATTAAAGAGAGATTAATCCTTATAAAAGGAGATCAAAACTATAATAGGTAAAACCTAGGTTGCATGATAATAATTAATAAAGGAATTAATTATTATATTACCAAATTTTAGCTTAAGTAAGCTAGAGATAATAAGTGACTTAATAATTAAATCAATATGATTTAATTAATAAGAAAAAAAATTACTCTAACGATCCCCTTAAGATAAACTTAGGGAGTAATTAAAAACTTAGAAATTACTGCTAAAGGGAAAAACAAATGGGTCTTGACAAAAAAGGCCTAGTCAGGTACCCAAGCACAACCAAATCCCTAAAAAGAGGAAAAATAAAGAAAACCACATGGAAAAAACCCTACTCCAAAAATAGATGAAAATAATGCTAAAAGAAACTAGTGAAGGACTGAAGAAGCCTCCACACTAGGGAAGGTACCAGAAGATAGGAACAAAAGATGATCATGTAGAACACCACTGAAGAATGAAGTTGCAAACATTTCCAAACTACTAATTTGAAGAACCTCCACTATATAGAACATGACTAGGTAGAGAAAACTGAGTCTGAAGAGCTGATCAATTGAAGATGGAAGGTATCTTCATGGACTCCAAAAATAAGAATGAAAGAATTTCTATATGGTAAATGATCTAGCTCACCAAAATTCTTTGGTATCCAACCACTACAATTGCCTAGTACATAGGATCAAATACTAAATACATAGCTCACTCCATCAAACCAAGAAATAAATATAACCAACATAACCCCCCTATAATGCTAAGAGGTAAGGCATACAAACTGAAATTGAATGCAACATCTCTTGTAGAAAGAAGAACCAGGAACATCAAGAGTGCAAAAGAGGTACAAACATCTATAATTGCATGTTTCATCAATACATCATGAGGCTAATGTCATGGAAGGAACACTCACTTGACAAAGGAAGATGGAGAATATGTCCAAAATAAAACTCCCCAAGGCATGTTATAATGTAGTGTGAGTACAAAAAAACACAAAGAATGACAAGATCCTGAAAATGCAATAGAGTGACACTTTATCTCAGTGTGTTTACATAAATGCTACAAAAGGATGTCAACAAGAATAAAAAAATGCATAAGGCTCATACAAAAAATAGGACAACCCATGATGTATCATCTTGAGAAACAAAATTGATCTCTGGACCTAAAACAACCAAGATATCCAACAGAATGTGAAAAAGAAAAAGAAATGAATGGGATGTGCCTGGAGTAGAATATGGAAAATATAATGTCTCAAGATATGTCTCCTAACATGAAAAATAGAACTTCTAACTTTGACTACATCAAAAATCTAAATAAACTGCACCATCACAATGGGCTCATAATCCACTTTTTAATGATATGTCATTTGTGAAAATTGGAGTCTGGATGAGCAAGTTATGACCAAAAAATCACATGCAGGTCAAAAAAGAGATGGAAGGGTAGGTTAAAAAAAATTATTGCCTCAAAATCCACACCAAATATCTCAAAAAGCATGCTTGCCAGTATAGAAATCACTTCGAGAAATGTGACAATTTTGTACCAAAATTGTCTTAAGAAGTGTGCAAGCTTGTACCAAAAATTACCTTGATTTATGTGCAAAATATTGATTTTTGTTTAAAAATTCTTGATTTGTGTGTGCCTAGAAATCTTAATTTTTTTGTCAAAAATCTTGATTTTCAAGTCAAAAAATCTTGATTTCACTGCCAAAAATCATAAAATCATCACCTTAGAAAATGTACCCAATATGGGAGTAATATTTTTTGTCTTAGATTCCAACTATGTCCAAGTTGGTAAAATTTTATATGAAAATAGGGTTTTCTGGATGCTTTGATCTCATGAGGTCTGTTTGGGCTCAAAGTGCACCAAAAAAGGTGACCCCTAGATCTAATACAAAAAAATCTGAAAAATGGAACCCTCTAAAAGAAAAAGCATAGATCTAAAAGCCAGGCCAAACCTCTCATAAATAGAATAGGGGCATGACAATCTGGAGATCTGATACCATGTTAAAGTTGATGAAAGATCAACTCCACAACTCCCAAGAATCAACTATATGCAAACACCTATCACAAAAAGAGAGAAGCAAAATCTATGGAGGCTAGAATTCTCAGATCCATAGATGAGACATTCTTGATGAGCAAAAAAGAAATTTCTATTATCAACTGTGAATAATTAAATTACAAAGAGATAAATCCTTATAAATGAAGATCAAAACCCTAACAAGTAAAACCTAGGTTACATGATAATAATTAATAAAAGAATTAATTATTATATTCCCAAAGTTTGGCTTAAGTAACTAGAGATAATAAGTGACTTAATAATTAAATCAATATGATTTAATTAATAAGAAAAAATGCTATTATTCTAAAAATTATTCCTCATGTCTATAGATGATAAGGAACCTATGGTTAATGATTGTTCCTCTTCTCAAAAAAATTATGGTAAGACTAAGCATAATCAACATACTTGTGAACATTGAAAGAATCGTTAGGCTCTGTTGAAACTAAAATTGAAATAATTGTTGTATTATCATTGATGTCAAATCTATTGGTGAGACATTTTGCTATCTGATCTATATGTCATATCTATTTGATTAATGAAAAGGATTTGAGATATTGCTCATAACAAAAAGAACCTAAAGGAAAGGTTGAGTTATGAAAATAAAGCTACAATGGATATTTGATTAGTTAGACTTTGACAAGACAAGGTGATTATTTAAATCATGTTGATGTTCAAGTCTTTATAGTACAAGTCAAGATATATCACTTATTTAAAGCTTGACCAAGCAATAGAGTGAAAGAGTAAGGATTGTCGAGTGATGTTAGTGTTAACTAAGCCACAATAAGTGCCAAGAAAAATTCAGTGTTGACCAAGCATCAGTATCGACTGAGAAAACAAGTTGATGCTGAGCTAGAAGTTCTATAGTGACCAACTAATTTAGTGATGATTGAGTGTCAAAACTTAGTAATGATTGAGTAACAGTATTTTGAATGTGTATGAGGAATCATGATTTGTTGCTGACTCTAGTTTAATTCTTGGAATATGGAAACCGTGATGAAGATAAGATTGATGAGTTTGATCATTAATTCAAGGTCAGGATTGGATAAGATATCTAATGAATGAATTCGATGAGAATTTTCTAGAAAAGAAGTAGATGGACATATACAATGAACCTGATGAATTAGATTATAAACCCTAAGATCTATGTGTTACAAGATAGAATTTTTGCTACACCAAAAGATCAACTTGTTAATGCCTGATACAACCACTAGAATTATAGAACATAGAAGGTGGTTAAGCCATGTCACAAATATCAAAGGGGACCATTGGCAGTTAGTCCAACAATTCCCCCCTCAACATTACCCAAGGATATTCAAAACTGTGACCAAGCTCTGATACCACTTATTACAAGATAGAGTTATCATTGCACCATCAACTTGTTAATGCTTAATACAACCACTAGACTTATAGAACATAGGAGGTGGTTAAGCAATGTCACAAATCTCAAAGGGGAATGATGGTGGTTAGTCCAACACTATGGTGATCATGAAAATGGTAAAGGACCAGAATTACCTACTTAAGAATGTGTAGAGTCAAACTCTGAAGGATGAGAAGAGAGAAGAGGCACACAAGGGTGAATGCAAAAGAACATAAAGTGAAGAGTGTAGAAAGAGGTGATATAAGAATGAAGTGTGAGACTCAAAGTGATAGAACAAAGAGTCTTTGTGTGTTTCTAGTTAGATGGAACAAAGCTAATAAGGTTGATAGGAGAATCTAAATAACAAGATTAAGTATTTTGTGAAGAAAAGGATGATTTCTTGAAGGGTTGACAAGAAAATCAAGGATAGAGATGAAAGGTCTTGCTCATGTAGAAACCAAACATATTCTTACTCAATTTTTTTCAAATGAATCCCTACCAAGTCTAGGTTTTGAACTTTGAACCTTGAACTCTTTCGAGTTCAATGTTCAAATTCACTAGTTCTTGTTTCTGTCGGGCCTACGATGTGAACCTTTTCATAACCTTGAACTTGAACTCTGAATTGATTAAGTTCAAAGTTCAAGGTTCAACCCACTTGTCCAAGTGGTAGTCAAGCTTAGTGTTAAAATATAGTCTATTAAATATTGGGCACATTTTGAAACCTAACTTTGAATTGATTTTCTTTTCAAACTCCAAATTTTGTCACTCTTTTCCCATTTTGATGAAGTTTATGATGATTTCATATGCACAAATTCTATATATTCATGGATTTGAACTTGAACTTAAACTTCTAAATAGTTTAGAGTTCACATCACAAGCCCATAACATTCAAGAAGATCGACATGTGGTAGTATGAAGATAAACTAAGATCATTTTGTTTAAAGGCTGAAGTGCCACCTTGCAATAAAAGATTGTTATGAAGTGTGGCAGAAATATTTGTTACATGCAAAGGGAAATACTCTCATCAATGAATTTAGTGTCCCTGTAAAATCAATACTTTTCATGTAAAATCATGATGCAAGTATCCATTTAAAGAATTTTTTAGGATGCTTTCCTTTTCATTATGATATTAGCAAAAAGGTAAAAACTCACCCTTGTATGGAGTCGTAGGTAGTTTGCAACTAGATTGATCATGGAATTACATTGTTGTTTCTCCTATGTGGTGAGTTTGTTCTATCTTTCTTAATGGTTTTTATTGCTTCATTGTTGGGTTTTATTCCCATGGATAGCTCCTGCCCCAAGTTACCAAAAGAAAAGTTTGTTTCTGCCCTTGCCCATTTCTTGCCTACATCAAAGGATACCTACCTTGTTGATGAAGATATGAATAAGTTGATAGCTAGGTTCTCCAAGCCAAATCATGATTCTATTACTAAAAATATTGTCAATAGAAGATTGCTACAAGTTGCTAGTTTCCTAGAGTTAGTTCATTGCCAAGAACTAGTTTTGGAATGTAAGAATTGATACGATGTCACCTAGAGATGCATATGAATGTATCTAGGAGAAGTTCTAGTCTAAATAAATAGGGTCACAATCATGGATGCTCTGAGGATTCCTCCACACAAGATATATGAAGCTTGGTCAATTGGCCTCTTAGATATCAAATTTTTAGCAGACCCAAAGACATTCAACAATGCCATTCACAAGAAACATTTACTTAGACTAGAGAAATGGGGTTCTTGCCTTCCTCACCCACTAACAAGAGATCACATGATCCTTGAGATCAAATATGTGATTATTATCCTAAACCAAATGAAAGGAAATCCACATGCCTTTCACTGGGAGAACTCGATGTATTTCTTCGTCCAAATAATTTCGAGTGACAAGAACAAGAACATTAATTGGGAAAAAATCATAACTGATAGACTACATGAAGAACTTTCTCAAGTATCTAGGGTGTCTAATTTTTATATGAGTTCATATATATTTTATGTCTTAGCATGTTATAAAGAATGTGTTCGACTTCCACATACTAATTGGGTAAATAATATGCCTATTTGTGAATATATCCCCTATTTGCAAATGAAAAAGAATGGAGAATAATTCAAAAGAGTGCAAGATACATTTCTTGGTATGTTGTTCTTTTAACTACAAGGGAAAGAGAAGAGAAGGCTATAAGAGGAAGCAACACATTTTGTATCAATCTACAATAGTTTCTTCACCTAGTTCACTAAGTTCACCTACATACAAATTGATAGATATGAAGAAAGGCCACTAAAACTACCAAGGCATTGCCTAGACAAATATGTTTTGATGGAGGTCTATAGATGGGTAGCTAAAGTGGGTGGGAGTTGCAAGGCTAGGAATTTTTTTGGTTCTAGATCCCTTATAGAACTTGGTCACTATAGATGCAAAAGTATACAAAATGTCATAGCTCTCAAACATGAACTAAGTTTGATGAACTTAGAGGCCCACACTCTTCACCTTGATTTTGATAATAAAAACTTTTCATATCCCTTATTTGAATTGTGACTAGAATTCTCACATATTCCTTAGTTAGAAGACTTTTGGACTGATTGTGATGATGACTATGAAGTCAAGAAGAGGTGGTGGTCTAGGTTAACCTTGAAATAAATAAGAGAATTCATATTGCAAATGAATGTGAAAGGTATACAAGAAAAAAAGGCGAATGAGTCATTGATTTCTTTTATATAAAATAGGTTGAAACCTTTCCCTTCCCAGAGATAGATTGGGATTCACCTAAAGAAGATGATTTGTAGTTCTAGACTGGCCTAGTCATAGTGATGAATAAAAACTGCTTAAAGGAAAAAAGGCAATAAAAAATGAAAAATGTAGAGTAGGCAATTCATGATACTAATACTTATAAAGATGTCACCTTTTCCTCTGCATGTATTTTGAACCCTGAAGTTGAAGTTCTGTCTAAAGTTCAAAGTTCAATTCAATAGGCCAAACCAACAAGATAGACTAGATCTCAACCAATGAAAGGTGATGCTAATTCCTTTGGATCAAAAATTGCCAATTATGTTTCTCCTACATTACAAATACCCCCATCCAAAAGTACCTTTTTAACACCAAATTGGTTTGATAAAGAAAAAAAAGAGTTTGGTGCCTGCAGGTGTAGAACAAGATTTATTATGCAAAGAACATTAACAATAAAGTAAACATTCACAAACTAAAACTAAATTCACATATATTCTTAGAAAAAGAAAGCAAACAAGAAATGCAAACCTCAAAAGAGAAAACACTCCATGCTTCCTTGATTTTGTAGATGTGTCCTTTGATGTGGATGTATGCTCAATTGCTTGCCCAATTGCTTCAATGGTGGAGATGGGTAATGGCAAATTGGTAGCTTTGTGAGATCTCAATTTGGCATTATAAAGGTATGGGTATGGATTTTGGCTCTCAAAAGGGCATGATAACTTTAGCTCAAAGATTGTTGATGAATGGCTTGGGAGGGGATTCAATTTATAGGCCAAGGGGTAGAGGGATGGAGGGCTTAGATGCAAGGATGGGGAGATGGTTAAGGAGGGCTAAGATGCACTCAAAGGGGAGCACATGGATTGTGCTTGTTTAGAGGAAGGTGACACTTGTCACAAGGAGGATGAGTGTGAGAGGGTAGGGTAAAGGGTTGGTTAAAGGCATGATGAGTGGGGTTGAGTATGTAAGAGAGATGTAAGAGGAATGAGTGTGGAAGAGGGAAGAGTGTGGAAGATGGATGTAAGAGTCATGAGTGGGCTTGTAAGAGTCTTTTATGGTTTGTAAGAGCACTCATGACTTGGTGGTTGGGATTTTTGAGGGAGGACTTTGGTTTGGTTTAGGAAAGTCTTAAACTTGTTTAGGGAATGTGACAACATTAAGGGGTGGATTAGGCTTGGGTTTAGGATTAGATTAGGAATGTTAGAGATGTGCAAATGGATGGAATTAATGAGGGTGGGTGAGTTAGTGGCTAAGCTTGGTTAGTATGGGTGGATGGGGTGGATTAGGCTAAATGGAGGTTTAGGGATAGGTTAGGGGTTTTTAGATTTGAGGATTTTATTTATCAAATAGATTTATTTAATAAATGGAGATTTTTGGAATTAGATAGAAGAATAGGATTTAATTGATAAATAATAGGATATTTGATTTATCAATTAGGACTATAGATGATTAATTAAATTAATCGGCTAGGGGATGGCAAAGGATTAATTAAATAGGAATTTAATTAATGATGCCTTTAGAGATGGCTAAATTAGATTACCAAAGCGGTGTAATCAAATTTAGGTGTCTACAGTAGGTGTTTCAATTGAAGATATAGTTGGGAAATGTCTAGGAAGATCATCAAATATCAAAAAGCCAAAAGTAGAGGCTATACTCGAAGTTGATGAAAAAAAGGGGATTGGGTGGCTGATGTATTCAAGCTAGCCAAGGGAAAAACTCTTGAGGACATCACTCCTTAGGACTACACGATAGAGAAAAAAGTTATCAAACTAGCCTCTAGAGCCACAAATACAAAAATCCTCAATGTAGGACATGCAGGGGTCACCAGTCATATATGGAAGGAGAAGATGCAACTAAAACAATCTATTCACATTGTTGGCTTCTGAATTGATAACTTTTGAATAACCTAGTGGTGAGAACATTTACACCTAGGGACAACTAATTCTCATTCTCAATGCATCTATTTAGACACTAAGGAAAACTATAAGGCTTTTTAACTCTCCTTTTTCTTCTTCAAGTTCTACAAGACTTAGGTGGGTGGACCTTAGATTCTTTATAAAGTACCAGTGTAAAGACATACAACTAAATCTAGATAATAGATAAAAACTTTTAATCTTCTATGTTTATGCAACCAATCACATAGATGAAATAGCTATTGACATGACGTATGAACATGATAAACTAAGTGAGGGAAACTTCCTTTTAACTCTTAAACTAAAAGGGAAAAGATATTCGATTAAAGGTTTGAATCAACATAACCTAGGTATGCAACAACAAGAACATGCAATCTCCAAGTTGACCAGTCCCTTATCCATTGGGCATTAACAAAGTTAGAACATACACATGGATACCTAAATATACCTATATATCCAGATACCAGATCTATCTATTCACCTTGCAAATAAACATCAATCTTCAAACAAAGTTTGTACTTATCAAATCCTCCTATGATCCCTACAGTTCTATCAATGCAATATCAAGAAAATTACTTAGGTCCTTGCCCCAATAGAAAGACACACAATGAAATACAACTTCAATAACAAGATGCAACTGGATAGTATGCACTTTCGACATAGTAAACACACCCACCAAAAGGGGATAAACTTCAGAATGAAATTGCCAATGAAACTCTATATTGATTTCTTGAAATCAATACATCATATGTAGGAAAAACTCAAAGGGTACACTAGGAACGATAGTATAATTGTATGCTTCAAAACACTACAATATTGTTGTTCAATATAGAGGAAAATATGCTAAGAATGGTATTATAGTAACTAGGAAAATTCTCTAGAACTAGAAACTTATGGTCTCACACTAAAAAACTAGAACACATACAATGAGAATAGAAGAAAGATTTATAGAGAAGAAGAAGGTCACATTAGAAATCTAATTCTAACATGCGTTATGCTAAAAACCCTTCATTTTATTATTGTTAAAACTGATCTTCTTCCTTTATAGCAAACCAAATCTCATTTACTACTGTAATAGAATATCTGATATATCTCCTAAAGAAATTAGAAAAGCATCTTTTGAAGGAAAATTTGATATAGGCTAAGATGTGCATAAGTCTCAAATCTGATCTTAGTTTTTCCTATTCTGTCTTTGCAGTGAAACTCCAACTATTCTTGCTGACAAAACACTATCCTCTATATTTTCTATTAAAACATTCAATACTATTCTGTAAAGTTACTTAGTGCATCAAATCTTATCTCCATGTGATCAAATCTGATCTTATTTCAATTGAAAACATCAAATATAAACTATCACTAAGGATGCCTCAAAAATTATAAAACCTCCTACAACTTCTTCTAATGAATACTTGTGCAAAATCTACCCTCAAAAATGAAAAAAATATCTTCTCCCAGCTCCGATGATATATTATATGGTATATTTTGGGTAAAAATGGTGCCTCTAAGGTTGATTTGAAATTTCCAAGCTTGTTCTATGAACAAAGAAAATAAATTTAAAAAATTTAAAAAAGTATATAGTATAAACTATATAACATCCCAAATTTAATTTGAATTGTCACTTTACCAAAATGCATGCTTAGATTGAAAAAAATAATTTGAATATTTGATTTTATCCTTTATCCATTTTCTCTAATCCTCAAGCACCACATGATAGAATCTCATTGGTCAAACAACCAGGCAGAAGTCACACACTCAATGCAACATTTGAAATTTGAATTTTATGCCTCTCGATCATACACGGTATTTTAAGCTTGGTTTGAATGGTCAAAATTTTGCTTTGTATCTCCTAGGTTGGCCACAACCCCACCATGTGCCACTCCTTCATGTCTTCACAAGACACTTTTCTTAATGGCATTTTAATACAATATCCCTACCTATAAAAATATTAAAATATTTCCCCCCACCATCAATGTGGGATTAAGGTCCTACTATGGCTACTTGCTCTTACCATGCAAGACACACATTAATCATGCCATTTCAAACTTCCTCTTCAAATGTTGCATGATTTGAGGAAACCTCCCTGTGCAAAAATATAATCAAACATGTGATAGTCTCCACTTGTGTGCTTGCTAATCACCATCTGCAAAGGCATCTTTGGTAGTGGGTGGAGGTGCAACTTGTGCATCTACACTGGAGTTTGGTGAAAAAATGCCTCCAACAAAGGGTTTGCATCACCTTACAAGTCTACAACCAAACCTCAGATAGATATAATGTGAATAAGTAAGGGAACTTGAGAAGACATAGAAATGTAAGCCATGTTTGATGTCAATGAGACCAAATTGAATTTGGCTTCATTGCAATCTTCATCCCCCTCATAGGTTTATTATTTCACTTAAAGTAGCTAACCAAGAATCATCAATAATCATTGGTATGTGCTTCAGAGTGTCCTTAAAAAGAAGAAGAAGGCTATGAATTTCCTTATTTCTATGGATCCCCTCCATTGTGTGGATCTCAACATTCCACTCACCATCTCATTACACATGGATACCCTACCATTGTTCATGGAATGCTCTCCCCTAGCTAGGCACATTAGAGCCTCCTCCTACCAGAGCCCAATGGAATAATCTAGTGAGACTTTGATCTCAAGTGTTATTAAATGGGAAATGAAGCGCCTCAATAAGAAACATCATGTGGGTTACCGAAAACTATTTTCTATGTATGTTATAAATCTCCATCATAGCCTAGATCAAAAGAAGTTGCACTGCAATATGACATTTGTTATTGTAGATTGCTTGTTCTAACTTTCTATGCCTATGTTCTTCCTATTTTATTTGTAGTAATTTATGCATCAAATGAAGCTCCATAAGTTGGTGTAAGAGATTCTAAAAAGAACTTTCCCAAAATTTGGAGCATCCTAACAATCTGATGAAATTAGTCGAGCCCCAAAGTGGGTCTGGCTAATTTTCTTTTGAACTGAAACACCTGATACCTTGAATTGATCCACTAAACCTCTAATAATATTAAAATTGAATTCAATCACTAAAACATCATTAAAAATTGTGTTTTGAACTTTCTACAAATTGTAACTTGCTGAAAGGAAGGCCTATAGGCTGGCCTTAAAAATTGGCCTAAACAGATAAGCAGGCTCTGAAAATTGACACTCTAATACTTTGTTCTGCATTCCTTTACCCTATTAGATTTCATCTTATGTCAAATTTGGGGTCAAATGATATTGAATGTCAAATTTTTCTCCGTGAAACTATATGTAAACAAACATGTTAGAAAACAATGAAATGCATTTGGTTTTGGCTTTGAAAACTGGTCAAATAGATACTTGGGGGCTTGAAAATTGGAGAATTAGTTCATTTCCATGAGGAGAATATAGATCTATGATTTGGACTCATGATGAGTAATAAGATGTATTTGGAAAGCATGCAAAATGAGGTACTCAAAATTGTAGGACTAAAAACATAAGCAAAATAGTGGTTTTCAAAAAAGGAATGGACCTGGGAAAGTATGTCGATGGATTCATAAAGACATGAAAACTGAAATACTTGAAGTATTTTTAGAGTAGAAAATAGTGGTATAAACTATTTGATATCATCTATTATGGATTCATAGTTATGACATCCCAAATAGGGGTACTAATCAATCTGCATTTCATGACACTAGTAAAAAGTTATAAATTGCATTTAGAATTGCATTTGAAAACTAACCAAATAGATTTGTCATAGGCTCAAATATGGAAAATAGAAAGTGTGTTACCTCTAGAATAAAATGAAAAAGGAATTTTATCAGTATGGTCAATGGGATCAAAATTACAATCTTTCAAATAATGCCTTCTGGAATTTAGGGCATTTTGCATCAGCATGATAGAGATAAGTAACCAACTTTGAGGGATTCCAAAAACCTAGTCAAAACATATTGAAATGACTTGAAAATTAAAATATAGATTCAATTGTATGCATAAATAATACTCCCAAAGTGGCATGTCATGAAACATTACCAGGTGTGAGATATTCAAATGCAAATTAGGCTTCCTGTTGTTGTTTGACACTTAGGCAAAAATACGAAATTGAACACTTCTCAAAACAAAACTTCATAGAATGACTTGGAATGATAGTTTATCATTATAGGACACATATACATACTGAATGCAAGGTACTAGAAACATAAAACACCTCTTAGACCTCACATAGATAGCCATGTAATAATGTATTAAAATACACTTATAGGGTTCAAAATGACTCAAAATTTTGGAATGGTACTCAAAATGGGAATGCAATTTTGAGTCTTATTAGTGGCTCTATCTAGGGATGCATGCCCCTTTTAGGCATGCCAATGATTTAGATCTTTGGAGGAAGAAGATCAATCTGAAAAATTTCTCTGAACAACTTATTGAAAGTGGGAAATCTACTCTAATCATACATGATGGTGGCCCCAGGCCACCCAAACTTCTCAAAAATTCTTACCCCTATCAAAAACATTATTCTCATTTACATATCTCTTAGATAAACTATAAGTGTCATTTCCATCAGTTTCACCACACACATCAAAATTTATCATTAGCAGATTAGGTGAAACAAAATCATTCTCATAGTGCATATAAAAACTTGAATCACTTTCTTCATCTTGCTCACTATGAAAATGTATATCAACATGCTCTTGAATAAAAAAATCAAATTGAGAACCATCATGAACATATGGAAGATGCATGCTATCAAGAGGAAATACAAAGTATTCATATTCCACTTTGTTCACCAAGTTGCACATGTAAAGAAAATGCAACTCACCTTGTGTAATCAGGTGTGAAGAGTATGTGAAATATGATCCTTGCCTACTTGCAGTCATGTTATTCATCAATCAGGTTTACCATTCACTAAAACTTCTTCACATTGAAAAATCTAATCAGTCACCAGCTTGAAAACTATTTTGAAAATGCTGATAAAAATATATTGATCAAAATCATTATCTTCATCTAACAAATTGTTAGAGGGATGCTTAAAATCATCAAATTGATCATTACAAGACTTATCAACATAGAAGAAAAACTCAAAATCAGCAATACAACTACCATTATTTTTATCTTCATCTCCTGAAATATCAAAACATATTGCAGTACAATCACCTACATGAGAAAAAACTAAGATAGAAGAAAACTTCCCTTCAATGACATCCCCTGCATCTAACAAGTCATCATGTGCACAAACATTTGAGGTAGTGTCATATGCACCTCCAAAGTTTGAAAAAGATGATTCACATTCTATATATTTTTCCACATCAAACTTTGGGCAAGTGACATGGATAAATGAAGAAAAATTATAAGGGTTAATACAAGAATCCTTAGAAGTAGTTACATATTTTTCAATATCATGAGCCAAAAAATCTGAATTTTCATTAGGGCTCAAGAAGATTGCCTCACAAATCTTCTCCTAGCTATGATTATTATCTGGATGACATGAAGAATTCATAGCAACAAAAACATTAGTATAACAATCTAAAAAATCAGAATCATTACAACATTCATTCTCATTATGGAAAGAACTACTTCTACTGCTGTTATACACCTCTTCAACTTCATATTTATTGTCACAAAACTCATTCTCAGTTATATATTTGTCTTCCTTATGCTGGTTGCAATCATATGATTTACTAAAAGTTGAATCCATCTCTTCACACTTAGAAGAAATATTATCATTATATATGGATTCATTAAATTCATTACTACCTTGACTTTCAACACACCCATCATCATTAGAAGACATAATATGAATGCTATTGTTATCAATTTCCATCTTCTTAATGAATGCTTTAGCTTGCAAAATCTCTTCTAATCTTATAGGTGCTGGCCAATCAATTGAATTAGGCATAAGAATATCAAGGAAAACACTAGGTAGGGAAGATTCCTTTGTTCTAGAATGAAAAGGCATCATACTGATTACTAATTTAAACTTTATATAAACTTGTTCAACATTTAGACCCCAAGTACTTCTTACTACCCCTTTTACTATATTGACAATCAAATTGTGGGTTTTCTTGTTCAAAATAGCAATGTTATTAACCACAGTTTCCAAACTTTTGAAACTTGGTAGACTAACCTCAGATCTGATATTTGACTCCATTTTAAAATAAAACTTTCACCTCTCTCACCTAGTGTTGAAAATCCACTAAATAGTGGTACTACTTTCTAACATTCAACTTTCATGAAAATGAAACTCATGAAAATTAAAATACCTTTTAGTGCTGAGGCAAAAATTCATCTACTGATGCTTGGCATAGGTGTAAACATGAAACTCTTTCACATCATTGATCAAAACCTTGTAGAGCCACCACCTCCTTTAAGAGGATAAACAAAACACTTTTGTGATTTACTTTCAAACATTCAAAATCTTATAATAGCAAAAGCAACAAAACTCAACACTATCAAGAAACACTTATTGTCCAAGAAATTATCAAGAGCTTCAAATCTTCTCATACAATTTGAAAGTCCTTCAAAATATTACAATGAAATCAACTAGGGTACATTGGTATAGAGATACAAAGTTGCCACTCACAAATATGATAAATGTTACATAATTTGTCACTTGACAAAATCTGATCCAGACTTTTGATTGCAATAAAATACAAATCATCAAACCACTCTTATAGATTTACAATCTTGAAAAAGAGAACAAACCATGTTGTTCATTCTTTACTCTAAACACTATAGCACTTTGAAATCACTTCTTAGCTGAACTAACTGATGATAGAAACACTAGTAACAATGCAATCTTCATTAAACCTTCAAAGCTACTATTGTCCTAGATAAAACACTAATGGGGTGCATGACATTGAGTAAGAAATTGAAAAACACATCAGAGACTCACTAATATAACTTGTTTCATGCATTACCTTCTATGGTATTGAATCACCTTCAGATTGAATACATCCCTAGTAGAGTCACCATTTTTTTGGTGATCCAGATGGGAAAAACCATAGTGAATTACTTCACATAGTCCCTAGAAAAGTTGCCATATTGTTGGCTTTTGAATTAATAGCTTTTGAATAACCCAGTGGTAAGAAAATTTACACCTAGGGGAAGCTAACTCCCATCCTCAATGCATCTATTTAGAACTAGGGCCAACTATAAGGCTTTTTAACTCTACTTCTTATTCTTTAGGATATGCAAGACCTAGGCGAGTGGACCTTAGATTCTCTATATGGTACTAGTGTAAAGGCATACAACTGAATCTAGATAATGGATACAACCCCTTAATCTTCTATGTTTATTCAACCAATCATAGACATGAAATAAATACTGACATGACCTATGAACGTGATAAACTAAGTGAGGGAAAGTTCCTTTTAACTCTAAAAATAAAAGGGAAAAGATATTCAATTAAAGGTTTGAATCAACACAATCCATATATGCAACATCAAGAACATGTAATCTCTAAGCTAACTAGTCCCTTATTTATTGGGCATTAACTGAGTTAGAACATACACATGGATACCTAAATATACTCGTATATCTAGATATCAAATCTATCTATTCACCTTGCAAATAGACATCAATTTTCAAATGAAGTTTGTACTTATCAAACCCTCCTATGATCCCTATAGTTCTATCAATGCAATATCAATAAAATTACTCAAGTTCTTGCCCCAACAACAAGACACACAATGATATACAACTTCAATAACAAGCTGCAAGTAGACAATACACACTTTTAGCATAGTAAACAAAAAACTACAAACACACAAAAAGGAGATAAACTTCAGAATGAAACTATCAATGGAACTCTATATTGATTTCTTGAAATCAATACATCATATGTAAGGAAAAAACTTAGAGAATACACCAAGGATGACTATATAATTTTATGCTAAAAAAAAAATACAATACTTCTATTCAATACAGAGGAAAACATGCTGAAAATGGTATCATAGTAATTGGAAAAATTCTCCAGAACTGCAATTCTTATAGCCTCATAGTGAAAAACTAGAACTCGTACAATGAGAAGAGAAGAAATATTTATAGAGGAGAAGAAGCTCAGATCATAGATCTGATTCTGACATGCGTCATGCTAAAAATTCATCTTGTTGCTGTTAAAACTAATCTTCTTCCTTTATCAACAAATCAAATCTCATTTACTGTTGTAATAGAATATCTGATATATCTCCTTAAATAAATCATAAGAACATCTTCTGAAGGAAAATCTGATATTGGATAAGATGTGCATAATTTTCAAAATTGATCTTAGTTTGTCCTATTCTTCCTTTGCCATGAAACTCCAACCATTCTTGGTGACAAAACACTATCCTCTAAACATTCAATACTATTCTTTAAATTTGTTCAGTGTGGATAAGGGGGGATAAGCTCACATCACATAAGTTTAGGAATATAGGGTGGATAAGTTCTTAGCTAAGAAGTAGAATTTTGGAGTGGGTGCAGATTTATTATATGTCTCTAGGGACTAACCTAGAATGGAGGAATATGGTCATCAAACAATGCCAGGATGAATGCTCAAAATTGGTCAAAGAACTTAATTGCCTAAAGGAAATCCTTAAGAACAATGTTAAATGCATCAATCTTGAAATCCTAGGCAACAAAGATCAATCTAACAAAGACTTAAAGAGGGTAGAAGGTGAGTGCTAAGACAAACTACAAGCTCTCAAAGAAGCTAAAGAAATATCAATTACCAACCTAGCAATTGTCTCCCTAATGGGTCCATGATGATTCTTAGTGATGATCATCTAATGATGTAGATCAAGAAGATGGAATAAGCCCACATAGTCATTATCATCTGGTAGATAAGGAAAAAACAACTAGGATTCCCACAACAAAAGGAAATCATGGATTTTGAAGTCACCTACATTGACTAGAAAAGTGTAGGTGGCAATGAAGCCATGGAGCAAGAACACTTGGAAGATGTAGCTAATATTTCAATTACTTATTTTAGAATGAAGGCTTCAGCGATTAGTCTTTTTGGTCCTTAGCATAGTTGTTTTATAGTTTTAAGTTTAGTATATGCAACTTCACCTGGGAGTCAGTCTTATAACTATTTTATGGGCCTTGTAAAACTATATATTGTGAAACTTTAAATGATTTTGGTATTGATACTTTGGTATTTTTCTACAATAGTAACTAAGTTGTTAAAGTAGGTTTAGACTAAACGAAATTCATTATGCTATTTTCATGAACAAGGAATATATACATGAATTTCTTGATACTAATTATGTGCTATTGATCACTTATAGTTATGCGTATTAGTCTTTTGGATTCATTTCATATGGAGTGTTTTTGTTGTTATGGTCAATAGTGATATGCTCTAATCTATGAATGGTTTTGATCTTATTGTTCAGAAGTCAAGCATCTTTATTTTTAGCTATTCTTTGACATACCTTTAAATAAGGCTTTAGGCTTATTTTTTTTGAATCAATATTATCCTTGCAATACTTTTTCATAAGAGAAGGAAAATTAATTCTAAAAGCCTTAGTTCTTTCTAGTTAAAAGATTTCTCTTGAAAAATTCTTTTGAAATGAAATTAATTTATGTTTATCTTTTAAGGAGGGAGATCTTCCTCAAAACATAGAGAATTCAATTAAAAGAACTCAATTATTGTGAGAGTTTTACTTGTTCATTAACTTGCATTACCGAAGGGCAAAATTGTTGACTAATAGTTTTTGGTGACTATGCATGGAAATCCAGTAGTGTTCAACATTGTCATAAGGAATGGTCTTGCCTCATGCAAATATTTTCCTTGTTCTTCAACTAGAATTAGGTTTTGACAATACCCAAGAAGATATCATTTCAGATTTAAATGCCCAAGCTTGGAAACTCAAAATAAGTGTTGAGCAATTCTTGAAAGTCAACTAAGATCTTAAGATAGAAGAAGAATGAGTAGAACTCATTAGATGAATACCTATTTCTCAAGAAGAAGTTGTGGTTGAAAAATTAGCCCAAAAACCTCTTTGAATATTAGTAACTAAAAATCCTTCATTCTAGCAAACTGGCTGACAATAAATATACCTAGACTGAAGAGAGAAGGATTTTTGGATTGATCATAAAAATTTATAAGAAGTTAGAACTTTTCCCCTAATCTCACCTAAAGATGAAGGAAGTCTATCTAAATTAAAAGTAGACCTACTTTCCCTAAAAAATTAACCCCAACCATTGTGAGTTTGCAAGATTTGATTTTACCTGGGACATTAATGCCTACTTGTTTCAACACCCAACCTCTAAACCTCATTTTACCATGAATGACTACTAAACCTTAGGGTGCCTAGGTTGGTCCACTTTCTTTAGGTCCTAATCTAGATCCTCTTCCAAAGGGAGCCTAGGATATCTTGTCTAACTTTAGTGTGGATCGGAGGAAGTCCATTGATGAACACTTGAATGCCTTTAACACTGCTCCTAGAGTTCTTACTATTCCTACAGAAAATGTGACCATTAGGTTGTTTGTTCAAACCCTAACTGATGCTGCCACAACTCAATTTCACCATCTTTGGAATGGGTCAATCATAGATTTGGCTTCAATGTGAATTTTTTTTGAGGATAAGTTCAAATCAGCAAACAATGAACATACCCTTTTGTTACAATTGAAATAACTCAAGAAAGAGGTATAAGATCCTATGCATGATTTTGTAGTGAAGTTCAACAAAATACTTCATAAAATCCTTACTACTAAATGACCCAATGTTGAAAGCTACAAAGGATTTTTTATGAATGCAATGCCCCCAAACATCAAATTTCATCTGAGGAGAGACACAATGGCTAATATTTCTACTCTGCAAGGGCTAGCAATAAGTTGGAAGATGATCTTCTAACCACTGGTAAATGGAGAAGGAGATGCAAGCTTCACATTCACAACCATATACCTCATGTCAAACTAACCCCCTAGTTCAAAGATTATTGAATCATGTAATGATAATGAAGAGGGAAATGCCAAAATCAATGCTACATACCAAGATAACCCTAGGAAATTCCATAATGTAGGGGTGGGAGGAAGACAACCTAACATGCTACCAACAAATCATTTTTTTAAAATTGAAGGTAGTTCAATCAATAAAATAAATCATTGTATCTTCCACTCTACTAATGATCATGATGGTGTTGCATATCCGAAGATGATCCATTCAAATAAATTAAATGCAAATAAGGAGCCAATAGAAGAGATTCCTATTGAAGAAGACTTAGGAGATCCTAGAAACTCTGTAAATTATTTCCTCAAATATGAGTCAAATTTAGAAAGAGGAGGTGATGTTTACATCACCATTGAATGACCTTCATGCACAATACTCATAAGAAGTCAACAAGGGAGAAAAGTTCCTGAAGATCCCTCTACCTCAAACCCAAAAAAAAAGTGGAAGATTCTGACTAACCAATTAAAGAAGGTTCTTGATGCTCCAAAGGATGTAGTTCCAAAGGTACAGATTTTAAAAAGAAATGATTTTGAAATTGCCTTTGATATAGTTGAATTTTGTAAGTCTTCTAGAATTTGAATTTCATCAGATGATTATCTACATTCAAATCCTAGTGAATTTGATAAGTTGATAGAATTTGTTAAAGGTCCTAATCAGGTACAAATGCCTCCACTGAAAAATGTGGTGTCTAGTACTAAACCACCCGTGGATAGAAAAGATAAAATGCTAACTGAGGATAGTCCCATCATGCTTAAGCTCTCCTTATTCTATGTGTCATTATTTATCCATGGTTTGACATAGTGCAAGGTAGGAGTATCCTCAATGGAGATGTCCTAGCCCCTAGCTATACAAAAATAGAGTAGAAACACAATAGTAGGAAACAAGAATGAAAGATCTGATACAAAATTACAATACTTGATTTATAAATAGATAACTGATTATAGGCAATATGCCCAGCTGTATGACCTTCCAGG
Organism: Cupressus sempervirens; assembly: GCA_028749045.1. Classification (NCBI taxonomy): domain Eukaryota; kingdom Viridiplantae; phylum Streptophyta; class Pinopsida; order Cupressales; family Cupressaceae; genus Cupressus; species Cupressus sempervirens. The sequence continues at coordinate 10,162,771 of CM053786.1, forward strand.
TTAGGGCCAAATACAAAAATAAAATTAAAAAAATAGTTCTACAAGATCCAACATGATCCAACTTACAACCAATCTCAGCTAGTCCAGATACACAACTAGATAAGAACACCAAGAAGAATCCACACTTGTACCCACAGGTCCACCAAGAGATCCTCTAGTTCCTAAGCCATCGCTCTAGCTTTGCAAATTCACATCCATCCTTCCTTCCATCCCAAATTCATAATGTCTAAAAGAATACCCAAGACCCCTACTTATACTAATCTAAGCCTAAATTTGGCCCATAACACAAATTAAATACAAATACATAAATTAAATGCCACAAGTTGACCTGCAACAATAATAAAATGTCCAAAAATTGATATCCGATTAAAATCACAATATCTCCTCACTTCGATTGAATTAGAACTCATGATTCAAACCATAGGTAGAAATATAGGTCCTGTACAACCCCTTAAATGAAAAAAGTTTGATTCCCCAAGGAAAAGTGCATATCCATCCTAAAAGTCACCCACAACAAACTGTCATGCAAAATTGCCCTGAGAGAATTGCCATATCTCCTAACCTATAATGAATTAGGATTTGTGCTCTTGATATAAGGAATTAATCTAGGCCTTCTTCAATCCTTGAAGTGTGGAGCCTCTCATTCATTAAGGATAATTAGTTATATCCTCTGAAATATGCACCCATAAACCAAAAAAAACATAGTTCCAACAGTAAGGTTTAAATAGTTCTAACTTCAACTCAATCCATCCAATCTCTATGAAATAATGAGGAAAGTTGCTCTAATATGTTTTCAATACATCTCTAACCATGAAAAAATAACCTCACCAAAATCTAAGCTTGATGCTTCTCAACACTCAACCAAAATTCTTTCAAACATGCAGGATTGCAGGAAAGCCTAGGATGCTCTTGCATCAAACACCCCAGGTTCGAAAAGATGTTCTAGTAACTAGAAGAACATATTTTAGGATTCAACACATAAATCCCAAACTAGTTCTTCATATACACATCCTCCAATTCTTCAACTTGTACATTCTTTCCTTTGATTTTATTTTTCTTCTTCACATCCACCATAGGTGTTCCAAAAGTCTACTTTCCATGTTGATCCCCAACCTTCTCAGAATCTACCAACTCAACTTAGCTACAAATACTCAGCTTCCTCCTACCAAGTTCTTCATTCTACAAAGAAATTAGGGAAAAATTTCTACCACCTTTCGCAATAGTAAACACATTCTTAACACAATCATGTACATCCCTGCAATCATATTGCCAAGGTCTGCCAAGTAACACATGACAATTTTTCATATCCATAATATCACATAACACTTGATCCTTAAATTGCCCAATCTAAAAATCAACAAGGCATTGCTCCCTCACTTCCAAAGCATGCTTACCTTGTAACCAGCCAATCCTATAAGGATAAGGATGTCTCATTGTCTTCAAACAAAGTTTTTGAAACATCTCTTCAATAACAAGGTTGTCAATACTACCACCATCCACAATCACCTTGTAGAATTTACCACCAGACTTACAAAAAGTTTTTAACAAGCTAGTCCTTTGACAAGAATACAATGTCCTCTCACCAACTAGTACTTGTCGAGCCAACAAAGACTCTCCTTGCTTCGACTAACTACCTTGGACTTCAACATCATTTACAACAATAGCTGTCCTACCAATCAGACATTCAAAAGGTCTATGCCCTTCTTGAACACACTTGAAATAATTACCTCTAAACCTACCTCCACCTACCCTCTTTTTCTAATTAGTAGGTTTCGGTTCACCTTTTTCTTTTGGTTTAGCTTGTGTTGAACTATCTTGCTTCTCCTTCCGTCAGGAAATACCTTGATTCTTCCTCTTTAGCCTCTCTTCTTCTCTCTAAGCATACTGATAAGTATCCTCAACTAAAGAAATATTCAGCATACCAACCTCATCTTGAATATGTAAGGAAACTTGGCAACAAAGAATATAAATATTTCCACATAACCCATAATAGATTTGAAATAAAGACAAAATTAAAATCCATAGGCAAGAGAATAGAAAACATACCCACAAAATTGTGACACAAGATATACCCTGGGAAACTCTCATTGAGGGAAAAACCCAGCCTCCAAAAGCATCCATCACCATGTATTATTTAGCAAAAAATACCATTGCAATACAACCATGGAAGCCTTCATGGCCATAGCCACAACCAAGCAAACTATGTGAACAAGCATGAATCCACACATCCCATGCCATGCTTCCAACCTTCACAAATGCTCCCTTGGCTAGCCTGTCAAGCCTTGTCCTACTCAACTCTTTCCTTTCTCACTCTTACTCTCTCTACAACAACTACCCTTGTGGCTACTTATATAGTAGCAAGTCCCACAACACCACCAAGTGGTATTACATAAACCATGTGCTAAAACTATGTGCTACCTAACCCACTAACCCCACATTTAATATTGGGCATTTAATTCTTTTCCCCAATATTAAATAATTAAATGAAATATTATCACAATGTTACAATACAACTCATCAAGAATATTCTATGAGAATATTTACATGTTGCATATCCATCTAGGCACAACATTACATAATAAAATATAACAATATTATGCAATGTGTGCAACACCCATTATCTCAAAAATCTCCCACTTGTTGTATACATTGAATAGGGTCAATCCGTAGCCACATAAATGAACAAGGGAACAATCCCTCCCAGCACATCCACCGTCATGGATCAAAATACACCAAGTGCTCCATCCTGGTACCCGCAACAAAATCAAAGTATCCAACATCTCAAACATGAATGATCTCACCTCCTATTATGCCACTGCCACTAGACATACATAGAAGCCATCCAAAGAGAAAGCCACCCAACCTAATCCAAAGGTAATCACATGTATCTGTAGTTGTCAAAATATCCATAGCTGAAATAGCACCCATAGCAAGTGCCAAACCCATCCAACTATCCATACCTCCAAAAGGTATAACAAATGAATCTCATATCACCAACATATCCAATCTATAACCTGAAATCACAAGCCTCAAGAGCAATACCTGCCACATATATACCAAGAAGTTCCCACTACAAAAGATAATTTCAAATTTATAACCAATCCACTCACAACATCTCAAAGAAGTGAATCCATGTAGTATCAAGGACATACATAAACTGATATCCTACAAGAACAACTCTCATAACAAGTCTCCAATGCTCTCCCAAGTTCTCCACAACCAACAGAGGAAAGAGATAAAGAAATAACCATGTCATCTCTCACATGACATACATGAACACAAACTAGTGAGCACAATCTCTAACCAATCTCAAATCCGATGTAGGCAAAATTGAACATCCAAGAAGATAACCAAGACTAGAGAAACCATGCAAATCATAAACTGTATCATGTCCTTCTACATGCACCTCTAGATGTAAATTGTGCAAGTATGATCTCCTCCATAAAACCCCAAAAAGAAGCCACAACAACACCCAAACCATACCATATAACTAATCATGGATGTAAGCCTCTCACAAGAAGATCAAACTCAATAAACCATTCCTAAACCAAGGAATAACCATTCCTAATCCAAGGAATATGGCCAATATGAAACTATCTCTCAAATGAACCCCCTAGAACTAACTCATGTACCATAGCTCAAGATCCATATCCATGAAAGAAAAGCATAAATATAATGCAATTGAGAAAAATAATGGGCTATACCTCTCAATTACCAAACTTCTGAGTAGACCACGAGTGGGGAATGAGAATGCTCATCAAGATACCCAAGTCTCCAACCAAGACTCATCTAAGAACAATCTCCTCTCAAGTCCATATCAGGTGACTGCCCCTCAGACTTCCTATTGAAACCATCAACCATCCCAACAAATACTTCTCTAATCCAAGAGAAATCAGCATCACCACCATCTCTAAGTATCCATGAGCACCTGTAACCAATCAATCCATGCCAACTCCAAATGCAACATAGCAATATCATGAAGTATCCAACTTATGATCAATGTACTCAATACAAGGAAACTAAACCAAGATCAATGTCAAAGTTCCAACCATGGCCTTAGGAATATGACAACATGATCTAACCATCTCAACCAAAGAGATAACATGCTCCATATGAACATACCATAACATGTCACAACTCTAAATGCATATCAAGAGTATACCATGACATAGTAATGAAACCATCCTCATACCAATGATAACATGCCAAATAAAAGCATAAACCATACCTTTTTTAAGAACCCTATAAGTCCTCAAGATGCAACCATCTCCACACACCATGAAGAAAACCATCTCCACATACCATGAAGAACCATCTCCACACACCATGAAGATAACCAAGAACTCCATGAGTCCTCAAGATCTAACCATCTTCACACACCATGAAGATAACAAGTGCACCATGCAAATTTCAAAGATGCTTCTACAGCAAGAGGGTCTAAGACAAAACTCCAACATCTGCAAACACTCAATAAATATATCAATGCCAATAACTCCCACTCAACTATGGTACCAAGTCTCCCATGGCATCATAAAATCCATCTCCTATATGAAGATCCAAACCAAACTAGGAACTAATCCTGCACTATCACCCCATCATTTTCACAAGCTCCCACTAAACAGTGTATCCAAACTATCCATGACATCATGATGAAAAACCATCCTCTAACTATGAGAATCAACCAAGGCATCAAACCATCAAAGAACTCAAAGTACACATCATGAGATCCTCAAAATAAACCAGATAACCATGATTCTCAACCAAGAAGATATACCACCATAACTGAATTAGAAGTCAATGCTAATGAACATCAAGGATGTACCTATATATCCAATCATGTCATGCAAAAATCCATGACACCATGATCACATCCATGAACCGAGCATCTGGTTCTCAAAGTATCCAACCTGTCAGCATAAAATAGTCAACCACAGTCCTCCACCATCACTATACCTGGTAACAACATCTCATCCCTTCTGCATGAAGAAAAATTAGCAAATCATGTGACTTAGGGCATAGAAAACCCAAATCCAAGCCACCAATCTGAATATGCATCAATAATGAAAGATAAATGGGCAAAGACAACCCATAACCAAGCTATAAATGTAGTCTATAAGTATAGACTACTTACAACACTACACAACTTGTAGATCGAACAAGTCATCATACATATCCAAAACCAAACACTGATAATCATATCATCATGAGACCAATCTTGAGTATGAACTGAGTATACAATGACATCAAATCTTAAATCTCCAATGCCATAAACTCATAACGTTACCATAGTCAAAATATATTTATAAATTTTTTAGATCAATATATCACAAAATAAACCATGCCAAACCTAACCAGATCTAAACCAATGTTTAGAGCTCTCCAAGAGCTTTTCATTGACTACTCGAAGTCCAAAATCTGACTCCGTATGCCCAAGTTATGCCCTAATCCGTGCTCAAAATAAACAACATCCAACTTTAGGGCTCTTCAAACCTAAAAAAAATCAAAATCATAGAACTAAACCTATACCATGTTGTATTTCTCTAAATTAGCTTTCCAACGCCTATAAGAACTCTAAAATCTGATATTCTGAGAGAAAGTTATGGCCGTTTTACTAAGATAGTCTTTTTACCAATTTCACTGTGATTTTTTATTTTTTATATTTTTTCTATGACGAAAATTCTGATGGGATTAAATTTGACGGCCATCATGGGCTGAAATCAAAAAACTCTTTCATTTCCTCTTAACATGGCCAAACTAGAGCATATTATATATCAAAATTTATGGAAATATCAACTCGGATCCAGTGGCGAGGCTTGTTTTTACCCAAGAGGTCATTTTTGCATGCTACCCCCCCAAAACTCTCATTTTAAATGAAACATCTGAAAAAAATCCTTTTGTCCAACAATTTCACATGCCCAAATCTTTTAACATCCCATCATAATAGCAAATCCAAAACCCTTAGATCTGCAATAAATCACTCATATATCTTGCCCTTTTCTTTTATCCTCTCATGCATTCCCATGGATTCAATCTAGGGTTACAATAATAAAAACCATAGCTCTGATACCACTTGTAAGGAAACTTGGCAACAAAAAATATAATTATTTCCAGATAACCCATAATAAATTTGAAATAAACACGAAATTAAAATCCATAGGCAAGAGAATAGACAATATAACCACAAAATTGTGACACAAGATATACCCTGGGAAACCCTCATTGAGGGAAAAACCTAGCCTCCAAAAAAATCCATCACCATCTATTATTTTGTAAAAAATACCATTGCAATACAACCATGGAAGCCTTCATGGCCATAGCCACAACCGAGAAAACAATGTGAACAAGCATGAATCCACACATCCCATGCCATGCTTCCAACCTTCACAAATGCTCCCTTGGCTAACCTGTCAAGCCTTGTCCTGCTTGACTCTTGCCTTTCTCACTCTTACTCTCTCTGCAACAACTACCCTTGTGGCTGCTTATATAGTAGCAAGTCCCACAAAACCACCAAGTGGTATTACATAAATCATGTGCTAAAACTATGTGCTACCTAACCCATTGACCCCACATTTGATATTGGGCATTTAATTCTTTTCCCTAATATTAAATAATTACATAAAATATTATCACAATGTTACAATACAACTCATCAAGAATATTCCATGGGAATCTTTACATATTGCATATCCATCTAGGCACAACATTACATAATAAAATATAACAATATTATGCAATGTGTGCAACACCCATTATCTCAATAGAGTATTGAATCTCAAACCATTAATATATCGAGCTACCTTCTCTTTTGACAATTCTCTATGCCCAGAACAAATAGTCAAGTTGTAGAACTCCTCTATATAATCTTTTATAGTCATATTCTTTTGTTTTAGATTCTGAAACCTTTTAAACAACTCAAGTTCATTGTCAACATAAATAAACTTAGCCTTCGATTTACTCACCATTAATTTCCATCTAGTGATCTTCATTTCACCTTCCTCTTCTGTATCTCTTTGTAGTTATTTCCACCAAAGAGCAGCATGTCCCTTCAACTTAGTTTGTTCCAACCTTACTTTGAGTGGATCTTCAATATCATCAAGCTCAAATTAGTCTTCTAATTCACCAATATAATCAATCAAATCTTCAGGATTCAAAGTACCTAAAATTTTAGAAACCTCCATCTTATGATTCAGCTTCAACTGAGATCTAGGTCAAGCAAATTGACTGACCCTATTGCCCATAGGTCTCTACATACAATCAGTTCTAGCTTCACCACTTGATTCAAAAAATTCAAATTTTTCAATAGCTTCCTCATAACCATCTTTAGCACCCACATGTCTAGTTACACCACCTAAAGCACTTAAAATTTCAACAATCATGTCACTCATCATCAATGCAATCTTAGATTTGAATTCTAGTCTCATCTTCTCTGAGATCCATTCTTCTATAGTATCACTGAGATTAGAAATTTCCCTAGGGTCCAATATTCTTGGAGGCATCTTCCAAAATTTAGGAAACCCTAAGAAACAAATCCACCAATCAAGAAGATCAATCAGATGCAAGATCAACCTTGTTCAACCCAAGTCTTGGTGCAAACTACCTCAGCTTTGGTGATCTGTCTACACACTCAAGAAAAAACTTCACTTTGATACCACCTAACATAGTGCAAGGTAGGAGTATCCCCAATGGAGATTTCCTAGCCCCCAACTATACAACCACACAACAAAAACACAACAGAAAGAAACAATAATGCAAGATTTTATACCAAATTACAATACTTGATTTATAAATAGATAACTAATTACATGCAATATGCCTAGTTGTAAGGCCTTCTAGGTTAGGGCCAAATACAAATGGCAATTATAAAATCAAATTTTCAAGATCCAACCCAAACATCTGATGCAGGAGCATCTTAGGTTTTCCTGCAATCCTCCATGTTTGGAAGGATTTTGGTTGAGTGTTGAGGAACATCAAGCTTGGATTTTGATGAAGTTATGATTTTATGGTTAGGATTGTGTTGGAAACACATTGGGGAACCTTTTCTCATGATTTCATATAGATTGGATGGATTGAGTTGAAGTTTGAATTGTTTGAACCTTGCTATTGGAATTGTGTTTTTTTTTGGTTTCTGGGTGTCTGTTGTAGAGAATATAACTAATTATCCTTAATTTATGAGAGGTTGTTAACTTTAGTGATTAAAGAGGGCCTATATTAATTCCTTGTATCAAGAGCACAAGTTGTAATTCATTATAGGTTAGGAGATATGAAAATTCTCTTGGAGTATCAATTTCTAGTAGTTTTGCATGATAGTCTATTGTGTGTGACTTTTAGGATGAATGTGCACTTTTCCTTGGGGAATCAACCTTTACACATTTAAAGGTTTTTAGAGGACCTATATTATTACATATGGTTCAAAGAATGAGTTCTAATTCATTTTGAAGAGGAGTGAGTGTGGGAGCAGTTGAAGGGAAAATTTTCTTGAGTCTGTGAGCAGAGCGTCGAATGTGAGGTAGTTTACAATAGGATTGTGATGAAGTTGTGAATGTGTGAACAAAGTGCCAAATGTGAGGTAGTCTACACTTGAATCTTGGATAAGTTGTGTTAGAGTTAGGGTTGTGGTTGGAAAACAATGAGATTTCTTGGTAGGCTTGCGAGCACAAGTTTAGATTTCCTTGGTGGTTTTCTTCCAGATTGCTATTATGTTATAGATCTGGGCTAGTTGGGATAGTGTTTGGGTTGGATCTTGAGGGATCTTGTAGAATTGATTTTGTAATTGCTAGTTGTATTTGGCCCTAACCCTGAAGGCCTTACAACTGGGCATATTGCATGTAATTAGTTATCTATTTATTAATCAAGTATTGTAATTTGGTATTAGATTTTGCATTATTGTTTCTTGCTATTATATTTCCACTATGTGGTTGTATAGCTAGGGGCTAAGACATCTCCATTGGGGATACTCCTACCTTGCACTGTATCATGATTATAGAATAATAATTTTATTATAGACTCTAGAGCTTCAGATAGTATCATGCCATCCTCAGTAGAAAAATCCTTAGATCTTCCAATCTAGACCTTAGGAAAATTCTAGGCCATGGATTCCAAGAAAGTTCCTTTGATAGGCCATATCAAAGATGCCCAGGTTGCTCTAGCTAAGTTTCCTAAGAAAAGAGTCATGTTAACCATCTTGGTCAATGACATTCCTACTAGTTATGGAATTCTCTTGAGCCGAGCCCTTTGTAAAAACCTAGGAGGAGAAGTGAAGTTAGACTGGTCGCAAGTGGCTATACCAATTGACAACAAAAAGGTGGTCGTAAACCTTGAGCCTAAGGCCAAATACATAGTTTTTACCTTTGATGATCATAGGTCCCACATCCTATATCAAGAAACTAAATTTTCTAATTATATCATCCTATTATAAGAACAGGTGCCTCAACTAGAAGACTCATCTAACCAAGACATGTGGACTCTAGAATTTGATGGCAGTTGTGCTTCGGTTGGCTCAGGAGAAAGAATAGTTCTTGTTTCTCATACTAGTGAGATCAATCCCTGCACTTTCAAACTTGAATTTGATAATATAAAAAATTCTATAGAATACGAGGCCCTACAACTCAAAATAGAAGTGAAAAAGAAGGGCATTAAGATATTGAAGGTGAAAGGAGATGTAGATCTAGTGGTTAAAGAAGTGCGAAACATTTTTGATATTAAAAATCCTAGACTAAAGAACTATAGAAATAGATTATGGGATGAGCTAGAAGGATTTAAAGCCTTCTCTATTAAGGCTATGCCACAAGAGTTGAACACTAGAGCTGATGTAGTGACCGGATCAACATCTTTGTTAATTTCCCACTTAGATTTCAAAGATGATCTCTATACTATAGAAATCATATATCATCCCATTTTACTTGATAATGTAGGCTCATGGTATATTTTGAATAATAATGCTCACATCAATACTTTCTTGCATGGAAAAGAAAGTTTAGGAAAGTGTTCTTTGAAGGCTCCTCGTCAAAATGCCATGAATTCTACTTAGAAGGGGACCAAAATGAAGATTTTGAAGTGCTAAAATTGAAAGGCAATATGATTTCTAAAGGATTAGTTTCTTTAGAATTTTTTTAATAGGAGAGATAGTTTTCACAATAACATTATTGATGGGATGGAAATGATAGGAAAGTCTGGGGATTGCTACAAAGTCAATATTGGCACCAAGGGGAAACAAAGGATGGTCAATTTGAGTAAATGATGCAATGAGTTTGAAAGAATTATTTTTACTAAACTATTGAAAGAGTTCAATGATGTCTTTTCCTAGTCTTATGAGGATTAGAGGGATTTCACATAGGGAAAGTTTAAACACCAAATTCCACTCAAACCTAGAGCTACTCCTTTTAGGAAGAACTAGAGGAACTACAACCCTAGAGTAGCTAATGTAAATTTAATGTAGGTGGAAAAAATTTTGAAGGCTTACATAATTTATCCTATCCATCACTCCACTAGGATAGGATAAATTATGTGAACATTCTTTATATGGTTACATGCTCTAAGATGATATCCATGCTAGACATATTTTTAGGGTACAATTAGATTAGCATCGCGCTTGAAGATCAACATAAAATTGCCTTTACAACTCCATGGGTCACCTCTACCTATAGTCAAATGCCTTTTTCACTAATAAATGTTGGTGCAACATTTCAAAAATCCATGAACTCTTCAAAGAAGTGTATTTTTTGTGTTACTAAAGGGAAACTCCTTGGTCACCTAGTTTTAGAAGATGGGATAAGGATAGATCCTTAAAGAGTTAAGGCAATCTAGTAGCTATGCCTTACTCCAAATTGAAATGGAGTCAAATCTTTCTTTGAACAAATCAACTTCCTAAAGAAATTTGTACCAAAATTCTCTAAAACTACTAGGTTGATAGCCAATATCCTTACTGAGAAAGTAACTTTCAAATGGAATGAAGAATCCATGCAAGTATTTGATAAATTGAAGACAACTATTACTCAAACATGGGTTCGGGTGTTATGCAAGTGACCACAATATGTCCATTACCCTATTACAAAAAAATGAAGAAGGAGATGAAATTCCCAATTCTTATATGAGTATTCCTCTTAAGAATCATGAATTGAGATACTCACTTACAAAAAAATAGGAATTTTTAGTAATTAAGGCAATGCAACATTTTTGCTATTACATCCTACACCCCCACACCACAGTTCTTGTACCGAATGCTACAGACAAAATTATCCTAACACAACAAGAAGTAGTAGTCAATAACTGGGAAACCTGGGTTTCCAAAGTCCAATAATTCAATCTAGAAATAAACCCCACTAAGTTAGTAAAGGTTCAAGGCCTATGTAAACTCATTTCCAAAGATCAACAACAACAACCCCCTGGTGGAGAAAATTTTGTTCTCTTAGTTGGTTTGAAGGATGAGTGGTTTTTGGATATTTCCTTTTATTTAACCTATAGTGAGTTTCCTAAAAATTTACCATGAAAGGCTAGGATGGATTTGAAATTAATGGAAACTAAGTTTGTGATAGTATATGATGTGGTCTACAAAAAAGGATTTGATGGCATGTTCTTGCGTTGCGTAGACAAAAATTAGCAAGGGAAACTTCTCTAGGTTTTTGAAAATGAAGCATGTGGGGGACATTACTCATCAATGATCACAATATTCAATATTATTCATAGTGGATACTATTGGCCAGGTATGTTTGGTGATGCATATAAGTGGGTAGGGTGAAGTGAAAAATGCAAACTGTTCATAGGTAAAGCTAAGTTGGCATCTCTCTCGTTGAGACCAGTAATAATAGAAGAACATTCAAGCAATGGTAATTAGATTTTACTGTCTCACTTAAACCTATCTCTAGTGCAAGACATACTCATATCCTCACTATCATAGATTATTTCATAAAATAGGTAGAGGTGGTGTCTATAAAGAACACAACATCTGAAGTAATGTGCTAGTTTTTTAAGGAAAACATTTTAGTCAGGTTTGGTGTACCTGAGATGGTAGTGATAGATAATGCCCAAAAAGTTTCCTCGCAAGAGTTAAAACTATTTTTCTATGATAATAGTATAAGGTTGTCACATGCTTCAAACTATTTCCCATAAGGGAATGATCAAGTTGAATCAACCAACAAGAATTTCATCACCATCACAAGGAAGTTGGTTAGAAAGAATGCCAAATATTGGAATATAAGGTTATATGAAGCCTTATGGGAAGATCATACAACACCTAAAAGAGCTATTAGTCTAACTCATTTTGAATTGGTTTATGGTGTAGAAGCTTAGCTATCTCTCCCATTTCACTTAGCCATAATGAATCTCTAGAAGGCTATTGAAGACATTGCTTTTAAGGATTCCCTAGAGAAAAGGATCTTCTATTTGATGAAGGTAGAGGAAGAAAGAGAGAAGATAATGGATCACATTATAGAGCATCAAATGTGAGTCAAGAAAATCTTTGATCATAGCACTAGACCAAGAAAATTTATGGAAGGTGAGTAATTTTTTCTCTGGGACAAGTGGAGAGAGCCAAAGGGAGCTCATGGAAAGTTCAAATTACTATGGAAGGGACCCTTCAAAATTAGGAAAGATCTTGGCTTGAATTCCTTCATACTCCAATATTTGGATGGAACAAAACTTCCCCTATCCTATAATGGGTAGGATCTTAAACTCTACCAATTTTGAGGCCTATCTTTCTTTGCCTTTTCTTGTACATAAGTTTCTTTCCATTTTCTTCTTCTCATTTTTCTATTTTTGTTTGCTTTCAGTTCTCATTTTGTTAGTTGTCTTAGTGTGAAACTAAAGATGTTGAATTCATTTTCACTCCCTTATTGTTTGAATCCCTAGTTAGAGCCAATTTTTACATGTGTAAAAGCCACATATATTATTGCTTAGTGCTTTTCAAATGAATCCCTACCAAGTCTAAGTTTTGAACTTTAAACTTTGAACTCTTTTGAGTTCAATGTTCAAATTCATTAGTTCTTATTTTTGTCAGGTCTACAATGTCAACCTTTTTGTAACCTTGACCTTAAAATTTGAACTAATTAAGTTGGTGTTAACATAAAGTCTTTTGAATATTGGGTGAATTTTTAAACCTAACTTCAAATTTATTTCCTTTTAAAACTTCAATATTTGTCACTGTTTTCCCTTTTTGAGGAAGTTTATGATGATTTCATTTGCCCAATTTCTATATATTCATGGCTCTGAACTTGTACATGAACTTCTAAATAGTTCAAATTTTAGTTTATGAGCCCATGACATTCAAGAAGATTAACATGTGGTACTATAGAGGTACACCAAGATCCTTCTATTTAAATGCTGAAGTGACACCTTGTAATAAATAATTGTTATGAAGCATGGTGAAAATATTTCTTTCATGCGAAGGAAAATAATCCCATTAATGAATTTAGTGTCCCTGTCAAATTGGTACTTTCCATGTAAAATCATGATGGGAGTATCCATTTAAAGTCTTTTCCAAGCTATTTTCCTTTTCATTATGATATCAACAAAAAGGTAAAAACTCACCCTTGTAGGGAGTCGTAGGTAGCCTACAATTGAATTGATCATGGAAGTACATTGTTGTTGCTCCTAGATGGTGATTTTCTTCTATCTTTCTTAATAGTTGTTGTTGCTTCATTCACCTAAAGTGAGTAATTCTATTAATCACCTCTATTTCCAGTTGTTTTTAATTGTTTTTGAAAAGAATTGTTGAGTTTTTTTTCCCATGGCTAGCTCCTGCCCCAAGTTACCAAAAGAAAAGAATGTTTTTTTCCTTGCTTGTTTCTTTCCTACACTAAAGGATACCTACCTTATTGATGAAGATATGAATAAGTTTTTGGGTAGGTTCTGCAAGCCCAATCCTAGTTCTATTACTGGGAAGATTGTCAATACTGAATTGCTACAAGTTGTTGGTTTCCTAGGGTTAGTTCTTTGCCCAGTACTAGTTTTGGAATGTAGGAATAGATATGATGTCACCTAGAGATACATAAGAACACACACACACACACACATAGATATAAACAAGGTTATAATAAAGGGTGCTCCATGGATTCCTTCACATGAGTTATACGAAGCTTGATCAATTGGCCTCTCATATATCAAATTTTTAGCAAACCCAAACACATTCAACAATGCCATTGCCAAGAACTCATTATTCAGACTAGAGAAAAGGGGTTCCTACCTTCCTCACCCATTGATAAGAGATCACATGATCCTTGAGATTAAAGATGTTATTACCTGCTTGAACTAGATTAAAGGAGATCTGCATGCCTTTCACTAGGAGAACTAGATTTATTTCTTTGTCCAAACTATTTTGAGTGACAAGAACAAGCAATTTGATTGGGAAAAAATCATAGCTAACAATATACATGAATAACTTTCTCAAGTATTTGGGGTGTCTAGTTTTTATATGAGTTCATATCTATTTTATGTCCTAGCTTGCTATAAAGAATGGGTTGAGCTTGCACATACTAATTGGGTAAACAATATTTCTATTTATGAATATTTCCCCTATTTGGAAAAGGAAAAGAATGGAGAAGAATTCAAAAGAGTGCAAGATACATTTCTTGGTAGACTTGTCTTTGAACTACAAGGGAAAGAGCAAAGAATGTTAATAGAGGAGGCAACATAATTTGTATCAATCTATGTTAGTTTCTTCACCTAGTTCACTAAGTTCACCTACATATGAGTCAATGGATATGAAGGAAGGACACTAAAAATATCAAGGAATTCTGTAGACAAATAGGTTTTGATGAAGGTTTGAAAATCGGTAGCTGAAGGGGATGGGAATTACAAGGCTAGTAAAGGTTCTGGTTCTACATTCCTTATAGAACTTGCTCACTATAGATGAAAAACTATACAAGATGCCTTATTTCTCAAACAAGAACTAAGTTTGATGAACTTAGAGGCCCACACTCTTCACCTTGATTTTTATGATAAAAAATTTTCATAGCCCCTTTTTCAATTGCAACTAGAATTCTCACATGTTGCTTAGCTTGAAGACTTCTGAGCTGATTGCGATGATGAATATGAAGTTAGGAAGAGGTGGTGGTCTAGGTTGACCCTAAAACAAATAAGAGAATTCAAATTATAGATGAATGTGAAAGGTGTAAAAGAAAATAGAGGAGAAGAAGTCATTGATTCCTTTTATATAACACAAGTTGAAGCCTTTCCCCTCCTAGAGATAGATTGGGATTTACTTGAAGAAGATAATTTGTAGTCCTAAACTATCTAGTCATAGTGAAAACTAAAAAATGGTTGAAGGAGAAAATAAAATAAAAAATAAAAAATGCAAAGAAAATGATTCATGATACTAATTCTGATAAAGATGTCACCTTTTCCTCTATAGGTATTTTGAACCTTGGAGTTGAAATTCTGTCTGAAGTTAAAAGTTAAGTTCAACATGCCAAACCAATAAGATGTGGGTAACATTTCTTAAAGAGAAGTCTAAAGGTTTTGAAAAGTTTAAGATATTCAATAATAGAGTTGAAAATGGATTTGGTGTCAATATTGAATGTTTAAGATCAAACAGAGGAGGAGAGTTCACCTCCAAAGAGTTCAACATGTTTTGTGAAGAGAATGGAATCAAAAGACAATTATCTTCACCTAGAACACCTAAATAGAATGGGATTACTAAAAGGAGGACCAAGTTAGCAGTAGAAGTAGCAAGAGTGATGTTATTTGAGAATGATGTCTCAAACACATTTTGGAGAGAAGCAGTTAACACTATAGTATATACTCTAAATAGAGTATAGATTAGGAAAGGTATGAGCAAGACACCCTATGAGTTATGGTTTGGTCATTGACCATCAATCAAATATTTTAGAATATTTGGAAGTGTTATAATAAGAGAGTTGATGATATTGATAAGTTTGATCCTAGAAGTGATGAAGGTATGTTTCTTGGTTACTCATTAAAAAGTAAAGCATATAGATGTTTCAACTATAGAATTAAGACAATAGTTGAGTGTGCAAATGTAAGGATTGATGAAAAGTTTGGTACTAAAGAGAAGATGGTAGATTATAATTCTGATGAAGAAGAGGATAATTTTAGAATTGTTAGAGAGAATGTTGAAGTTCTTTCTAAGACTAAAAGTGACCTATAGAATGATGTATCTGATGAGCATAGAGAACAAAGATCTAAACCTAGAGAAGAGATAATAGTTGAGATATCAACTCCTACTTTCATCAGAAACATGACAAAGAATAGCCCTCTAGAGAAGATAAATGGGAGAAAAGATAAAGGTGTGATGAAAAGGAATAGAGTGAATGAGGAATTGTGTCTAATTTCTCAAATGGAACCTAAGAGCATAGATGAGGTATGTAAAGATGATCACTAGATGCAAGCTATGAAAGAAGAAGTAAATCAGATTGTGAAGAATGAGACATAGGAATTAGTTCCTAGACCTAAAGACAAGAATGTAATAGGGACCAAATTGATATTCATAAATAAAATGAATGAGCAAGGAAAAGTTGTGAGAAACAAGGCCAAACTTGTTTGCAAAGGTTACTCATAGCAACAAGGCATAGATTATGAAGAAACATATGCACCTATGGCAAGAATGGAAGTAGTAAGGATGTTCTTGGCTTATGTAGCAAGCAAGAATTTCAAGATTTATCAGATGGATATCAAATCATCTTTTCTAAATGGAGAACTTGAAGAAGTCTACATTGAGAAACCTGATCGATTCCCTCTAACAAAAGATAAAGATTTTGTATGTAGACTAAAGAAATCACCATATGGTCTAAAGCAAGCACCTAGAACCTGGTGTGCAAGGTTTGACAACTATTTGTCTAAGCTTGGATTTATCAAAGGTACAATAGATGGTAATTTGTATTTAAGGAAAATTGATGATGGTTTATTTATCATTGTAATATTTATGGATGACATAATATTTGGAGGAAATGATAAAGAAAGTGATAAGTTAGCTAAAGAGATGAAAAATAAATTTGAAATAAGCATGATAGAAAAAATGAAGTTTTTCCTAAGATTGCAAATTATGCAGAACAAAGATGGAATATTTATCTCACAAACCAAGTATTTAAAAGACTTGTTGAAAAGATTTGGTTGAAAAAGTTGTAAACCTATTGGTATACCCATGATAACTGGTCACAAGTTATCTAGTAAGGATGAAACATCTATAGTTAAGTAGAAGAAGTATAGATCTATGATTGGAGGATTGCAATATCTAAGTCACACTAGACTAGATATAGAAAATGTAGTTGGGATTGTAGCAAGATTTCAAGATGATCCTAAAGAGTATCATTATACAGCAGTAAAGAGGAATTTCAAATATTTGAAGGGTTGAACTGATTATGGAATTTGGTAGGATAGATCAAGTGATTTTACCTTATGCACATATATTGATGTAGATTGAGTAGGTAGTATGGATGAAAGAAAGAGCACCAATGGAGATGAATTCACCTCTGTTTGATCTTAAGAATTTCAATCTTTTTCCTGTTTCTTTTTCTACTCTTGCTAGATACCATTTGAATTTCTCAAATGCTTTTAACTTTTCTCTAAGATACATAACAATCATCATTCTAGAACAGTCATCAACAAAAAGAATAAATAATTTTTCTCCACTATAACTTTCTATTCCAAGGGTCCACATAGGTCAATATGCACAGTTTCCAAGACATCTTCAGATTGATAGTTTTGGCTTTTAAAACTAGTCTTTCCCATTTTTCCAATCTAACAAAATTTTCATAATCCAACATCTGGTTTCTTCAAACTAGGGATACCTCTTACTTTTATGAATTTTCTTATCTTGACCATATTATCAAAGTTTATATGACATATTCTTCTATGCCATAACCAACTTGATTCCTTTTGAGCAATAAAACATGAGCAATCACCAAGATCAAGATAAAATAGGTTACCTATTGTTTGTTTTCCTAATCCAATCATATTCCCTTAGTCATCCAATAGTCTTGCATTGCCATACATGAATTTTACCTTGAATCCAATGTTGATTATCTATGCTACGCTTAGCAGATTATGTTTTAGTCCTTCAAGCCAATAGACATTGTCACATACAAGTTCATTGGTTAATGATATGTGACCTTTCTCTTTTACGCAACAAGGTTTATTGTTTCCAAACCTTACACTACCTCCATCATAGTGTTCAAAGTGTTCAAATTTTGTTTTGTCTTTAGTCATATGATGTGAACATTCACTATCTATGATCCTTGTGTCATTTTTACTAACATGATAGATAAGTGCCATCTTATCTTCTTCTTCATTAGATTCATCTTTTATAGCAATGTACACTATTTCATCTTCACTATTATCAGAATCTTTAGCCATAAAACAAGTTTTCTTACATTTTTCTTTGAAGGATTTGTGACTTTTGGATTCCTTCTTGCCTTTGTACTTGTGGCTCTTCTTCTCATCATTTCTTTCTCTATTTGGGCACTTGGCAACAATATGACCAATTTCTTCACATGAAAAATAGATTAAAGGAACTTTACCTTTGTACTTTTCTCTAAATTTAGAATATTCCTTTGCAAGTAAAGCTTCAACAACTTCAAGATCACTATTAGAACTTTCCTCTATTTTCTCTTCATTTTTTTGACTAAATGTAATTTATTTTCTTGCCTTTCGCTTTGAGTTAAAGTTTAGCTTCAAATGTAGACTCAACAATTTTGGAAGCTAGAACATAATTGTCAAAGTTGTCTAGTTCAAAAGCTATGAATATTTCGACCAAGACATCCAAACTTAACTTGTGACTTCGATCACATCTCTTTTCTTGAATAGTAGATACTCTAATTGCATAGATAGGAAGCAATGTTTTGAGAAATTTACTTACAACAGTTTCTTCCTTGATTTCTCCTCTAGAAGCTCTGATTGCACTGACACTAGCTTTGATTATTTCCACATATTTGGCAACATTTTCATCTTCTCTCATTCTTATTTGATTAAACTATCCTCTAAGGCTTTCTACTTTGGCGCTCCTTACATTGTCATCACCACCATAGATGTCCTTTAGCTTGTTCCACATATCAAAAGCAATTTTATAGCCTTTGATCTCATCAAATTCATCATAGCTGAGAGTAGATGCAATATCAATCGTCATGATATTATGGTTCTTTCTCTTAGCAAGATCTTCAATAGATAATGTACCAGTAGGAGTTTTGTATTATTTATCAAGTTATTTTCAGCTTAAATCACTAATGGTGGGGAGATGAAGTCTCACAAGTCCCCGCCATGCTAAAAAGTTGTCTCTATTTAGCTTTGGAATCTCTCTCTTGTAAGACATCTTGATCTTTAACTTAGGTCCTTGAAACCTTTCCTACAATCACCAAATGCTTTGATACCAATTGTTGGAAATATAGAAGGAGTAACTAAGAGGAGTGTGAATTAGTTACCACTAAAATAAATCTCAGATCCCTTAGATGTCAATAATAAAATTTAGACTGAAAAAATTGATTGCTATTGTTACTCAGTAAACACATAGAAAATGTTGTAACTCAATAAATGTTGAGTTTGAATTACTTTTAGAAGATCTTAAAACATTAACAATAATTAATCTTGAAAGTGTAAGAGAAATAACATGAACACATGAGACACTAGGATTTAACATGGAAATCCAATTTGGGAAAAACCACCAATGTAACTAGTTACTATTTTTCACTCTTCTAAAGTGATCCCTATTAGGAGCCAACCCTATTAAAGGTTACAAAACACACTATTAGGTGTGACCTTGTTAGAGGATTTAATCACCCTACTAGAAGTGGCCTTGCAAGAGGTCTTAAAACAATTCAATGGAATTGCCACCTTGTTAGAGGATTTACAACTAGCTGTTAAACCAACTCTATTAAGAGATATTAGATCACTACTACAATGGTTAGAGAGTAACAATGAAATGGCTTGATTGTGATGCAACTGAATTGCTGAACCGAGATCTCTTTTGTACAAAATTTTGTTACCAACTAGATATTATTTATTATTTTGAACCATGCATTAGAAAGTAAATAAGTAATGCTAAACACTAATAGTAACCATGCACAAAGAGAACTCATAATACCATATTTTTAAAACTAGGGAAACCCTGGTCAAGAGAAAACACCAGTGGGAATGATGCCCACAAAGAAAGATATATATATATATATATTCCTTGTTAAAGGATGGACCCTATTAGAAGTGTATAAACACATCCAGTACATAAGAGTCCTTGTTAGGAGTTTTGGTACAATGTATGCAAGAAGTGCTCTCTGCCAAAACATACACTTTCAGTTACAAGAAGAGCTCACTAGCCAAACAAGTAATTTATCCTTTAAGTTCCTCAAATATAGAAGTATAGATGTTGTAACTTCTTTCTAGTTGATCTCTGACCTTGGCTCAATGTCAGATTACAAAATTAGGTTATCAAAAAGTCTCTTTTTGCATTTGATATAAAACTTTACATTCATAACTTTCATACATAACTTCTGAATAACCTCACAAGATGTCTTTGCATAAATACCATGCCTTTTCAAAAATTGCTGCTAGGTTGGCTAGGACAAAAATAAAATTTCTAACTTAGAGTAAACATCTAGGATGTCATCCCTAATTGGTCAAGTAATTTTGTTGCAAATAAAATAATTCCTTTACCTTTCATTCCACTATTCTAACATAGTTATACTGGTAAATCTTAAATATCTCTTTTTCATACTATCTGTACTGATGTCCATGGTTATACACATCATCATCAACATGTATACTATTTCCATATAACTTCTCTATCAAAAATAACATCATATAAACAAGTTATACTTCAAATACTGTTCTTTATTCCTGTATGATAAACACATAATTGCATTCACTAGAACTTGAATAACAAGTGTCAAAGTTAGTATTATTGTAAGAAACATTAACCACATGTTCAAATCACTTCATTCTTCCTCCATGTAACCTTGCTAGTCATGGTATGATGTCAACAACAAGTTGCATACAAAACAATACACCACTATAAACCTTTTCATACTTCAACAACTTTTTGAGTAAGAAAAAGCTAAGTAATTTTATTTCTGAGGTTTTCTACAAGAATGCAAATCATGTGTTGCCATTAATCACAACATTTAAATATCTACATATAGTCAATTGTCAACAATTTTTGCATTACTTCCAGTAAATCAACATTAACTTTCATACACCATCAAATTAGACTTAATCCTTTTAACCATGTCATCTGGAAAACCTCAAGAACACGTCTTCCACTATTCATCATTCCAAATGTCCTCAACTTTTATGCATCATAATATTGCTGACTACTATTCTTCCAGTCATAATAGAATTACTGCTTATGTTGACATCAATAAAAAATACAATCATGAATGCAGCATATCAATATTCCTAATTTCTAGGATACTCCCGCGATGTAGTATCATTAGCATTCATGCTAACACAATAATTCCCAATTATGATTCCCCTACATTACAAATAATCCGATCCAAATGAACCTCTTTAGCACCAAATTGGTTTGATATGTCTATAAGCAATAAAAGGAGTTTGGTGCTTGTAAGTGTTTAAGTTGAAGATATGGTTGGGAAATTTTTGAGAAAATCATCAAAGATGAAAAAGCTAAAAGTAAAGGCTATGCTCATAGTTGATGAACAAATAGGGGATTTGTTGGCTAATGTATTCAAGCCAAATAAGGGAAAAACTCTTGAGGACATCACTCCTTAGGACTACACGATAGAGAAGAAAGTTTTTGAACTAGACTCTAGAGCCATAGATATTAAAATTCCTGATTGTCCTACATTATAAATACTCCAATCCAAATGAACCTCTTTAGCACCAAATTGGTTTGATATGTCTATAAGAAAAAAAAGATGTTTCATGTTTCTAAGTGTTTCAGTTGAAGGTATGGTTGGGAAATTTTTGGGAAAATCATCAAAGATCAAAAAGCCAAAAATAAAGGCTATGCTCATAGTTGATGAACAAATAGGGGATTGGTTGGTTGATGTATTCAAGCCGTCCAAGGGAAAAAATCTTGAGGACATCACTCCTTAGGACTACATGATAGAGAAGAAAGTTTTTAGATTAGCTTCTTGAGCCATAGATATGAAATTTTTTAATGTAGGACATGCAAGGGTCACCAGTCATATATGAAAGGATTGGAAGGACAAGAAGGAAATAAAACAATCCATTCACATGTTGGTGGAATAAATTCATAATCTACAGATTGCTAAACATGAACAACCTTAGGTGATTTCCATGATTGATGTGACTTCCCCAAAAAATCAATAGTTCATTGACTAGGTGAAAAGGGATAGGCTAGTTTCTAAAGGCTTTGAAGAGTGGTTTCCAAAGAAGTCAATTATATTGCTTGCTTAGCAAAGAAAAAGGTGAAAGCTAAACAAATGATGGATGACCTAGAGGCAAAGCCAAATGCTTGGGTTGAGGAGAAAGAAAGGTGGGAAAACATTGTAGCTCACATCACAGAAGTTTAGGAATATGGAGCAGATATATTCTTAGCTGAGAAGTAGAATTTTAGAGTGGATGTAGATTTCTTATATGTCTCAAGGACTAACCTAGAATGAAGGAATATGGTCATTGAATAATGTCTAGATGAATGATTAGAATTGGTCAAAGAACTCAATTGCCTAAAGGAAATTGTGTAGAATGATGTTAAATGCATCAATGTTGAAATCCTAGGCAACAAAGTTCAATCTAAAAAAGACTTGAAGAGGGTAGAAGCTGAGTGCCAAAAAACAATGTGAGCTCTCAAAGAAGCCAAGTAAGTATCAGCTACTAGCCTAGTCATCTCCCAAATAGATTCCATGATGATTATCAACAATGATCATCTAATGAAGCATATCAAAAAGATGGAACATGCCCACCAAGTCATTATGATCTAGTAGCTAAGGAATAAATAGCTAGGAGTCCCATGGTAAAAGGAAATCATGGATTTTACTGTCACCTAAAAGGACTAGAAAACTATAGGTGACAATGCAACCATGGAGAAAGGACACCCAAAAGATGCAACTAATATTTTAATTATTTAGCTTAGAACCAAGGATTTGGCCGTTAGTCTTTTTGGTCCTTAGGATAATTTTTTTATGGTTTTAAGTTTAGTATATGAAACTCCCCCTAGGAGTCAGTTTGATAACTATTTTATTGGCCCCACGCAACTATATATTGTGAAACTTTAAATGATTTTGTTATTGATGCTCTGGTATTTTTTAGAAATAGCAACTTAAATTGTTAAAGTAGGATTAGCTTGAACCAATTTTGTTATGCTATTTACATGAACGAGGAATATATACATGAATCTCTTGATACTAGTTATGTGCTATTGATCACTTGCGGTTATGCATATTAATCTTTTGGATTCATTTCATATGGAATGTTTTCATGGTTATGTTCAATAGTGATATGCTTTTTTTTGTGAATGGTTTTGATCTTATTGTTTAGAAGTCAATCATCTCTATTTTCAGTTATTCTTCAACATACCTTTAAATAAGTCTTTAGGCTTTTTTTAATCAATATTATCCTTGCAATACTTTTGCATAATAGATGGAAAAGTAATTCTAAAGCCTTAGTTCTTTCTGGTAAAAAGATTTCTCTTGAGAAATTATTTTGAAATAAAAGAAATTAATGTTTATCATTTAAGGAGAGAGCTCTACCTCAAAATAGAGAGAGTTCAACAAAAAGAACTCAATTGTTGTAAGAGTTTTCCTAGTTTGTTAACTTGCATTACCGAAGGGAAAAACTATTTAGTAACAATAAGGATTATAAGAGAATCAACACATAAACTGAATAGAGATCTAAATCTACAAAAGTGAGTTGTAATCATAAAGATCAAACCATACTAGTTTCTTTCTAATTATTGTAAATAGTTTGTATTGAAATCCTTTTAATCAAAGGTTGACTTAATAGTCATTGAAGGACTTAATAATTTTTGTGAATTCTTTAGCAAGGTGACATTCTAAATGGAATGATCAAAGTCCTCTGACAAGGCTACTCCTAACATGATGATTAAATCATCTAACTAGATCACATTTAATAGTGTGTATTGTAACCTTTCATAGGGCTGACTCCTAACAAAGTTCACTTCAAAATAGTGAAAAAGTGGTGACATGTTGCTAGTTTTTTTTCCCAAATTGGGTTTCTACATTAAATCCTATTATTAAACTTTTGTTGAATATTTTATGGTGTTTTACAATTACATGTTTACATTCAACAAAGTCTAGTATATTAGGACAATAAACTACTAGTAATTTTGTTGATCAATATTTAGTAGAGACCGAGTTACATCAGGACAAGCAAAACACATAATGTTTAATGTTTGATTGTTCAAATGGTACTTATGGACCTTGAGTAAGTAATTCACCTCCCTCCCCCTCTCAGTTATTCTAAACATTATAACAATTGGTATTAGAGCTCAGTGCTTATAAAGAGATGTTTGAAGGTGCTCAAAACTAAAGATCATGACTCACAAAAGGGAGGTACCAAAGTTGAACAAGGAGAACTTTTCTAGATGTAAAACATTCACGAGGTTGCATATATCCAGCATTAGTTATGCTACCATAAAGTCTGTGGACAATGAATATGTGAAGATAACTATGGTGGAGGAGCACCTAGGGTAACTTCTTAATTTTATTTTTTTGGTTTGTACCCACCATATTCAAGTTAGGTTTGTATGGTTTGGACCTTACAAGGTCAAGTGATTTGTTACTAGGTGGACTTGACTATGTGCAATCCACTCTAGGTGTTTTTGCTAAGTTTTGTTGCTTGTATTTATTGGTTTAGGTGGCAAGGTAGGGTAATGATTCTTACACCCTAGAAATGATAGAGAAGTTGGATTTGAGGTTACTATGTCCTGTAGGATGTTTTCCATTATTTTGGCATAGGTTGGAGGTCATGGTTCATCATTTGGCTAAATAGTGCAAAAGTTGTCAATTTCTTGTAAAAATTGTCAACTTGGGTCTATATGGTCAAAAGTTGCAACTTGATAGTCTAGAGGCTAAATCATGCCTAGACATAATAATTAGGCTATAGTGGACCTACTTGGAGAGCTTGAACTAATCAAGGTTCAAAAATTACAAAAATGGAAAAGTTGTCAGCAACATTGAAAAGTTGCATGAGAACATTTGTGCAAGACTTAGACATGTTGTGGATTCAAGGTTGGTGATTACTCAAACTTCCTAAATACTCTTTGAAAACATATAAAACCATAAAATAAACCCATTCCAACATTTGAGAGTTGTAAGAAGATAATTTTTTGTAAGAAAAACTACAGAATACTATTGCTAGTTACAATTTTGTGCTTCTTGATTACTAGAATTAACTAATGGATTGAAATATCAAGTTTTTCTTTGGATTATTTCAATTTATGTGATTAAAATAGTTTATTTAAAGAATCCAAGTTGTTTAGAGTGCATTTTTTCATAGGTCTAAATCTTTTTTAGTTTTCCAGTTCACTAGTTTAGGTTTGACAAGTTTTGGAAGAATGGATCCCCCATAAAACCTCACTGTGTGATCATCATGGTTCTTGGGGTTATGGAAGTGGAGCCTTTGCAAAGTGTAAATAGAAAAGAAGAGGCATGGGAAAGAGAGGAAAATATTTTTAATGTGATACCCTAAGTGAGTCTTGGATGCATGACTAGGTGGTCACAGAGGTAACAAGAGGATTTGAGTAGATTAACTACATCAAATGGTTCAATTTGTGAGTTTTAGAAGGAGGAGGGATGCGTAATGAAGCTCCATGTGAATGGGAAAGCTTCCATGATCAATTTTGATAAGGTTTTCAATAGACCCTAGTGAATTCTGACAAGAAGGCCTAAAACCTTTATTTTTAGTCACCTATATAGGAAGGAGGTGTACAGATAAGTTGGGAACTTGAAACCAACAAAATATTTAATCTCTCCCAAAAGGGTATCTACATCATGAATCAAATTACCAATTTTTTAAGGTAAATTTGATAGTATAACCCAAAAACCTAGTTTAGAGGCCTAATTATGCCAATTTGGTGAAATCAGTGAGAAAGATTATGGATTTTGAGACCAAGAGAATAGGTGAGGTCTAAAACCCATAAGATGAATCCATCACTCCTTTTAGAAGGTTGAAGGATCAAATTTGGTGAAAATGGGATTTTGGATGGCTTGTTGAAGTGGCTCATTAGAGATTGAAAGTAGAAAAGTCATTGGATTAATTTGATAGGGATGTGTAGGGGATAAATTAGAAATCCTCTAAGATTAGGGTGACAAAGAGGAAGCCTATTAGGCTAGGAGTGAAGCCTAGGCAGTCCTTAGTAAAGGTAAGGACTAGTAGAAGCAATCCTATTACATCAAATTGGTATAAGAGCAAGTTGAGATTGGGCTTATGGATAGATGTTTTAGACTAAAGAATTAGTAGGGGAAACAAAAATGGTGACTAATGAAGCATTGGCCAAAGAAGTGGGTGAAGAAAAAGAGAGGAATAGAATCCTTGAAGAAGCCCTAGAGGAAATGAAAACAAGATTAGAAGAAGTTGCTGAGGAAACTAAGAAGAAAAACCAAGAAGGTGAAAGTAGTGGTAAGGGTAAGGAGAAGATTAAAGAGGAAGATCTCATTCTTGAACCAAAACCTCCAATAAATGAAGAACCATTCCTAAAAGCCATCAAGGAATTAGGTAGAAAATCCATAGAAGGGATTCGCTTGTTTAGTGGGAAGATGGACATTGAACTTGTGATGGAATGGATTGAAGGGATGGAAAATCACTTTGAGTGTGAAGGAGTGACTGAAGCACAAAAGGTTAAGGTAGCCTAGTCTAGGGTAAGAGGATCAACCTTAACATGGTAGAAATACCTCCAAGAAAAGAGGGAGAAATTGGGAAAGAAGCCCATTGCAAATTGGAGAGCCATGGTAACCAAGATGAAGGAGCAATACCTGCCTAAGGATTATGAGATTCAATTACACAAGAAAAGGCAAAGCTTAAAAGTAGAAAGAAAAGGATGTGGCAACCTAGACCTAGGAGTTCAAAAAATAATGTTTGAGATTACGAATCCAAGAGGAAGAGCCTCTAAAAATGGCTAGGTACCTAGGTGGTTTGAAGTGAACATCCAAGAAGAGATCAACTTATGGATACCTACAACAATCCATAAATGTTTCCAACTAGATCTTAAGCTAGAAGAGAAGAATAAGAAGTCAAACTTTAGCTTTAGAGGTAGGGGTAAAGGCAGAGATGGTAGG
Organism: Cupressus sempervirens; assembly: GCA_028749045.1. Classification (NCBI taxonomy): domain Eukaryota; kingdom Viridiplantae; phylum Streptophyta; class Pinopsida; order Cupressales; family Cupressaceae; genus Cupressus; species Cupressus sempervirens. The sequence continues at coordinate 10,189,923 of CM053786.1, forward strand.
CATCAAAGAAGTTATGGTGGTAGAGGTTTAGATTCATGGAACCAAGGTGAAACCAAGACGATAGAGCAATAAGAATAAAATTCAAAAAAAGGTGGTTACAATACAGGAAAGAGCTCTAATAGTGGTGGAAGAGGAAGAAACAGTAGTCAAGGTAGAGGATCTTACCTTGCTACCATGAAGTACTATCACTGCAACCAATTGGGTCATCCTGCATAAAGTTGTCTAGAGAAAGGGCTTAATTTCCAAAGGAGTAAAAAAAAGGTAAAATACACACAAGAATAGTCTAGTAACAACAACAAACCATCTATGGTTCCCTTGGAATCAAAAAAAGGGGAAAATATGATGATCAAGAGGACATTGATAAAAGAGCCTATAAGAGAAGAGCCAAGCCAAAGAAGAACATTGTTTAGGTGATATGAAAGATGATGGGAAAAGTGGGCAAAGTCATCATAGGCTTAGGTTCAATAGATAACATTGTGTCAGAGGAAGTAGCTAACAAATTGAAGTTGACAAGGATTCCCCATAGCAATCCCTATAAAGTCACATGGGTAAACAAGGGGCAACACATATTGGTGAGTGAACAAGCATGGGTGGAGCTATCAATAGGAAGGTATATGGATAAGGTGTTGTGTAACATCCTACTGATGGATGTATGTCATCCACTATTAGTAAGACCATGGAATTTTGATGAGAAAGTAATGCGTGATGACAACAAGAATGCGTACTCCTTTCAAAAAGATGGTGCGACATATAAGATCTAGTCCTTGATAGAAGAAGGAGAAGTGAAGTCTCCAAGCCCTAATGTCCTTATGATTGGTGAAAAGAGTTCTTAAAGACCTTGGAGGAAGGATAAGGGGTAGGGTTTTCTCTAGTTTTAAACCCTAAACAGGAAGTTTCTGATAAGGTGGAGAAGAAAAAAAAATTACCTAAAGAAGTGCAAGATTTTATTAATAAATACAAGGACATTTTTAGTGATGGGAAACCTTATGCCTACCTCCAAAAAGACCTATTAGTAATCAAATTGATTTCATTATTGGAGCCACCCTACCCAACAAGGCTTTCTATCAGATGACCCCTCAACAAAATGAGGAAATTGACAAGAAAATCCAAGATCTCCTAGACCAAGGCATAATTAGGGAGAGCATAAGCCCTTATGTAGTACCTACTATCTTAGCACCCCAAAAGGGGGGAACTTGGATACTTTGTACTAATTCTAGAGCCATTAATAGGATAACCATTCCATATAGGTTTCTAATATATAAGATTGAAGACCTAATGGATTGTTTAGGTGAAGAAAAGTACTTTACCAAGATAGACCTAAAAAGTGGTTGTCACAAATTAGGATCAATTAAGGAGATGAATGGAAAATAACCTTCAAAATTATAAAAGGTTTGTATGAAAGAATTGTAATGGCATTTGGCTTATCAAATGTTCCATATATGTTTATAAGGATGATGAACAAGGTACTAAAGGATTACATTGGTAAGTTTGTTGTTGTCTATTTAGATCACATTTTGATTTTTAGTAAAACTAAAGAAGAGCATCTCAATCATTTGAAAATTGTTTTCAAGAAATTTCATAGGGAAAAGCTAATGACTGATTCGGAGAAGTGTGTCTTCATGAAGTAGGAGCTAGTGTACCTTGTGTTTGTTTTGTCCCATGGGAACCTCAAAATGGAACAAGACAAGGTGGATGTCATTCTAAGTTCACCTACTCCCAAGACTACCATTGATGTTAGAAGTTTCTATGGTTTGGCCCAATATTATAGGAAGTTTATTAAGAATTTTAGTGGCATATGTATTCCTTTTGGATACAAGCAAAGTTGGAGTGAAGGAAAAGTTTCACTAGATCCCACAAGTTGATCGTGGTTTTGAGACATTCAAAAAGAAGATAGTAGAACTACCTACTCTAGTGCATCCTAGCTTTGAGAAAATTTTCCAAGTGGAGTGTGATTCTAGTAATATTGATATTGGGGCTTCTCTAAATGAGGAAGGGAGATTAGTGGATTTTTATAGTGAGAATCTAAATGATGCAAAGAGGAAGTATTCTTGATATGACCTAGAGTTGTATGCTCTAGTCCAAGCCCTAGGGAAGTGGAGGCACTATTTTCTTTGAAAAAAATTGTGATATATTTAGAAAAGCAAGCCCTGAGTTTTCTTAACTCCCAGGATAAGCTTAGTAGAAAGCATATTAAATGGGTAGAATACCTACAATACTACACCTTTACCATTAGGCATAAGAAGGTGGTACAAAATAAGGTAGTTGATGCATTGAGTAGAAGACTCATCATAGTCAAAGATGTTCAACTAAAAAGTATAGACATTGAAAGCTTCAAAGAACTATATGATGATGATGAAAACTTTTCTCAAATCTACAAGGTATGCAAGGAGTTTAAAAATAATTTCATGGTGAGTTTTCTGATTATATATTGCAAAATGATTTATTGTTTAAAGGGAGTAAAATTTGTGTTCCTAGAGGATCAATGAGAGAAAATTTTATTCAAGAACAAAAAAAATGGATTACTTAGTTGTTATTTTGGAGTAAATAAGACTTGAGAGTTAGTCACTAGGTTCTATTTTTGGTCTAGGATGAATAGGGACATCAGATAGTATGTTGAGAGTTGTATAGTGTGTCAAAAAGAAAAGGGGACATCTTCAAATGTAGGCCTTTATCAATCCCTACCAATCCCTACTAGACCATGGGATTGCTTAAGCACGGAATTTTTTGTAGGGTTATGAAGGACTAAATAGGGATTTGATAGAATCTATGTGGTGGTGGATAAATTTAGTAAAATGGAACACTTTATCCCTTGCAAGACAATCCATGATGCTTGCCAAATTGCACATTTGTTCTTTAAGGAAGTAGTGAGAATCCATAGTTTTCCTTTGAGTATTGTCTCAGATAGGGAAACCAAATTTATGAGCCATTTTTGGAAAACCCTGCAAGAAACATTGGGCACCAATCTATCTTTTGGATCTACCTATCACCCTCAAATAGATGGCCAAACTGAGGTGTCTTGCTAAAGAATATGAAGAGACTTGGGACCAACTCATTGGGCATAATAGTTACATGAAAATATAACCAATATCAAAAAAATATTAGATCACTTGAAAGAGCACACAAGACACCAAGATTTAACATGGTTCATCCAATCCCTGGGCTATGTCCACCAACAACAAGTCCAATATTATTACTATCAATTAATTATAATATAATTTGCAATGCCTTATAGCTCAATACCATTGCAAGAAGATACAATATCACAATATATTATGAAATCCCTAACCCTAAGCCTTTTTATACAAGTGTTTAACTACTACAAGGAGCACACCTAGGTCACTTACTTAGGACCCCATAGGGTAACTATCCCTTGACCCTATCATGGGGGTGCTTCTCCCAAACCCCCATAGAAATAATCTAGGTAGAAATCAAGCTAAATAAAACTCTGAGTCTGATTAGGCTCCACATCACTATAGGAAGAGTATGGATAAAATGGCATAGTCAATAGGTCAACTAGTAAAAGCCCTTTTGAAATTATTTATGGGTTACACCCTAGAGGTGTGTTTGAATTGAGATAATTGAAGGATGGTGGAAAAGGTAGTGGTTATGCTAAATAATTTTCACATTCCATGGGAGAGGTCCATGAAACAATGAGGAAGAGCACAAGGTGGATAATAGTAAGAGGGAAGTATAGTTCCAAGCTAGGGACCTTATGATGGTCCATTTATAGAAATAAAGGTTGCATAAGGGATTCCCTCACAGGCTTCAAATGAGGAGGTTGAGACTATGTAATATATTAGGCAAATATGGAAACAATGCCTACAAGGTAAAGCTTCCTAAGGAAGTTAACTTGTCACCTATGTTCAATGTGGAAGACCTAATTATGTATAAAGGTTTAGTTATAAATTCTAATTAGAGGCTTAAGGAAGTCACCCAAGTAGTTGAAGACTTGATTTTGACTCCTCTTCCACCTAAGAGACTATATTCAACACTTGAATCAAGACCTTACAATAAGACTAGGACAAAGACCTACTTAGAAGATCTTATCAAGTGGAATGTCAAGGATAATGTAGAGGCAACTTGGATCAAGGAAGTAGATTTCAAGAAGTTAGGTATAGATCCTAGCTTGCTCAATCCAAGGATGGATAAACTTTTTTTGTTCTTGGGAGTATGGTGTAAAATGTAAGGTCCCTTCCCTAGTACCTTGTTATAAATATTAATAACAAAAATATGGTTAGAGCTAGAGAATGTAAGGAGATGAGATGTCATGTTTTTGTCTCTTGTGCATTATAATGTGAATTGTATATTATTACCATAGGCCTTATGATAGAATGATGGTAAGAAGGTTCTAGGATCTAAGTATATCATGATTGACATTTTCCTTATCCATAATGAACTTGAGATCTTACTGAGACTAGTATATATATTTTAGCTATTTTTGTGCTAAGTATCCTATTCAAAATCACATTAGGTTGATAAGATAAGACCTATGGAATAAAGGTTTGAGGTCTCATAACATAGAAACTATGTCAATAGGTTCATGGTATTTTATGATATATTAGCATAATTGAATTAGATGGTTATTATGGAAAGGTGAATCAACACCCACCCTAATAATATTGCTAATAGTCATAGATGAGAATTGTTATCAAAATTGGATTAGGATCTACATGGTAGAACTTGATATGATGAAATGTAATGAGTTAATTATTGTGCAAGTATTATTAGGTGGATATGTTGATATTCAAGATGATAAATTTTATGGATCGATAAAATGTGTTTGTAAATAGATTTGTTCTTTCAAATTATTACTCTTAAATGCCAAACTTAGAACAATATCTAATCACAAACAGTTGGAAACCCACTTGTGGATGATTTGGCTTTCCTCTGAACTAGTAGGCACAACTCCCTAAAATGGATTTGCATTGAATTTTGTTTTCTTCCTAAATTACTTTTGGGGTATGTTCTTAACCTGAGAACAGAAGAGGTATAACCAAGCTAGACCTAAATGGAATCTAACTCAGGCAAATAGAAGTTCCTCAATACTAAAATGGTTTTATGTACTCACACATCTTATGGATTCATAAAACTTATCTAAACAATAATGAATACTAAACTAAGTGAATTTGAATCTGAACTGTGATTGATAAATTAAAAACATTGAAGGGATTTATTTTTGAATGAACAATAATAAAACCTATTATATTCATTCGGTTCCTCAAAATAGGAGAGGTAAAACTTTACTTTTCCCTCATCTCAATTCAAAAAACAGAGAAAATGTAAACTAAATATAACATCCACTGGAACAAAAAATGATTGACATAAAATACCATTCAATTGTCTCTACAACAAAGAGTACTTCACACAAAAAATTTGCTGACATTTCATTAATCTTTTAATTTCATACATATAGAGTTTTGAGATGACCATTACAATAGAAGTTTAATTGGTTCATCTTCTGAAAATGACAAATGGCAAGATGCTAGTTTGTTGTATTACAAAACCACAAAAGAAAATGAAAAGGGGGTATAATATGAATCATGTAGACTTCTTCCCCTTTTTTCTTCTTGCCCTATATGCCTTAGTAGAAATGATTACTAGAATTAGCTCCTCGTGGTTGGGGATGTGTATATTAGTGAATCTCAAGAGCCATTTTGAATGTTCCCTTGCCAACTCCTTTACATCATTCAACTGATTTAGCAACTCCTCTATGGCCAAATGTATACAACCACTGAGCATCTAGAGTTCTGCAATTTTTTTTTGACTACTAGAAATAACTCTAGACAAATCATCCAAAAATGAAGAAAATTTATTTTTCATTACATCTACTCCAATGAGAGCCTATCCTTGACCACTAGTTTGTGAATCAATGTGTAGCCCACTCATAAGTTCAAATCCTCTATCTTGATTCTTCTTTACTTTATTCTCCATTTCCTTGAGTCCCTTCTCAACTACTTGGATCATTTCTAGCTTGAACTGCATACTTTGGAGCCATTCGAATAAAGGTTCATTTAATTTTTTTAGAATATTTGCTACAACTACTTCTTTCACTTTCATTTGGATGATCATCTTTAAAAGGGAGATGTAGTCATCACATGTGATCCTTTCTCTGGCTAGAGTATTATTGTTAGACAAGATGTTGTCCTTTTCTATCTCCAATTTGAGGATACCATTTCCAATTGGATCTATGAGAGAAAATCCTTCTGATTTGAGTCTCTCAATCCATTCTTTAACAATCTAACCATAATGCCTATCTTCTTGGAGGTAGGAAATGAGGGCTTGCACTTTAGCTATGGTAGGAGTCTAGGTCACAAACATACTATAGATAGTTACTAGTGGAGTGACTAGTTGCCTGATAAATTTGTTCAATTCTTCTATCTCAATGTTCATTTTGATCTTTGATAACTTAAGACTTTCTAATTGTCCTTCTATTACTTAGTTACTTGATCTCCAAAAGAAAACTTTTTTATAATGTCAAGCCTCTCTAAGATCGATTGAATGCAGAGTAAAATTGTCAGACATCATATCCTCGATCCTCCCTCCTTTGTTTGGCTTGGCTATTTCCATCATCAAGTGCCTTTTTTTGGCTCTTGCCCAAGTATTGATAAAGTCTTTTGCTTCTTAACCTTTGTCAATGCAGTCCCAAAATGAACTACAAAAGATAGTGTCTTTTGTACAAACACTTTCATCCTTTCTCTTTCTCTTCCTTTCTAAAGTATCTTCCAACCAGGAATTTGTTCCTCTCACTTTGGAAGCTGTTCTGAGTGATTCAATAGTGAACATCTTTTTCTTCACTGGAGTCATTGTTACATTAGCTGAAGAGAAAGCATTTTTTGAATACTTTGAGATGAACCTAGAAGAAGTCTAGCCCTTCTCCATATTTGAAGTCTTCTTCATCTCCTCATTTGACTCAATAGACTCACTGCTGCTACTCTTTCCATCTCTTAGGTCTACTATCTATATAGGGGAACCACTTGGCTTTAAAAGTGAAGCACTTATTGATGGAGTGGGGCTATCGTGAGGAGATGGAACTAGAGTGGTATGTAGAGAAGGAATAGGGATAGTGTGAGGAGATGGAATTGGAGTAGTATGAGGGGATGGGACTGGAGTGGAGACACTATCCTTTGGTTCCTCCATTTTCTTCTCCTTAGTACCATCCTAGGTTCCTATAATTGGGAGAGAACCATTATGACAGGTTTGGGCTATAGGAACATTATTTTCCAGAGATTGATCACCTTCGCTTGAAGGCTAAGATGGCCCTTGAGTGGAAGCTATGGTTACACTTGGTGTAGCACTCTAGGATGAAGTAGATGTTGCAGCTACCAAAGAAGCTTGAGTAGCTACACCCTTACTCTGGCTCTTTCTTGTTGTCTAGTCAACCCATTTCCCCTTTCTCTTGATGATCCTAGCCATCATGATATCAAGATTCTCTTCCACATCAACATATGGAACAGAACTAATAGGAATCCCCTTCAACTTAGTCAAATAGGTATTCCTATACATATTTTGATCATCATCTTTTAACCCTTCAACATTAAGATCAGCACCATATATCTTCACTTGTTCCACCATGAGCCCGGTGAAAGCATGACCTCGGCTCTCTAGCTCATTCTTGTAATCTGCCCAATAATCTTCTATAGTGGTGACATGCTTGATTACACTCCCAATTTGTAGCGCCTCTCTTGCATATCCATTTGGATTGAACATGGGTCTCACAACCTCATATTCTTCCAACTTGTACTTAGTCTCAAACGCATTGAGCATATTTTTGGCATCTGATTGAGACTTACAATTGTAAGCTCCAACCTTCATGGGGAATTCATACCCCTTCTTCTTTAAACTAGCACTAGACATGTTCACCTAGATAGCTTGTCTCGTGATCTCTATCAGTACAATCATGTCACTTGGGTGTCTGGGAAGCTTCAAAGGAAATCCATCAAAAGCTACAAGACACAAATATGAAAAGGATGAGAATTGAATAAAGTAGCTACGAAATTGATTGATGGCCACCATTACTTTTGAGCTGAATCTCATCTCCAAGCATCCTAGGAGTTCCCTACAAATCATCATTATAAATAAGTCATTAACTCTGACATATTCTACATAGCTATTCTATAACTGCAAGCATGGATATAATTCATAACTTTTCACATCATCAGGGAAGTTCTCTATTTTGGGAAGGCCTAGCCACAATTGTAGAGAAGCTAACTTATAAATTAGGAAAGAAGACATGTAGAAGGTATTATAAAACTTTTTGGTACTGAGGGCTCTGGACAGATGCTCACTTACCTCATATGCCCAATAAACATAATGTGTATTTGAATAGATGATTTGTACCAAAAATAAATACTATTCAATAAAATTGAGTGCTTCTACCTCACCTTTTAATCAATGTAAAAGAACCAAAATGTCTATGATCTCTAGCTTGAGATCAATGCCCATAAAAGTCTTTGGAACCTTACTTTTGGCTCCTCATGGCTTTTGGAACTAGGACCTCATAATTTCCTTCTGCCACACCATTTTCTTCAAAGGGAACTTAGACATAGCTCCTCCTACTATCAATTTCAAAAACTCTTCTTGCTCTAGAATCTGGAGGTAATTTACTACAGTTTGCCTATTAATTGAGATTAAAACTATATGATTAGGCAGAAAAAAAATTTTAGTGTCTAGATTGTATTGATTTATGCATTCGACAATTAGTTAAGGAGCTTGAGCTACCACAAGAAATCTAGCAGCCTCCACTAGCCAGATTCTCTAGAGCTTTTCTATTATAGGGTGAATTGGCTCCATACTCAACCTCCTTTGAATATCTTGCATGTAAAAGAAATGGAGTGAGGTATCTATAATGTTCTATAATGTTGACCTAATTCCATTTAATCCATCAAATCCAACAAATCTAGTTCCCATCTTATCTGAGATAGAGATGAATTAAAATCTTCAAATTGAAAGTAGTGCAGAGAGTAGAACTTTGCAACTATGAGAGCTTTGAAAACACTATTCAATTCAATAACATAACAGTTCAATAAAGAAAGCAGTAATTTGAAAAATCTGTTATGTTCATCTCTATATAGAAATCCTAATTCACCTATTAATTTTCAAGATCTACACCACACGAGTGAATTAAAGGATAAATCTATTAGATTAGTAAATGCAAGGTCTTGTAATGAATTTTTCAATGTCTTTTCACTATTTCCATTCTCCCAATGGTAACTTTCTTTAATTACATACTTACTTTCCCATTTTTCACCAAGTTTCAGAGAATTAAGAATGGAGTACTCCATAAGGAAAAATCTGCTCAGCTAGATTTTGCTTAAAATACCTTCCCAAATGTGATTAACTTGCTTCCATTATCATTTTTAAGTATCTTGTTATCAATCTATGAGCCCAACATGCTTTCAGAAGTGATTTTTCAATAGATGCAAAAAAAAACTTTCCAGAGTTGAAAACCTGCCAAGGAGAAGGCCGGTTCTATTTTTTTTCCCTTGCCTTTATTTTCACTTTACCATCTAAGACAATGTGCTTCTAAGCTTCAAAAAATCTAAAAGAGGTTGTGAAAGTGAAAAAGGAACCCAATTACTTTCTTTTCTCTCTCACAAATGCCTTTGTCGGAAAACTAATTTCATGGGTCGAAAGCTCGTCATGGAGAAGTTACTTCAGAATTTTTTGCTAGCTATGATTTTGATTCATGACCAACGATGATCCCATACTCAAAGAAAAAATTGGTAATTTCAATTGAAGAAAATTAAGATGCATTGTCTGTCACTAATTTAATGGGAATGCCAAACCTAACCAATATGTTCTCCTTTATGAATTCACATACCACTTCAAAAGTAGTTTTCTTGGTAGCCTTAGCTTCTACCCATTTAGTGAAGTAGTCAGTTGTAGTTATCGTGTACTAGTGACCTATACTAGATGTAGGGCTAATCAGGCCAATGAAGTCAAGGCCTCATTGTTGAAAAGGTCCTTCAATGATGATAAGTCTCAATGGCAGAGCAGCTAATTGAGAGCATCTAGAGAACATCTTGCATTTCTTACATTTTGCTACCCATGCATAGGCATCTTTAAACATTCTAGGCTAGTAATAACATTGCCTTAGTATTTTAAAATCTATGACTAAACATGAGAAATGTCCTCTACAAGCTTCATTGTGAAATGTTCTCAATATCTTTTCTTGTTGTTGCTTGTCTACTCACCTAAGGAAAGTGCCATCAATGGCTTTTTTGAATAGTTTACCATCCCAAATCACATACTTAGCTACTTTCAATTTAAGATCTTTTCTTTTTTTTGTAGTTAGTCCCTCTTAACATTCACCATATCTCAGTAGATATATAAGAAATATTCTCAAACCATGAATCATAGAGACCTACAGCTAACACCAACTACTTCTCCCTGAATTCTTCTAATTCTTCAGTGATCTTGTTTTCTACAATCACCTTACATAGAGCATTTCCCCTTATCAACTTGGTAGGCTTGATTTTGATATCATACTCCTATATTTTTGCTACCCATGCTCCTCTAACATTACAACCTACATCCTACTATGTCAATACACTCTTTACTACTACATCTGGGACAAAAACTATAGAATGTGAATGCTAGATATAAAATTGAAAATTTTTAAGGGCCTTAACTATCACAAAAGTGTGCTTTTCAATCTGTGAATATTTCAGTTCATGATTTTTCAAAGGTATGCTCATGAAAGCTATTGGGGCTTGTACCCGTTCATCATTTTCTTGCACAAGTATCACCAATAGAGTATGTTTAGAAGTGTAACAATAGATGATAAAATCTCACTTATAATTTGGGTGACATAAAACTAGGGCATTAGTAATAGCAATCTTTATATCCTAAAAGGCTCACCTTCCCATCTCATTCCATTTGAAATTTGAATTCCCTTACATCATATCCACTATATGCTTTGTGATTTCCATGAAATTAGGTACAAACCTTCTGAGGAAATTCACTTGCTTGAAGAAAGATTTAAATTCTAGTTTATTTGAAGGTAAGCTTAATCTTTGAATGGCTTCCACCAGTTCAGGGTCAATTCTAATACCTTCATGGGACACTATATGACCTAGGAGTTTTCCTTCTATCACATAGAAAACCAATTTCTTGGGATTGAGAGAGATCCCATGTTCTTGGCATCTTTCTAAAACTTTTCTCAAATCTTCCATATGATCTTTCCTATTTTTCAAGAATATTGTGAGGTCATCCAGGTATATAACTATGAATAGTCCTTCAGATTGGTGAATGTCTTGCTCATACATCTTTGGAATGTAGCACCAGCATTGATAAGCCTAAAAGGCATTCTATGATATGCAAATGTACCCCAAGGAGTGATTAATGCCATCTTATGTTGATCCTTCTATTCTACTTTGACCTGGTTGTAAGCTAAGAACCTGTCGAGCATAGAAATCATTTCAGATCCCATCACTATTTGTAGTATGTAATCCATATTAGGAAGAGCAAAGTTATCTTTTAGAGATGCTTGGTTTAGGTTGAAAAAATCAACACAGATTCTTATCTCTCCATTTTCTTTCTGACGGGTACTATGTTCGCTATCCAGGTGGAATGATGAATGGGATAGATGATCCTTGCTTTTAGCATTTTATTTACCTCTCAGAAGATGGTATCTGTGACTTTAGGATTGTAATTCCTTTGTTTTTGCTAGAAATGAACTACATTGGGTTTCAATGGAATTTGATGTTTTACCTTCCCATCTCTATAACTTTTCAAATCTTCATAACTCTCAACAAAAGCATCTCTATATTCTATGAATATATTTCTTGTAGCTTCTTTCTCTTCAGGAAAACAACATTTCCCAATATTAATCATTTTGGGATTATGAATATCTCCAATGTTTACTCCCTCATATTCACCCATAGTAGGCTCCTTTTTTGCTCTCTTTTGCTTTATGTAAGCATTATGTCTATTAAACAATTTTTCCTATGCCACAAAATATGGGGAAATAATATTACCTTTCAACTGAACTTCTTTGTTTTTATTTTGTTTCTTATTTATGTTAGAACTTTCATGATCACTCCCATTGCATTCATGTTGAAAACTAGACTTATCATTTTCCAAGAACATTTGCAAACTCTTATCATCATTGAAGACTTGCCAGGATTCTGCATTATCTAGAACAATGGATCGATACACAATTTCAATTTGATACTTTTTGTCTTTGAAGTCTAGATGAGGAAGTAATAGGGAGGTAGAGACTGCAAGGGAATCAACCTTAGTGTTCATCTCCCTTAGAACTACTTCAATAGAGAAGGCATCTAGACCTTCTATCTCATCCCAAACTCTAATTTTGTAATTCTTTAGCTTATGATTTTTCACAGAATATTGTCCTTTTACTTGTTTCACAGTAAGCTCTACATCACCTTGAGCTTTTAGGATCTTTATCCCCTTTCTTTCACTATTATTATCCCTACTAATAAGGCCTCATATTCTACAGTGTTATTCGTATTCCCAAATTCTAATTTGAAAGCAATGGGTTTAGGTTCTCCTTTTAGGGATATCAACACTACATCGGCTCCAAATCCTAAAGAAGCATAGCTTCCATCAAATTCAAGTGTCCATAGACCTGATACATCTTTTTTTTCATTAGAAAATTTCTCACTCTAATTTTCATCTCCCTATTCATCCAAAACTTCTTTAGTAAACAACATATAGTTGCTGAATTCCAACTCTTGAGATAGAATATGAGCTTTAGGATCATCTGATTTCAAGACTATAAACTTTGCCTTTACTTCAGGTTCTAATTTGACTTTCTTATTCCCAATAGGTATTACTACCTGAGGCCAATCTAGCTTTATTTCTCCTCCTAAGTCTTGACAAAAACATCTACTTGAAAGAAGTCCATAGCTCACTGGAATGTCAGCTACTAGAATATTCAATAGGAGCTTCTTTTCTGGATGCGAAGCTAAGGCTACTTGAGAATCTTTATTCTACCCAAGGGGACTTGTTTAGCATCTATTGAATAACATCTCTCATGCACTTTAGTGAGATTAAGACCCAAGGCTTTTGCTGCGGAATAAGGCATAACATTATCTGATGCACTAGAATCTATTATACAATTACTAAGTTTAGATCCATTGATATACAATGAGATATAAAAAGGTTTAGGCTCTTGCCTTGGAGATGTTGCTAAGACTATAGAATCTTCTTGATTAAATAGACCAAATGTCAAGGTTTCAGCTTCTTTTTCAATAGTCACATTATTATTCAAATCTAATGTGTTTCCTTTACATCAGTCTACTAGTCTTTTTAGCTCAAAAGGGTGTGACTTCAAATAATCAATAGTGGAAATTTGAATTTTTGATTCCTTAGAGAATTGAATGAAATCAAAGGATGTTTTTTCCTTACCCATTTGTGAAGTAGATGCTCCTTGATTACTATGTACATTACTCATCGAAGGACTGGAGTCATTTTTGTGAGCGTGACTAGAGGATTGATTTTTCAACCTTTGGCCTTGGGAAAGAATTGTGTATGAAGTTCCATCGATGGTTGCATAACATTCACCTTTTGATTCAAAATTTGATTCATATTCTAAAAATAAATTTCTAGAGTTGCCATTTCAATAGGAATTGGGCTCTGAACAATGAGTTGTAGTGTTCAATTCATTAATAGATAACAACTGCATCATATGAGTAGTCTCCGGACAACTCTTGCTGTCATGATCTTTGGTCAAATGAAAGACACACATAAATTTCCTTTTTTTAGTGCTGCTTCAATTTGCAACCTAGGTTGTGAACCTGTAAGTTGTGGGAATCTACCCTCATTGTTCTTTCCTGGTGATTTTTGATAATTCCATTGATAGGAATTATTGAATCTAGGTAACTGCTTGTTTACCACTACCAGCTTGTTTGACAATTTCTAAATCATCTCCTTAGATGATGTGGTATTACTATAACTTCCTTTAGTTTGAAGTTCTTGTTTCCATTTTCCCATAGAAATCAGATCATCCTAACATTTGATCACTTTCTTTTGTGCATCAGCCAGATCTGTGGGATGTGCTCTCCTTAAATCATAATTGACATTTGGAGGCATCACACTAATAAACAAAGTTATCAAATTACTAGGTGTGTCTTTATCAGTAGTTGGAACTCTGCTGATAATCTTATTGAACTTGGCAATGAAATCTCTCATACTCATAGTGGGTTGCTTTTTAATTAAGGTCAATTGTGTTAACAAAGCATGCTCATCTTCCATAGTTTTGAACCTCATCTCAAAGGCCATTCTTAATGTATCCCAATCAGTTATTGAGCCATCAACTAGATGATAAAACTAGTCTGCTACACTATCCATGATGGTCTCTACAAACAACCTTACAACAAAATCTTCATGTCCCACCCCTAAGATATGAGTGGGCGCAAAGAAAGATTTAATGTGTTCATTTGTAGTGACTTTCCCATCACCTGAGAATTTAGGAAAATTCTTCCTTGAACCAGTCAAGAGTGGATGCTAAGTGTTTAGTGCTAATGGTCCTATTCCCATGACCCATGGAGGAGCCATGATTATCCTGGTAGTATATGGCAGTAAATTAACAATTGGAGGAGTAGTAACTCCATGTAGTGCTAACACCTAACAAGTAGAATGTGAAGTGTTGGTGTCTTGATTCCTAATAGGGGAAGGTGGCTTGCTCTAGCTTTTATTTTCACTTTTCCACTTTGGAATGTCTAAGATAGAAAAATGGAGCTGTATAAGCTTATCAAAGATAGGGTCTTGCCCACCCTATTCCTTGGTACTTCTGAGGAACCTAACTTGTTCCAAGATGTTGGGTTAGGTTTATCTCTGAACTTCTAGACTAAATTGTCTTTCTGCTCTTCAGATGTTTCTCCTTTGAACAACTCTCTCTAAGGCTTCAACTCTTCTTTCTTCTTCCACTAATACCTAGCTATCATTCCTATAATGTTCAAAATTCCTCTTATGTCTCCAAACGAATGTGTTGAGTGATGAAATTATGTCTTCTTGGTTGTATTGAAAACCAAGATTAGTTTGGAGCACTAAAATAATGTTTTCATAAGGTATTACCATTTTCCCTCATGACATAGTCTTTTTACTCAAGCAACTATTCATTTCCCCAGTGGAGTCACAAAAATTCTATTGGTAAATAGATTTTTTCTTTTAGATTATTAATCTTAAATGCCCAATTCAAAACAATATCTGATCACAAACAGTTGGAAAGCCTTTTGTGGATGATTTGTCTTTCCTCTAAATTGGTAGGCACAACTCCCTAAAATGGATTTGCAATGAATTTTGTTTTCTTCCTAAATTACTTTGGGGGTATGTTCTTAACCTAAGACTAGAAGAGGTATAACCAAGCTAGACCTAAATAGAATCTAACTCAAGTAAATAGAAGTTCCTCAATACTAAAATAGTTTTATACACTCACACATCTTATGAATTCATAAAATTTATTTAAACAATAATGAATACTGAATTAAGTGAATTTGAATATGAACTACGATTAATAAATTGAAAACACTGAAGGGATTTCTCTTTGAATGAACAATAACAAGACCTATTATATTCATTCATTGCCTCAAAAGAGGGGAGGTAAAACTTTGTTTTTCCCTCATCTCAATTTAAATAAAAGAGAAAATGTAAACTAAATATATCATCAACAAGGACAAAAAATGATTCACATAAAATACCATTCAATTGTCTTTACAACAAAGAGTACTTCACACCAAAAGTTTTCCAACCTTTCATTAATCTTTTAATTTCATACATATAGAGTTTCAAGATGACCGTTACAATAGAAGTTTAATCGGTTCATCTTCTAAAAATGAAAAATGGCAAGATGTCAATTTTTCATATTACAAAACTACAAAAGAAAATGAAAAGGGGGTGTAATATGAATCATTTAGAATTCTTCCCCCTTTTTTTTTTTGCCCTATATGCCTTAACAACAACCATTACTAGAATTAGCTCCTTGTGGTTGGGCACATGTATATTAGTGAATCTCAAGAGCCATTTTGAATGTTCCCTTGCTAGCTCCTTTACAACATTCAACTGATTTGGCAACTCCTCCATGGCCACATGTATACAACCATGAGTGTCTAGAGTTTTATAATTTTGTTTTGACTACTGGGAGTCAATCCAAACAAATTATCCAAAAATGAAGAAAAGTTATTTTTCATTACGTCTACTCCAATGAGAGCCTTTCCTTGACCACTAGTTTGTGAATCAGTGTGTAGTCCTCTCATAAGTTCAAATCCTCTATCTTGAGTCTTCTTTATTTTATTCTCCATTTCCTTGAGTCCCTTCTTAGCTACCAATATCATTTCTAGCTTGAACTACATACTTTGGAGCCATTTGAACAAAGGTTCATTTTCTTTCTTTAGAATCTTTTCTTCAACTACTTCTTTTGCTTTCATCTGGATGATTATCTTTAAAAGGGAGATGCAGTCATCACATCTAATCCTTTCTCTGGCTAGAGTATTACTATTAGACAAGATGTTGTCCTTTTCTATCTCTAGTTTGAGTATAGCATTTCCAATTTGATCTATGAGAGAAACTCCTTTTGATTTAAGTCACTCAATCCATTCTTTACCAATCTGACTGTAATGCCTATCTTCTTGGAGCTGGGAAATGAGAGCTTACACTTTAGCTATGGTAGGAGTCTGGGTCATAGACATACCAGAGATAGTTGCTAGTGGAGTGACTAGTTGCTTGATAAATTTGTTCAATTCTTCTATCTTGTCTTTCATCTTGATCTTTGATAACTTAGGAATTTCTAATTATCCTTCTATTACTTCATTACTTTATCTCCACAAGCCAACTTTTGTATCATATTTGGCCTCTCCAAGATCAATTGAATGCAAAGTAAAATCATCAGGCATCATGTCCTTGATCCTCCCTCCTTTTTTTGGCTTGGCTATTTCCATTGTCAAGTGCCCTATTTATGGATCTTGCCCAAGTATTGACAAAGTCTTTGGCTTCTTAACCTTTGTCAATATAGTCCCAGAATGAACTACAAGAGATATAGTGTCTTTCATAGAAACACTTTTATCCTTTCTCTTTCTCTTCCTTTCTTAAGTATCTTCCAACTAGGACTCTGTTCCTATCACTTTGGAAGTCATTCTAAGTGATTCAATACTGAACATATTTTTCTTCACTAGAGTCATTGTTATAGTATTTGAAGAGAAAGGATTTTTTAAATCCTTTGAGATGAATCTAGAAGAAGTCTATCCCTTCTCCATCTTTGAAGTCTTCTTCATCTCCTCATCTGACTCAGTAGACTCACTACTACTACTCTTTCCATCTCCTAGGTCTACTATCTATATAGAGGAACCACTTGGCTTCAAAAGTGGAGCACTTACTAATGGAATGGGGCTATGGTAAGGAGATGGATCTGGAGTGGTATGTAGAGAAGGAATAGGGGTAGTGTGAGGAGATGGAACTGGAGTAGTATGAGGGGATGGGACTGGAGTGGAGACACTATCCTTTGGTTCCTCCATTTTCTTCTCCTTAGTACCAGTGTAGGTTCCTATAATTGGGAGAGAACCATCATGACAAGTTTGGGCTATAGGAAGATTCTTTTCTGGAGATTGATCACCTCTACCTGAATGTTGAGCTAGCCCTTGAGTGGAAGCTATGGTTACACCTAGTGTAGCACTTTGGGATGAAGTAGACATTGTGGCTACTAGAGAAGCTTGAGTAGTTGCACCCTTACTTTGGCTCTTTCTGGTTGTCCACTCAACCCATTTCCCCATTCTCTTGATGATCCTAGCCATCATGATATCAAGATTCTCTTCCACATTGACATATGGATTGGAATTGATAGGAATCCCCTCAACTTAGCCAAATAGGTATTGCTATACATTATTTGATCATCATCTTCCAACCCTCAACATTAAGATCAATACCATATATCTTCACTTGTTCCACTGTGAGCCTGGAAAAAGTACGATCTCGACTCTTCAGCTCATTCTTGCAATCTGCCCAATAATCCTCTATAGTGGTGACATGCTTGATCACACTCCCAATTTTTATCACCTCTCTTGCATATCCATTTGGATCAAACATGCATCTCACAACCTCATATTTTTCCAACTTGTACTTAGTCTCGAATGCCTTGAGCATATTTTTGGCATCCGACTGAGACTCGCAATTGTAAGCTCCAACCTTCACAGGGAATTCATACCCCTTCTTTAAATTGGTGCTCAGCACATTCACTTGGATAGCTTGTCTCATGATCTCTATCAACACAATCATGTCAGTTAGGTACGTGAGCAACTTCAAAGGAAATCTGTCGAAAGCTGCAAGATGCAAATATGAAAAGCATGAGAATTGAATAAAGTATCTACAAAAATATCTGATGGCTGCCATTTCTTCTGGGCTAAACCTCCTCTATGGGCATCCTTGGAGTTTCTTGCAAATCCTCATTGTAAACGAGTCATTAACTTTGACATATTCTACATAGCTATTTTGTAACTGCAAGCATGGATAAAATTCATAACTTTTCACATCATTAGGGAAGTTCTCTATTTTGGGAAGGCCTAGCCACAATTATAGAGAAGCTAACATATAAATCAAGAAAGAAGAAATGTAGAAGCTATTGTAAAAATTTGTGGCACTGAGGGCTCTAGATAGATGCTTACTTACCTCATATGCCCAATCAACATAATGTGTATCTAAACAGATGATTTGTACCAAAAATAAATACTGTTGAACAAAATTGAGCGCTTCTACTTCACCTTTCAATCAATGTAAAAGAACCAAAATGTCTATGATCTCTTGCTTGAGATCAGTGCCAAAAAGAGTCTTAGGAACCCTACTTTTAGCTCCTCATGGCTTTTGGAACTAGGATCTCATAATTTCCTTCTACCACACCATTTTCTTCAAAGGGAACTCAAACATAACTCCTCCTACTATCAATTCCAAAAACTCTTCTCACTCTAGAATCCGGAGGCAATTCACTACAGTTTGCCTATCAATCAAGATTAAATCTATATGATTAGGTAGAAAAATTTGTTTAGTGTTTGGATTGCAATGATATATGCATTCAACAATTATTTTAGGAGCTTTAACTACCACAAGAAATCTAGTTGCCTCCACTGGCTCACTTCCCCAGAGCTTTTCTGTTATAGGGTGAATTGGCTCTATCCTCAACCTCCTTTGAAAATATTTTGTGTTGAAGAAATAGAGCGAGGTGTTTGTAACTTTCTATAATGTTGACCTAATTCCATTCAGTCCATCAAATCCAATGAATCTAGTTTCCATCTTATAATAGATAGAGATGAATTGAAATCTTAAAATTGAAAGCAGTGTAGATAGTAGAACTTTGTAACTGTGAGAGCTTTTAAAACACTATTCAATTTAATAACATAATAGTTCAATAAAAAAAGCAGTAATTTGAAAATCTGTTATGTTCATCTCTATATAGAAATCCTAATTCACTTGTTAATTTTCAAGATCTGTGCTGCATGAGTGAATTAAAGGATAAATCTATTAGATTAGTAAATGTGAGGGTTTGTAATGGATTTTTCCATATCCTTTCACTATTTTTGATGGCCTAACAATAAATTTCTTTAATTACATACTTACTTTCCTATTTTTCACCAAGTTCTAGAGAATTAAGAATGGAGTACTCCGTAAGGAAAAATCCGCTTAGCCAAATTTTTCTTAAAATACCTTCCCAAATGTGATTATTTTGCTTCCATTATCATTTTTAAGAATCTTGTGATTGATCTATGAGCCCAACATGCTTTAAAAATTGATTTTTCAATAGATGCAAAAAATCACTTTCCAGGGTTGAAAACCTAACAAGGAGAAGGCCACTTCTATTTTTCCACCCTTGCCTTTATTTTCACTTTACCCTCTAAGTCAATGTGCCTCTAAGCTTTGGAAAATCTAAAAAGGGCTATGAAAGTGAAAAAAAAATCCAATTACTTGGTTTTCTCTCTCACAAATGCCTTTGTCAAAAAATTGACTTCATGGGTCGAAAGCTTGATGTGGAGAAGTTACTTCATAATTTTTTGCTAGCTGTGATTCTGAGCACTATAATGAATTTTGAGTGACTCCCAAGGTAGAATACTTTAATGTAAGAATGATCTATCTATAAGACAACTCATTTCTTTCTTGCTTTAGCCTGTAAACCTTATTTGTTGATCTCTGTGGAAAATTGCCTTCAAGGGTCAAAAACCTGCCAAGGGGAAGGCAATGTTGGGTTTTCCAAAAACTTCATTTTCTTTATGTGCCAACTATGATAAGCCATGGACAATGTCATCCTCAGAAATAAGTTTGTGAAAATCACTACACGACCCAAGAATCTCCATTGAATTAGGTTCTAGACTACCTACAAACTCATGACAACAAGGAAAATCTGCCTGGTTAGGTAATTTGGGGGCAAAGAAAAGATGGAAAACTTGATGGAGAAACTTTTCACTTGAGGGGAAAGAACTAGACTTGGGCATAACCAGACTAAACTAAGACATAAGATCATTTTCCACTTTGCAACATGGGTATAGGATGAAAAATGGGGCAACAAAATGTAATGGATTTATTCTAATGATCAATTTTGAAACAATGTGACTATACAAACATCCTGATTACTTGACATAATTGATACACCTTATAATGTATTATCTCATAATGATAAGGGGATAGTGTTAGTAATCAAACCATATTTAATTGTATCAAAGGATACTATTTGTGATGTTTACATTTTGGTATTTTTGACCTAAGTTATGTATTTGGTACTAATTTTCATGTTGGTTGGTTTAACAATATAGATTTAGCATTTCATCATTATTATATGAAATGGATTATGATGTGGTTCAGAATATTAGTTGTATTATTTGGTTAGATATTAATGTTGATATGCAAATTCTAATATTTTAATGCTTTAAATGTTTTATATGAAAATGATTAGAAAATAAAAATTGATTATGATGTTAAAGTGAATTATTTAATATGAAATTGTCATGCACCTATATAGATGCATTTATATGATTTTTTATTAGGCTACTAATGTTTGAGTTTAGTGTGCAGGCAATGGAACCATGGAAATTAAATGGGGAAAAAAGGCCCAAACTTATGTGGACACAGTATTGCCAAGGAAAAACTTTAGAAGGATTCAAAGCCTCATTGTGATGAGTTTATTTTGTAAATATAAGTTTGCATGTGTGTAATAAATATATATTCATGAATAAATTAGGGACATGTCATTGTGATGTAATGTGTTTTAATGTTTCACTTGACACTTGTAAATTGTTTATGTGTTGATTACATGTCACCTAGGGTTTAAGTCATGGTTGCACTTAAGCTTAAACTAATTTCCCTTGAAAAGATTTAAGAAAATCCACTTGGAGAAAGGATAGGATGGGTCACCATCAAGAGAAATTTTGAATTAAAACTTGACAAGGATTTTAGAGGGTCATTATGTTGTCCCAAAGTGTCATTTCTGTTAAAATAAGCTACCCATATGTTAGCATAACATGTTAGGGGCCTAAATTTGACCATTTTAGTGCTTAGCTAGCCTAGGTGGGCCCTTAATCAATTCATTCTTCCACCAATTCGAAAATTGAGTTGTCCCATGAGTTCATCCCCATCTTTCCACTTAGTTAAAAGTAGAAAATTTGGTAAGGACACAGTTGTAAGAGAGAGTGGCTTGATGTTTTTTCCAAAAAGAGATAGTAGGAGAGTCTTTTTAGAGGATTTTTGGCAAACTAGTTGGGTGTTCACCCACTCTCTAAGTTTAGAGACAATTAGGGTTTGGAAGGAGGAAGGACTAAGGAGAAGGGAGCTTTGAAAAAACTTTCATTTTTTCCTTTAGCTTGGACCAAGGTTGGTGCCTCATGCCATAACTCTCATTACACTTGCTCAATAATGTTGTTATTGTTCATATTGTGTTAAAATTCATGTCATGTGCTTGTGTTGAGATTGTGGGTATGTGCTATTGTTGTGATGGATTTATCTTGCAAATTTTACCTTATTTTTGTCCATATGAATGTTAATGGGTGTGAAGGCTTCACTCACCCTTGGAATGTTAAAATAACACCATAGTTAAGTAGAGAAGACAAATCAAATAGATTACATAGCATAAGTTACCATGAGAAAATAAGCCTGTAGATGTATATTTAATTCTCTAGTTTTTGTATGGAGATGTGATAATAATTCTTAGCTAATACAAACTAATAAAGTATTCAAAAAGCACATGCCTTAGAATCTCCTCTAAATAATATTAATAAAATAATATTCCCATCTAAGAGATAAGATATTAAAATACTAAACAAATGCCTCCAAGATTAAGGCATGGCTAATACTCAAGGACAATGATCTAAGAGAAATGTACTTAGTATAAGTAGCCCGTGATAAGAACAAATAATTCATGTGCCCAAAGGAGGAATAAGCCACTTTAAACATAAGTAAAATTAAAATTATGAGATGTTTTACACTTCTTATACAAATCCCACGCAAGGGACTGATCCATCGATTAAGGGAAAACTTTTTTCGAAAAAAGAAGAAGCAAAAGAACATTAAAATAAAAGGGTAGGACACTTACCTAGGAAAGAGGTGGCATAGAGAGTGGGGAAAGGGAAGTGGACCCCACTACTTCTTACACTCCCCATGCCTTAATTCCTTATCAAGCACTATTTGAAGTGCATCACAAATTGTCCTCTCCACACATTATGAGAGGTGACTCAAACCCCTGTGCAAGCATGCATTCTGAATCAGTTAGAACATCCTCCTATGTAAACTATGGGCTAGCTCATGTCAAGATGTGGGTCCCACATCATCCCATCACATCCCCCTTTCAGAAAATCACATCGTTTTCAGCTCATGAAGATGAGAGGAAAGAGTACGTAGGAGGCCATGTTGGGGATGGGTAAGGTAACTTGGATGATAGAGATAAATTAAGTGGTTAATAGGGATGCATTGAATGCATAAGGATTAAGGGTTAGAAATAGATAGTAGTTATTAATTGGGTGGAAATGGGATGCGAATTAAATGATGGGGATAGTGTGTAGGAAATAATTAATAATATTGTGTAAGTAATTAGATTTTTGATGAATAGTCCTTTTCAATTAATAAAATTTACTAAGATTACAATTCACAAAAAAGGGGCCGGGGATACAGGATCACCTTGCGAATGAGTTCAAATGGCCGAAGTTGAAATAAACAACATGGCCTCAGCCAGAAACTATAAACTATTCATCAAAAAAACAAAAAACACTTTTAACACCCTCAGGCTGCCAAGGCAGTACTAGTAGAGGGAGGAGGATAATCTTTATCAGGAAATCCCCATGCATTAGTGGGATTGTGAGGTGGATTGAGAACAGTCTAGTCATCAAGAACATTAGTAGGGTCTGGGGTAGTCGCAATCTCCGCATCCTTCTTGTCTGGCCGCAGAGGAGAAATTTCCAAGCCCAGTTGAGGAAACTTGCCAGAGTGCACCCGTCTAGGGGGAGGAGCCAGAGACCAGCCAGAAGCCCACCCAGGGGGGGGAGCCAGGGACCAGCCAAAACCACCACATGGTGGGGAAGTGGAGCAGCACCTCCAACCATCATGACCACTGCTAGGAGAGCGATGGCGGGGACCTTGGGAGCATGGCATGTGTGAATGGTAGCCAGAGGACTAGCGGCGGGAATGGCGACTACGAGACAAGGAGGCATCGATCGAGGCATCTGGAGGCACTCTGGAAATGGTGCAAGGAGCATTGCCCCAATGATTTAATAATTCTTATAAGTGTGCAACCTCTAGGGTAACTTTATTAGCTTGCACCTATATCTGCATAATGACATTGTTACAAATGCATGCCTTAGTGTACATTGCAATGTTAACATCCAAAAAATTGTGAGTGAATAAAAATGCATTCCTATCTTTCCATAAAGAAAAAAAATTTCCATCTTGAAAGTATGCCAAATTTGAGAGAACTTCTGAGGAAATCTGGGGGAATCACCCAGCAGGATCATGTGCCATGAAAAAGGTTCGGGCCTAAAAGGCTTGAAAAAATCATGAATCCAGTGCCAATAATTCTAAACACGCTTGCAAAACCAAAAAATATGCAAAAAGGACTCAGGTTGGCCACAGAAGGGGCATCTGGGATCGGGAACCCCAATGTGCTTGAGCTGAGGCCCTAGGGGAAGACCTTGGAAGGCAAGGCACTAAGCAAAGTGTGCAATCTTAGGTTCTATAATGGCACTCCAAATGTTGTTGAACCATTTTCTTCATTGAGAAAGAGAAGAATGCAAATGCCACCGTTGATTAAGTGTGTCCACCATTGAAAGGTGGGGTGAAAGCCATCTGTATCCCATATTGGGCCTATAATTGGTAAATGGAGTGGCAGGAAACCACTTCCAATCATACCACCAAGGACGAACAGATTGAATCCCCACTTTATGAAGCAAGTGCATAGGGATGGAAGACAACAGAAGGTCATAAGTCTGGCGATTGGCACGAACAAGGCGGTATTGAACTTGCATATCCTCCCATGACCTAAAATTCATGGTGACTCTTGAAAAAATGTCCTTGGTAGTGAAAATGCCACGTTTAAAGAAATGCAGAGCACTAGCACCTTGAGTCTTGGCAAGAGGAGTACCCTGGAAGGAAAACAGGGGAGACCACCAAATGTTCTATTGATTTAAGGACAGCCCATTGCGAAACTCATCACCAACCCAACAAAGCCAAGGTTTAACAGCTTCCCAGGCTTTCCAGATGCTCTTAATAACAAAAGAGCCCTGTATGACCACTGGTTCATGCATAGTGAAAAGGGTCTGAAAACCAATCCCCTTCCATGCTGGTTTGTTAGTAGGAAAGCCTGAAGAGATGCAATGCCTAACAAGAATTTTCCAGGCTTCATCTTCAGAAATAGCTCTGATAATCCATTTAGCACAGAGGGCAAGGCCCTGCTTTTGAGTGGAAAGTAGGCCGAGAGCCCCAAATTCCCTTGGGAGACAATAGAAATCCTAAGCAACTCTGTGAAAACCATGATGGTCAGAACCAAAGGCCCAAAGAAAATCTTTGAGAAAACGTTCTAATTTGAGATAGGAAGCTTTGGAGGGAGCCCAAGAAGAAGAATAATACACATGGGTGGCAGCCAAAATCTTAGAACAAATCTCGAATTTACCAGCAAGAGAAAGCGGCTTAGTGATCCAATAATCAAGCTTTTTGCTAATCTTTGTAAGCACAGCATTCCAAAGTTCCACAGGGGAAGCTTGGAAAGCAAAGGGAATGCCAAGAAAGTGAAAGATTTCTCCATTAGTAACCCATTTCCATTGGAATTGGCTGAACCAAGGTGGAACTAGCAAAAAAGACTGTCGGTAGCAGAGCATTTTATGCCATTGAACAGCAGAGCTAGAGGCTTGACAAAAAGTGTCCAGACATTTTAAAGCATTTTTGATATTTTCTTCATCTTCAAGAAGAGTAAGAAAAGAATCATCGAAAAAATGACCATTGACTAACTGGGAGGAAGAATCAGGCAAGGAAATGCCATAGACTAGTCCTGAAGACACATAGTGAGCAAGTAAATAACCAAAACCTTCAACAGCAAGGACATAAAGCGTTGGAGCTAGCGGACAACCTTGTTTGATGGAACAAAAAAGTCCAAAAGATTTAGATTGCAAATTATTGATGGTGATGCAAGTATTAGCATCACCAAAGAGCATCTCCATGGACTGAAGAAAATTGGGACCAAAACCTAGAGCTTGAAGCATAGCCAAAATGAAAGGCCACTCAATGCGATCATAGGCTTTAGCAAAATCTATCTTTAAAAAGATAGCCTGCTGCTTGGACTTATGAGCCCATTCCATACCTTCCCAGACAGCAATGATGTTGTCAAGAATATACCTAGATTTGATGAAGCCAGTTTGTTCAGGCAGCACAATTAGAGGAAGCATATGGTAGATTTTGAGAGAGAGCGCCTTAGCAATGATCTTATAAGACACGTTCAAGAGGGCGATGGACCTCCAATTGTAGATGTCCTCAGGATCACCAGATTTAGGTATGAATTTAATATTGCCTTTATTTATGATCGCTCCTAAGCTTTTAGAATGGCATGCTTCAAGATAGACTTTGTGCAGATCAAGACCAATTTGTTCCCAAAGATGTTTGTAAAATTCACAAGGAAATCCATCACACCCAGGGGATTTGTCACCTGGCATGGAGTAAACTGCCTCTTTAAAGTCTTAGAGGGAAAGAATTTTCTCACAAAAAGTGCGTTGCTCAACCGCGAGGCGGTTTGGAGTAACAGTAATATACTTTCTGAGAGCCTCCTCCTGAGCAACTGAATGGTCCTATGAAGCAAAGACATTCTCATAGTGATGAATAAAAGCTTGTAGGATTTCAAGTAGACTGGAAAGAACATCAGTTCATTGTTTTATTTTTTTAATCCCAACATTGGTATGATGGGCTCGAAGAGTCTGGAAGAACTCCTTCGAGGCTTTGTCACCAACCTCCAACTAGTGGAGACAGGCTTTGATTTGAGCTCCTCAGGCAACATAGTTATCGACAAATTTCTTTTCATGGCGAAGCTTGGCAAGCTAAATTTGAAGATCCACATCAAAGGGGTTTAAGGTGAGTTCTTCAAAGGCTTTTTTGAGGGCAAGTGTGTTGGCTTCATAAGACTGTTTTCTAAAAATTGCCAGCTGACGCCCGTAGATGCACAAAAATTGAGCCGTTCTGATAATGGCATCATTCCACCATTGAATCCAACCTTGAGGGGAATGTGGATGTTGTTCCAAATTCTAGACACATTGTATGTGGGAGATGGTGGAAGCATGCAACAACACAGACATGTTGAGGAAGAATTGAGACTTGGCCACTTTGGGGACAGCTGTTTGCCAACAAATGCCAAAATAAATGGGATAGTGGTCTGACAATGTCACATCTATCAAGGGAATGACAAGTAGATCACGATCTTCATAAAAGGAAAAAAAAGATTGCACCGAGATCATAGCACGATCAAGGCATTTCAATATGCCGTCAGGACCGGCTCAAAAATTGGACCAAGTGTGCCAAGCCCCACTATCATGATGGTGGCTAGTATTGGGATCAAAAAGGCCCAATTTATGACGCATGTAAAACCATGCTTCTCTTTCCCCAGCTGTCCAATGGAAAGGCAGAATGCCATCTTTGTCAGAGGCCACTTCAACCATATTAAGGTCCTGACATAGGACCCAAGTAGTTGGTGGCAAGTTGTTAGCAAGCTAAACCCACATTTGTCCCCTTTCCACAACATCATTGGAGGCATAAACATTAATGACTCCAAAAGAATGATTGTTAATGGAAAGAAAAAGCCAAATAATACGGTGTGTGGGGTCAGAACTGTGCGAGATAATAGAAAAATGAAGGTGAGGTGACAGAAGAGTAACTACACCACCTCAGCCAGCTTCATGCTGAGAAGAAAACATGATGCTATCTTGCCAAATGATGCGACATGCAGCAGAAAGCATGAAACCAGAAATCTTAACTTCTTGCAGGCAAAGAAAATTTGAATTCCTAAGTCTATGATGGGTATCCTGGACATAGTACTTTCTGGGGAGGTCTGTAAGACCTCAAACATTCCAAGAGAGGAAGTTCATGAGAACTCTTCCATATCATCCTCATCTTCCAGAGAGGAGTAACTATTCTGCAACAAGGTAGAAACTGGGTGGAAGTCAGACGGGAAATCCTCTGAACTTACAGCCTGCCGTTTTATCCCTGATATCTCTACAAGTCAAGGAGGACTGTGAGAATTCCTTGTTGCTAGTTGTACTATGGAAGAGATTGCAAGAGGAGAACGAGCCCCATCCAAGGATGAGGCCCTGGTGGCTGTCTTAATCCCCTACAAACTAGTAGGGTTTGAAACCTGTGAAACCAGAACAAGTGTAATGGAAGCCACTGGCGTCTCCATGCTAGCAGGTGTTGACACTTCAGTGGAAGCAGGAGGAATCATGGTAACTGCTGCATAGGATGGCTCGGGGGCCAAAGGATTCAAGGCAAGCTTTCCCTTGCACCCAACAGTAACCCATTCTTCTTTTTTTCCTTTGACCTATTTGATAAGCATTGCTTTAGGCTGGGGTTTGACCCTAGGTGTAGCCAAAGGGCAATCCCTGATCTTGTGTTTCATAGAATGGCACCTATAGTAGGTGTTAGGTAGGTTCAAGTAAAGCACCTTATGTGAGAATGTTTGAGCGCCAATATAGATTTCCACAGAATCTTTGAGATCTTTAGAAAGATCAATTTCAATGCAAACATGCTGTTGAGGGCAAGCATTAAAAAATTTCTCTGGCTCCTTAGTAACAACTTTGCCAAGGGCTTGGGCAATAGACTCAATAAAAGGCTAGCAGGGCAAGGGTAGACCTGGGAATTTGACCCAAATAGGAACCCTAAGCTTTTTATCATTTGAGACAGAGAAGTCTCGGGACCATTTCTGAAAAACAAGCAGAGAGGAATGTACAAACCAAGGGCTATTGGTAAAAACTGCGTCTGCTTGCGACAAGTTAGCAAAGCGAAATAAAAAAAAACCTTTGATAAGGTTTTGCACAACGTCAAGGTGGAATCCATGAGGAGTCCAACTTTTTTTGACCCATTCTCTGAGCATAGCTTTAGGGGGAGTCCTACCAACAAAATACCCTATCAAGGTATGTTGTTCTGTTCTATCAAGGTAAGTAGTTAGATTGGCTAGTACTAGTTATTAGGAAATTTAAATTAGTTAAGAGAGTGGTGGATGAGAAGTGTATTTTAGTAGTGGGTAATCTTTAATAAGTTAATAATTTGGTAAGTTGAATATATTAGTTATTTAGTGGCTAGTGGGTTTATTACAATAAAATTGTTTGGGATTTAATTTTTCAAATTAGTGGATTAGTTAGTAGGTAAATTAGTGTAGTTTACTTGATGGTTGTTTACTTAATATTGGTAATGTATAGGATTTAATTAAATAATTTAGTGTGGGATATTATCAAGGAACAATTACATTATACTTCTATAGTATTTTGATGTAGGGGAAATTAATATAATATAGTTATATTTCACACCTATAGTAGTAGATACTAATGTATGTGTATGCTATAATATTTTGAGTGTATGAAAAACTATACATATTAATGTTGTACTACATGTACACTTATATAAGAGACAATGCAAATAAGTTTACTTATACAACTATCTTTTGTTTGAAGAATGACAATAGGAAAGTAATGAAATTGTTATGTGATCCAATATAAAACACAATTAAGTGATATCAAAGTCATTAATATATATATATATATATATATATATATATATATATATATATATATATATATAGACCATTATTTATCTATATACCCATTTCATTAAACTAGATTAATTTTTCAATGCGATCAGATTTCCACAATCCATAATAATTATACTAAGTTTCTGGATTAGATTGTGTAAAGATTTTTTTCATCAACGTTTTGAATCACACTACGTGATCCATCATCAGGATGAGAGAGCAAGAGGTGTAAAACAATGTAAGTTGTAGATTTAGCATAGGCTCACCAAATAAAGGAGAGAAGGAGGAGAGGGATTGCACACACCCCAAAGCAAGAACAAAGTTAAAATTAAGACTAAAATAGGGGGGAGGACTGAACCAATGATATCAACAATCATACTAAATAAAAGCACAAAAGGAAGAAAACAAAGTTAATAAACATTTATGAAATGATAATAAACTAAAAACTAAAGCAAGGGGCGGGGGAGGAGAACTAACCAGGAAGACACCACACAAATGCAAGTGATAAGGTTAAATGAAGGGGAGAAAAAGGAAAGAAAGAAAGAAATACAATCGAAATACAATCTAAATCTAGGCAAAGCCAATAAATATATGTAAGCATAAAAACAATATAATATATACTAATATATAATAATAAAGTATAAGCATACATTATATATATATATATATATATATATATATATATATATATATAAATATATATAAATATATACATATATACATATGTATATATATACATATATATATACATACATACATATATACATATATATATACATACATACATATATATATACATATATACATATATATATATATATGTATATATATATATATGTATATATATATATATGTATATATATATATATATATATATATATATATGACACATATATAATATATACTTATATATATGTGATGTATATAAATTGCAAATGTATTACATAAAAGTGTGCAAATGTTTTAGATATATATATATTGCATATTGATATTACATATATAGAAGTATATATATACTCATATATATATATATGTGTGTGTGTGTGTGTGTGTGTGTATGTACATATTTAGGTATACAAATACATATATATATCTAAATATGTGTATATATATGAATATGTATACAAATTTGTGTACAACTATAACCACACACACACACACACACACACACATGTATGTATGTATGTATATTTATATATAAAATATATGTGTGTGTGTGTGTATATATACGTAAATATACATACATACATATTCATGAATGTAAATGTGTGAGTATGTGAGTATGCAAATAAATAAGAGAACAATAAAAAGAGGAAACAAAATAAGGGTGAAACCAAAAGGAAGAACTCCAACAAAAGTACCTCGGATGAAGGAACACCAAAAAAGGTGAAAAAATGAGGAGGAGAGTGCAACAAATCCAACTAAGAGGACCCAAAAGCCAGAGCAACAACCAAAACCTAAGTAAAGGCAAGAAAAAGGAAAAAGAAGAAGAAAATGATAAAGGAGCGAACCACACCATCCATGATGAGAAGAACACAAACAAGACAAGAAAGAATGAGGAGAAGAGAGGAAGAATCATAGTGACGCTAAAGATGATGCCACCCTAGGGGAAGGGGGTGGGGCACCTAAGGAGAGGAGAAGGGGAGAGAGGACAAGAACAAAAGCGAGAGGGAGAAACCAAGCAAGAAGGAATACTTGTCCTCATTGGAAATGATTTGCATGTTCTCCAAACATATGTGATGTTTGGTAGAAAAATAATGTTCAGCTAGTGTCGATTTGTAAACCCTATCTTGCCTAATGTCTATAGACACCTAAAAATCCTTTAAAAAATAAAGTATTTTTATTTTTTGAAAAAATCCCTGATGACATCATCATTTATTAATTAATTAATTAATTATTTAATTATTTAATTTTTATGCCATTAAATCCCTTTATCTTAATTAAAAATATTTAATTAAGGAATCCCTCCCTAAAATGTTTAAATATTATTTAAACATTATTTCCTTATTTATTAATTATTTAATTAATAAATTGACCAAAAATCCTAAAATAAATAAAAAATTTATTTTTTGCCCAAAACTTGGCCAATTTCCTTATGACCAATAACCTCTTCCAAAATCTTCTAATCCTTCTTTAATTTCGATTAAAGGCTAATCCCATCATTTCCTACCCCTAATCCCAACTCAAAATATTTAATTAAGATTAAATATTAATCCTCATGTTTATTAAAAAAGTTTTAATAAATATCTCCTCAACCGAAACCCTTGAAATAAATAAAACTTTATTTATTTCCTAAAATCTAATTTATCCTCATGCTAAGAAGTTCTAGACTCTTCTAGAAAGTCTTCATCCTCATCCTAGGAAATTCTAGACTATTCTAGAAAGTCTTTATCCTCATCCAAAGTCTAGACTCTTCTAGAAAATGTCTTTAAACCTAATCCTAATCCCCTCCTAACCTTGTCACATTCCCTAAACATGGGTTAAAACTTACTAACCCAAGCCAAAGTTAACAAATATCTCCTCCTTCACCCACCCTCATTAAATGCCATCCACTTGCCTATCCCTAAGCTAATCCTAAACCATCCTAATCCATCCTTTAATCATTTGCACAAGCCTAAACAAGCTTAAAAACTTCCTAATCAAGTCCATGTCGAAATTGCTCTCATCACCCTCAAAATATCTCAACCATAAAACTTTATGAAGTCCACTAGGTCATAAATGACTCTTACAAGCCCTTTTATTGCTCTTACAAGTCATTATGAGGGTCTTTATGAAGATTTTATCCCTTGAGCCTCCTTTGTTGACTCATCCTTCCCCTTTCCTCCATCCTCTCACCATGTGACATGTGTCACTCCTTGATTGGCTATAAAGAAGCACAATCCATGTGCTCTCCTCTCATGCAATCTAAGCCCTCCATGAGCTTTTTCCCATCCTTGCATCTTAGCCCTCAATCCCTCAAGCCTCTTGCCTATAAATTGGATCCTTCCCCTTTGTAAAATAACACAATCCATGAAGTAAAGTTATAATGATATTTTGAGAGCCAAATCCATACTAAAGCCATCTATCCACACCAAAAATCCACAATCATCCATTGAAGCCTTTGGAAGCATATTGAGCATACATCCTATCCATTTAGATAAAGCTACTCAACAAGAGAGCTTCTTATTGAGAGAGTCCATTAATGGCTCATATTCTCAATTGAGAGCTCATCTTAGTCTATCTGGAAGTTTATGAATTTTGTTTAGTTTGTAGAAGCTTTATTTAAATTTGGTTTCTATTAGCATACTAACATTGCTCATATACATTTTGGCACGCCCGGTGGGACCCCACATGGGTCATCTTCATTAGCCTTTTTTAGTCAAGTTTTTTATGTCATTTGCTGATTTTGGCTAATTTTACTTGTTTTTGTGTTTAGTAGGATTGTATAAATTGGTTTTGTAGGTCCACATGAGCATGAAGAAGACAAAGGAACTCATAATCTATCTCATAGTGTTTGCAGATTTTTCAAGCTTATAGGTGGACAAAGAACTTGAAATTCTTCTTCCTCTTCTTGTCTATATTCTTCTTATTCCATCTACTTCTTCTTATTCTTCTTGTGGGAGATCTTGGCCATTTTTTTTTAAGGAAGCAAAATCATACACACTTCTTTTTAGTGCTTAAAATGAACCCCCAAATCATACTTAAATCCATTAAAAAATTAAAAATTTGCAAAAAAGAAAAAATCTTTTAACAAGTGAAACTAAACCAATCTAATCATTTGCATCCTTGCAACATCAAGGTTTTAGATGAATTCATGCAAAATTAGGAACACTTCATTTTTGAGAATTTAAAAAGAACTTTAAGTTTCCATTTCAAAAGGTTCAAAATCAACACTAAGTGCACACTAAAGTTCTTTTAAAAAATCTCATGAAAACTAAGAGTCCTAAATGGTTGCCAAAAATTGTCCTAAAAGCTTTGTTATTTTTTCCAAACAAATGTCTTATTGCAAAATCTTGAATGTTTCTTAGGTTTTTCATGCATCAAAACAATCTAGGAATATCATTTTTGGGCTTAAAATATGCAAACTAGAACACAAAATCTTGAATGAAAACCAAAGTCCAAAGAGTCATTTTCACTTTTGAGTCCAAAACAATCTTGAATGATCTAAGGTTAAAACAAAGCACTTCAAAGTTCTTAAAACAAACACACAAAATCTCAATCTTGAATGCTCAAAAGAAAACACTTGAATGTTTAACCACTTGTCTTTGAATGCATGTTGCTAAAATCACTCTTGAATGCCATGAATTAAAATCAAATTTTCCTTGAATGCATGATTAAAACAACAAATAAAATCTTGAATTCTAAGGATCAATTAACCATTGCAATATCAAACACTTCATTTGGAGCTTCTAAAAATTGAACAAAACAAATCTCTTTTCCACATGCAATCTAGGTAAAGTTTGATTTTTGGACATTTAAGAAACCTTGTTAAGTTAAAATACAAATTTGCAAAAATCAATTTGAGTAGTTCCTTGGACTCACCTCTTTTCTAATCACCCATCAAATATTAACCATTGGTTGCAATCTCAGCGCCATTTATGGGGATGGGTCTACTTGAAAAAGGTGTTAAATGTTCCACAATCTAACTCACTCACTTGGTCTTTGAATGTTTGCTTTAACTTTATCAGAATTCTTAAATGATCAAAACTCTAGATTAAATTGATCAAACTTCAAGTTTAAGGACTAAAATTGAACAACAACTGACGTGGAGAGCCTCTGGGTGCGTGCTTGAAATCGAATCTCACACACTTTTGTTTTGGGCTTAAAACAAACTCACACTCAATCTTGAATGCCTTAAAGAAAATTAATCGATACTTGACGTGGAGGGCCTCTAGGCGTGCGAGTTTTCTTTTGTTGACCCTAACTCTTCTTATTGTTTGCATTCTTCGATCGATTTACTTTTGTTGGTGCTTCAAGTTAGAATTGAACATTGTCTCTTAAACATGAGTGCTTGCAAAGTCTAGATTAGCACACATAAGAGTCAATTGGTAAAAGAACAAGCATATTTTTTAGCCCAAGGTCATCCAAGTCTTCTCTCCCCTTATCGTCTTTCGAGGCCATCTTGGGTGCATAAAATTAGGATCCAAAACCTTGTTTCTTTTTAGGAGGCCTGCTTGGGGATTTCATCACCCCTTGGACGACCTCAACTCCAGCGTTCTGGCAGAGTATAAGAATCGGGAGGTGAATCGAAAAACACCTCTCTTGGGATCAAGATTTTGTCACTCGAGCTAAGCCTCAAGGAACTTTATACCCTTGAGAAGTGAAAGAGGAGAAGTAGGTTACCGCTCCTCTCGGCTATGTGACATCTTTTTGGTCTCATCTACAAATTTGGGCCTCACGTACCTTGGGTATATCGAGGACTCCTTAGCTAAACCAACTATCAGCCTTGTAGACAACCATCTAGGATGTTAATGTGTTTGAGGTGAATGATTGAAACATTTGTAGAACATACACACTCCTTGGCGCAAGTATCACTTTCTGAGAATCAAAAACTTCTATTTGGTTGTTTCTATCTATTGCTTGATCTTTTATTTGTTGAATGAATGTTTGCCAAACTTGGTCAATCCTAGCTTAGGGCATACTTAGCGTAGTCACTGCCTATTCCAGAAGTTGAACGAGTTGAAGCAAAACAACCAATATCTCTCAAAGCTAAGAAGATTCATAAATTGATGTCAGAGCAACCCAAACCCAAACAGAAGTTCCACAAAGTTAAACTCAAACCATCTCTAGCATACCAAGAACTTTCAGCCAAGAGAAAAGAAATAACACCAAGCCCACAAATTGCCAAACTCAACAAAGCAGAGGAAAAAGCTACCGACGAAGCACTTCAAGAGGCCTGGTTAGAGCGCAACATCAAATTTAGCCAACATCTAGGAGTTAATCTTGCTTATGCCTTACCAACTAGGCATGATTTCTATGATTAGACACCCTTGTTTCTCCACATCTTCTTGGATAAGCTTCACTTTAGAGTCATCTTTGTAGAAAAGCCAGCCATCTTAGATTATCCCCTTAAGCATTATTAGCTCATCCATCTCATTTAGAATCAAACCATCTAGCCAGCAATCAAAACCTCACATCCAAGCCTTCAAAATTGTTGTCACTTTTGCCAAAAGTTTGCCACTCCTAAAATCTTCCAAATCCATCAATCTCACCAAGGTTATCCCTTTGACAGAGCTTTGTCTAGGGTAATCTAGCTTTGTCACTTGTTATCCCTCATCACCTTGAGCTAAAGGTTGGGATTCACAAGTGGTCAATCTCGTGTTCTTCCTAAAGGATCATTAGTCTATCCTTAAGTTGACACAATCACCACCAAGCTTGCACATAGGAAAGCAGACCTTTCGTGCTTTGGAAACATATCTTTGAAGTTAGAATCTCCAACCCAATCCTCCTTAGGTTTTGTCATATAGCTTTGCGTTAACCTAAGAAATCATTTGCATAGAGAAGCCTTCCCCCTTTTGCATCCATCAGCATTATTGCATCTCATCCCTAGGAGCATTTTTCATGCCACCCGTCACTCGCTTAGCCAAGAAGAAAGAAACAATGGAGCCCTATCATTTGGATCGAACAACCTCACCCCCCATGAGCACTCAGCCATCCTTCAGCCTAGAGAAAGCTATGCCATCATGTACTGACATTGAAGCTTTCATGAACCAACCAAGAAATGCAGTATTGGTAAATGCCATTATAGACAAAAACAAAGAGACAATCATGGCTAATTTTCGAAGGGAAAATGTGGGAACCTTTGACTTTGGAAGACCCCCTCCATTATCAGATCCATCTCACCCATTGTTTGGGCAGCTACCACCACCCATAGGCTCTTATGATCCAAATTATCCTCAATATATGCCAAAAGAAGAGCCTCCAACCAATCCATATGATCCAACAGACCCAAACATACCATCATCCACCCAAGTTGAAATCTCCATGCTGCAAGCAAACCCAGCTACCACCACTCCATCCTTGGTTCATACCTCTCCGCTCCAAACCCCCTTTACCCAAAATAGCTCACCGTTCACCCCCTTCACTATTGCTGCTGCTGCTCCCCAACCCAGCCTTCCAAATCCACCCATCTCCCAAATCATTGCTAGCATCTTTGGCCAACCTCAGCAATATACAACAGGGATGCCACCCATGGGGCCAAGTAATCAACCTTTCATCACCCCCAGCTTGTTCACTGCAGCCCAAAGCACAATCCCATCATTTCCATTAGGTCTTGGGAGCTCAATACCGTTAGCCACAAATCTACAAGCTACTACCCTCACTCCACAAAGCTATCAAATCCCACAAGCTACTACCAATTTTCTACCAAGCTCCCAAGTGACCCCAGCCCCTGCCACCACTCTACCAAGCTTCCAAATCCAACCACAAAGCTATCAAACCCCATCAGTTCCATTCCCAAGATTTCAATTCCCACCACCTCCACCACCAACTAATCCATTACCTCCAATTAACAACTACCTTTCAATGCCACTTCTAGGAGGTAATCCACCACCCCAGCCAACCACCAATTATTTGCAGATACCATCCCAAATGGGGGCACAACCCACATATATTGGTCAAACCCCACAAGCCCCCCGATCCTTTCCCCAAGCCTCTCAACCATCTTATACCTTACCTCCACAAAGAAATCCATTTATCCCACAGCCAGCTTATGTTCCTCAATCCCAACCTCAAATCCCATATCAACAGCAAGCCTCGTAGCACATGCAGCAATATGCGCCACCTCCCCCTTAGCAACCTGTCATCCACCATGCAACTGCCCAAACAATGTACAATCCCTATAAGCAAATCCCTCATAGCCATCCATATTCAGTGGCCCCATCCAGCACATACCTACCTCAAGGCACTCCTACATTGGGGGCACCCCAGCCATCACCTATCAATTCAAAATGGGAGCAAATGAAGATAGCTCTGAAAGCCATCCAAGAAGGGAATGATCCGAAGACATTCAAGTTTGAGAATGTGTGTCCTTACCCATTTGACAGAGCCATTACCATGACACCATTTCTAAAACACTTTGAGGTACCC
This sequence comes from Cupressus sempervirens, assembly GCA_028749045.1. Classification (NCBI taxonomy): domain Eukaryota; kingdom Viridiplantae; phylum Streptophyta; class Pinopsida; order Cupressales; family Cupressaceae; genus Cupressus; species Cupressus sempervirens. Next base: position 10,227,181 of record CM053786.1, read on the forward strand.
AAATTTGACAAATTCAGAGGAAAAGGAGACCCTGTCACACATATCAAAGAATTTTACATGCACTGCCAGGAAGTAGCATACAATGATGTCTTCCTCTTGTGCCTTTTTCCCAAAAGCTTGGCTGGACCAGCTCTTGAATGGTTTTATAGAATCCCCTATGGCACAATTAAAAAATTTGCTGAATTATCTGAGGCATTTGTAGCCCAATATGCCCATCTTGTTGAAACAGAGCTATCAATAGTTGATCTTGTCCACACCAAGCAAAAAGGTGGAGAAAGCCTTGCCGAATACCTGCAAAGATGGCAAACCCTTACCACCCGCATATCCTACACCTTGCCAGAACGCCATGTGGTTAAAATGTTTATTGATAATGCCCATCCTAGCTTGGCTCACCACATGACCATGAACTGTTTGCAGACCTACAAAGATATCAAAGAGAAAGGAATGATCCTTGAGCAAGGACTCATTAAAGATGGTGTGGTCAAGATTTACAAGGAAGCCAACCAAAATCAATCACATTCCAATGACAAGTCTAGGTATTGGAACAAAAACAAGCACGTTGCAACAGATGGCGTCACTGACACCAGACATGTGAATATTGTTGGTCCTTCTCACAACCAGTCCAACCCACCATATCAACCAAACAATCAACAAGCTATCAACTACCAACAAAAAAATAACCAAAGCTATCAAAACCACAATCCAAGACCCAACTTCCAAGGGTCTAGCAATCAAGCTAATGCCATTAATGTAGCTGCAGGACAAAAGCCTAGATTCCAACCTACACCTAGAAACTATACACCCCTTGGTGAGCCATTGGATGTCATTTTTGAGAAATTAGTCAAGGAAAACCTCATCAAATTTCCTCCTACCCAGCAAATTGACCCAAGCCAATCCAAAGCTGCATGGTACAAAGATAATGAGTACTGCAAATTTCATAGGGTAAAAGGTCACACTACCCTCAGATGCATGAAACTGAAAGACTATGTGTAGGACCTCATTGATCGGAAGGAAATCACTATTGGTGCCGAAACCTCTCCTAATGCAGGCTTACAGATCTATCAAAATGCTTTTCCTCCACACCACAACCAAAATCCTGGAAAAGCACCTATCCAAACCAACAACAACAACACCAACAATCGTCAGCCAAACCAACAGCATGGGAAGAACAATGACCACATTTCATCCTATATAGACTATGGTAGCCTTATAGGTTGTATATTCGAGAAAGAGCGTACCATCAATGTTATCAATATCCAAGGACCAAACAATGAGTGTGTAGTCACCACTCAAAGAGCACGATTTAACATTGCAGGCCCACGTGTTACACCAACACCATTAGCTCCATCAAAAAGCCAGTACAATATCTTGGAACACCTTGGGAACATGCCAGCCCAAATCTCCATTTTAGACCTTCTTCGCACTAGTCCTATGTACAAGAACATCCTTGCCAGTGCTCTCATAGAATCCCATGTCCCTTCTGATATCAATGCTACTGATTTTCGTAATCTTGTTGGACACCTCTCATCCTCATGTGCCCTATCGTTCAAACCCACCGACATACCCGTGGTTGAGCCAGATCACACCCTTCCACTTCGCATAGCCATCATGGTATCCAACTTTGCTGTGAAAAGATTAATGATAGATAATGGATCAGCCTTGAATATTTGCACCCTAAAATTCATAAAAAAAGTTGGGTATACTGAGGCAGATATCATCAGTGAGGTTATCACCATCAAAGCTTATGACAACTTGGAAAGAACCACAGAAGGAACTATTTTGCTACCAATCAAGGTTGGGCCAGTCATCCAAGAGACACTCTACCATGTTATTGATCTAAACCTACCATTTAACATCCTCCTCTATTGCCCATGGATTCATGCCATGAAAGCCATTCCATCCACTTACCATCAGTGTGTCAAATTTTCGCATCAAGGCACTGAGGTAACCATCCAAGCCGATCCAGAACCCTTTGCTTACTGCAATGCGGTTGAAGCTTCATATACAAACCATTGCCTTGGAATTGATATTGGCACATCCATCGCCAGCTCATCCCACACTTATAATGACCCAGAAACCATCCTCGCATCTACCCTGTCTACCGTGAAGATCAATAACAAAGGTTGTGGAGAGTATAGTTTGTCAAATGCATTTGCTGTCGGGGCACTCCCACTTGATCCACATGCCCATGGATGACCGACATATCACAAAGCTAAGGAGATTCCACCTCCTCGATACAAACAGTTTGGCCCAACATACCTTATAGAATCAAGTTTTTAACAATGGGTTATAACTTGAGTTCTATTAAGTGCAAGTATTGGTCAACCATGTAATGTAATAGATCTCCCATTGATTCGTTAATGTTGTGATACTAGATTATCAAATTGAATGAGTCTTATGACCCTATCACCTAATTGAAATTATAGACTTAATTTGACAACATCCTATAGGTCCATGCATCATAAGTATATGGCCCCTATGATGCCTAAGACCTAGTTAGGATGTTAAAGGAACCTATTTCTGATATGAGTATTACACTATGATAAATAATCAAATTAAGAGATCACTTTCAATCAGTGATTTATACTTGTAACCACACATACCACCTGTTGAATGTAACTCTTATTTGAATGATGCTGAATAGATATAGTCTAATCACCTAACTATGTGCTAGCTTAGTTGTAACATGCATATGTCAATATATGATTTCAAAAAAAAATAGTTGTGTTTCTGTCTTGTAAATTTTGGGCATGACATAGGAGCACCTAGGCTAACTCCTTAATTTTTGTTTTTGTTTTTTTATTGTACCAACCCTAGCCAAGTTAGTTGAGTACGATTTGGAAATTAGAAGGTCAAGTGAGTTGTTACTAGGTGGACTTGACTAAGTTCAATCCAATCTAGGTGCTTTTGCTCAATTTTGTCGCTTGTGTTTAGTGGTTTAGGTGGAAAGCTAGGTTAATGATTCTTACACCCTAAAATTGATAGACAAGTTGGATTTGAGGTTACTATTTCCTCTAGGATGTTTTCCATAATTTTGGCATAGGTTGGAGGTCATGGTTCATCATTTGGCTAAATAGTGCAAAAGTTGTCAATTTCTTGTAAACATTGTCAACTTGGATCTATATAGTCAAAAGTTTCAAATTGTTGGTCTCAAGGCTGAATCATACCTAGAAATAATAATTAGACCATACAGGACCTACTTGGAGAGTTCTAATTTATTAAGATTCAAAAATTGCAAAAATGGAAAAGTTGTGAGCAACTTTGAAATGTTGCATGACAACATTTGTGCAAGATTTAGACATGTCATGGGTTCAATATTGGTGGTTACTCCAACTTCCTGAAACCTCTTTAAAACATATAAAACCACAAAATAAACCCATTCCAAGGGTTGGGAGTTGTAAGAAGTTTTAAATTTTTGTAAGCAAAACCATGGAAAACTATTGCCAGTTCCATTTTTGTGCTTCCTGATTACTAGAATTAACTAATGGATTGAAAGATTGATTTTTCTTTTAGATTTTTGGAATTTATGTGATTAAAATACTTTTTTTTTTTAGAATCCAAGTTTTTTAGAGTGCACTTGTTCATAGTTTTAAATCTTTTGTAGTTTTCTAATTCACTAGTTCAGTTTTGACAAGTTTTAGAAGAATGTCTCCCCCATAACACCTCATGGTGGGATCATCATGGTTCCTAAGGACATGGAAGTGGAGCCTTTGTATATTTTACATAGCCAAGAAGAGGCCTAGGGAAGCAAGGAAGCTATTTCTAATGTGATGCCCTAGGTGAGTCTTTGATGCATGGTGAGGTGCTCATAAAGTTAAGAAGAGGATTTGAGAAGATTGAATGCATCAGATGGTTCAATATGTGAGCTATATAAGGAGGACGGATGTTCAAGGAAGCTCCATGTTAAAGGGAAAGATTTCATGATCAAATTTTCTATGGTTTTCAATAGACCCTAGTGAATGTTGACAAGAAGGCCTAAAACCCTTATTTTTAAGCACCTATATAGGAAGGAGGTGTATGGATAAGTCAAGAACTTGAAACCAAAAAAAATATTACACTCTTCCAAAAGGGTATCCAAATCATGAATCAAATTACTAGATTGTTAAGGAGAATTTGGCAGTATAACCCAAACCCAAAACCCTAGTTTAGTGGCCTAATTCAATTAGGCCTAATTATGCTAGTTTTCTCTAAATTGATGAAACTAGTAAGAAAGATTATGGATTTTGAGACCAAGGGCATAGGTTAGGTACAAAACCCCTAAGATGAATCCCTTACTCCTTATAGAAGGTAGAAGGATCAAGTTTGGTGAAAAAGGGATTTTGAAAGGCTTGTTGAAGCGACTCATTGGATAGTGCAAGTAGAAAACTCATTCGTGTAATTGGATAGGGAGATGTAGGGGATACATTAGAAATATTATGAGATTAGGGTGACAAAGAGGAACCTTATTAGGTTAGGAGTGAAGCCTAGGAGGTCTTTAGTTAAGGTGAGGACTAGTGAAAGTAATCCTATTACATCTATTATTCTACTAACTACCCAATAGTTAAAAGAAAAAAAAGAACACAATCAAGCAATGTTGGAGATTGTTTCAATCCTAAGCCATGTCAAGTTTGATGATATAAAAGAATGTGATAGTACAAAAAAGATGTGGGACAAACTGAAGACCATATATTAAGGAGATGACAATGTCCTAGGAGCCAAACCTAAGAGTCTAAGAGGTAAATTTGATGAAATGAGGTGAGAACATAGTATAATAATGTACAAGAATCAAGGAAGTTGTCAATAATATTTGAGGTGCAAATGGAGAAATAAAAAGATGAACTAGTGATAAGAAAGGTATTGAGAACTCTACTTCCTATATATGTCATTAGAGTTTTTTCTATACAAGATCTGAGATGCACCCGAGGTGACACTTTGACTTTGGAAGGTGTAATTGGTAGACTTACTCTTTTGAGATGTCTAATTATGATAATTATACACCTGCTACTATCAAATATTATTTTAAATCACAATTGGTTCTCAGCAAAAGAAAAGGAAAACATGTGAAGAGTGACTAAGATACTTCTAATGATGAGCTTGATGAACTTGAAGCACTTATTGCAAGAATATTTGGAAGAGGCAGAGGTAGATACAAAGAAAAATTAACTATTATTTTCTTTTCATTCAACAATGTTGGTCATATTGCTACAAGATGTCCTGATAGGAAAGACAAGGATGAAATAAAGGGACACAAGTATAAAGGAGGAAGAGATGAACAAGGCTACAAGAAGAACAAGGATGACAAAGGTAAGAAGTCTTGTTTTATTGCTGAAGAAGAAACTAACACTTAATTTGATAGTAATGATGATGAAGTTGTCTATGTTGCTATGAAAGAAGATTTTGATGAAGATGAGAAAACTACTTTAATCCCTTATGTGGAAAAAGTGACAAATGGATAATGTATAGTGGTTTTTCTAATCATATGACTGGTGATAAAATTTTTTTTAAAGACATTGGACCATCCAAGGGTGGTTATGTTAAGTTTGGTAATGATATTCCATGTGTTGTGAAAGGTAAACGAACTATTCAATTGACTGAAAAAATCAAGTGTGACAATGTTTAGTAGGTGGAAGGACTTAACTATAATCTATTAAGTGTTTCATAGCTAAAAATTTAGGATACATAGTTGAATTCTATTGCAGAAAGGACAAGATATATGATGCTAACAGTAATATGATTGGAAGTGGTGATCAAACAAGAGGTAACTTGTTCTATCTAGATTTATCTAATAAGACATATTTGTTTGAACAACAAGAAAATGTTTGGTTATGGCACAAAATGTTATGTCATGTAAACTTTGAAAATTTGGTGAACACTAGTAAAATGATGAAAGTAAGAGGGTTTCCAAAACTAAAGAAGCCTAAAAATGCTATGTGAAAAAAATGTCAATTGAGGACAATGACTAATTCTAGTTTTAAGAGAAAAACATACACATCTAGTGATATTTTGGAGTTGATTCATGTTGACCTATGTGTGTTACAAGCTAGAGATGCTATTATACCAAAAGATAGAGCTATCAATTCCTGATACAACCACTAGACTTATCGAACATATGAGGTAGTTAATCCATGTCATGAATCTTGAAGGGAAACATTGTCAGTTAGTCTAAAAATCTACCCTTAGCATTACTCAAGGAGATTGAAACCTATGACCAAGATTTGATACCACTTGTTACAAGCTAGAGTTATGGCACAAAATATTATGTCATCTAAACTTTGAAAATTTGGTGAAAATTAGTAAAATGATGAAAGTAAGAAGGTTGGCAAAACTAAATAAGCCTGAAAATGCTATGTGAAAACGATGTCAGTTGAGGAAAATAACTATGTCTAGTTTTAAGAGGAAAACATATTTTGGAGTTGATTCATACTGACCTATGTGTGTTACAAGCTAGAGATGCTATTATACCAAAAGATAGACCTATCAATTCCCAATACAACCACTAGACTTATAGAACATAGGAGGTAGTTAAGTCATTTCATGAATCTTGAAGGGAAACATTGGCAGTTAGTCTAAAAATCCCCACTTAGCATTAGTCAAGGAGATTCAAACCTGTGAAAAAGATTTCATACCACTTGTTACAAGCTAGAGCTATAGTTGCACCAAAATATTGACCTATCAATGAATGATACAACCACTAGACTTATAGAACATAGGAGGTGGTTAAGTCATGTCACAAATTTGAAAGGGGAACCTTTGTAGTTAGTCCAACAATGTGGACCTATTGATGTTCAAAGCTACCATGGAGATAATTATTTCATTTTTTTTGTTGATGATTACTCTAGGATGATGATTGTGATATTTCTCAAAGCTAAATTTGATGTTTTTCAGTTATTTAAGTGGTATTTGGCTAGAGTTGAAAAAGAAATAGGGAAGAGTCTAAAGTGTCTGATATTTGACAGAGGTGGTTAATGTATTTCCAATGAGTTCAAAACATTCTATAATGATAGGGGAATTAAAAGACAAATGTTAGAACCAAGGACCCCTCCTTAGAATGGGATAACTAAAAGAAGGAATAGATCAATAATGGACTGTGCTAGAATGTTGATGGTGAAGAAGAATGTATCACAAAAATATTGGAGAGAAGTTGTAAGTACTATTGTCTATTCCTTGAATAGAGTATAAGTCAAGAAAGGTACAAATGCTATACCTTTTGAACTATGATATGGATATTGCTCATAAATTGAAAGATTTCAAAATATTTGAAAGAAAATTCTATATATTTAAAGATGATAAGAATCGAAAACTTGATGCAAAGAGTGATGGAAGTATATTTCTAGGATATTCCACCAAGAGTAAAGATTTGGAAAGTTGAAAAGTGAAAGTTGATGAATTTGGAGAAAAAAAGATGTTGAATGTAAAATGGAACTTGAAGATTATAGTACATTTATATACATGGATGATGGTACTCCAAATGCTCCTATCGTACAAGAAAATAAAGCTCTAGTTCCACAGTAGATAGGAAATATTAAGGTGTAACAATAGGTTGCCTAGTAGTAGAGTAGCAGATAGAAGATGCTGAGGCATAGACAAGCAATACCAATTATCAAACAGACAATGATTAGCATGCAGAAGCTGAAGCTAAACCTAAAGAAGAAAGAGTTAATGAGCCTAAGATTATCTTTCAACATGAACCTATTGAAGAAAAAGGAAGGAGAACACCTTTGCTAGACAAGAATGTAAGAATACATCACAAACTTGAACAAATAATTAGTGATGCTGAATCAAGTGTTATGACAAGGAAAAAAATCAAAGATGATACACGCTTACTTTGTGAATTTGAGCCCAAACTAGTGAAATATGCCCTAGAAAATGAAGATTGGATTCAAGCAATGAATGAGGAATTTGAGAAAATTGAGAAGAACAATACTTGGACCCTAGTACCTAGACCAAAGGATAAAAATTCTATTGGAACAAAGTGGGTTTTCAAGAATAAGATGAATGAGAAAGGTGAAGTTACAAATAACAAGGAAAGACTAGTATGGAAAGGATACACTCAAGGAGTTGATTATGGAGATACTTTTTCTATTGTTGCAATATTGGAATGAGTCAAAAAATTTCTTACATATTTAGCCTACAAGAATTTCAAGGTATATTAGATGAATATCAAATTTGTATTTCTGAATGGCATACTTGAGGAAGAAGTGTACATTGAATAGGTTGAAGGATTTATGGATCAAAACAAGAAGAATATGGTATGTAAACTACAAAAATTTATCTCTATATGGATTGAAACAAGCCCCAAGAGAGTGGTATGAAAGACTGCATAATTACCTAGTGAAGATTGGTTTTGAAAGGAAAAATGTTAACAATAATCTATACTTGAAGACTAGTAAGAACAATGAACTACTGCTATCTTAAATTTGTGTTGATGACATTATATTTGGAGGAAAAGAAGCAGTATGCAAATCATTTTCTGATGAAATGAAGAAGGAATTCAAAATGTCAATGTTTGGTGAAATCAAATTCTTTGTTGGATTGCAAGTTTATCTAATGAAGTTTGGTATTTTCATTACTTAGTCCAAATATATCAAGGAGATACTAATTTCTTTGAAATGGAAGAATCAAGACTAGTAAGCACATCTATGTCTATAGGACATAAGTGATCTATAAATGATGGATTTCCTAATTTGAACCAAGCACATACAAATCAATGATTCAAAAATTGCAATATGTTGTTCATAGTAGACCTGATATTGCATTAGTAGTTGGGATAGTTGCTATATTTTTAGAAAATCCTAAGGAGAATCACATGATGGTAGTGAAGAAGGATATTAAGATATCTAAAAGGTACGAAAGATTATGGATTATATTACAAAAGGAGTGATAGATTTGAACTAAAGGTATTCACTAACTCTGATTGGCAAAGAAATATAAATTATAGAAAAAACACTAGTGGAGGTGCATTCTTTCTAGAAAGAGATTGGTATCATGGACAAGAAAGAAACAAAATTGCATTTCCCAGTCAATAGCTGAAGCTGAGTATGTGGCTACAATAGTGAACTATTCAAACATTATGTGGATCAAGCAATAATTGAAGGAAATGAAATAAAAAATTATAGATCTAATGGTTATCTATTGTGATAACACAAGTCCTATTAACATATCAAAGAATCTAGTGATGTAGACTAAAACAAAGCACATCGCTATCAAGTATCACTACTTGAGAGAGCTAGTTCAAGACAAAAAAAGTGAAGTTAGAATCTATACATAGCAAAGAACAAATTGAAAACATATTTACTAAAGCTTAACCTAAAGATTCTTATGAATATATTAGAGGTAAATTAGGGGTGATTCCCTTAAGCATATCAAATTAACTAGAAATGGTGCAATTCATCAAATTTTATTATCAGAATATCATACACATTGATGCAAACTATTTTGTTTTAGAAGATACCTAAGGCAGTCAAGTTCAGTAAAGAAGATGAAGAACAACAACATAACATATCAGTCATAGACAGATGGAAAATGATAGTATCCAACCATGACATGTATTTATCTATAAAATCAAGATGTATGAAGAACCTGAAGCCTAGAAAGCTAGTGTCTTTGGCATTGTTATCAAAGAGTGAGAGATATACTATAGGGAGAATTTAATAAAGAGGGAGATATATACTATAGAGGAAGATTATTTGAGGAAGAGAATAAAAATATTTGAATATGAAGAATGATACAAGAGGGTGTTTGAACTCAGAACTTAGAGGGAGTTTCTAAAATTCTATGGATAAGAATCAAAATGAAACTAAGGATATTGGTCACCCATGAAATTGAAATCTTTTAAATTGCATGGTAATAAATAGGGAGACTCTATTGATGTACTTGAGATATTTTAAGGCGTTGTCATCAATTCCAAAGAGGGATATTGTTGAAACTATTGAACCCTTGGTATTTGGTCTTCAATTGTTGTCATTGATGTCAACAATGAAATTATAATAAGCATATGGTATAGTTAACATAATTTAATTATTTTATTTTATTTCCTTCAATATTTTTCAAAACATATTCAAGACAAACACTTAAGTGTTCTGCAATTATGTTCACATTAGAAATTAGTTATAAAAAAATTAGTTTTGGTCTATTAGAAATTTGATAGGCTTACATGTTTGTTAGACCCAAACTATCATATCTTTTTGGAAAGGTCCTTGAGTTAGATAAAATGGGTTTTTGTTAGATTTTGCATAACACATGTAAGGAAAGAGACAATGTCTTATTAGCAGAAGTATTTACCAAATTGTTATGATAATTTTGGCACTTTTGAGCATTTTTTGTCTAATTGAAGTTTGGTGTATGTACCTACCTCAAAAATGTCAAATTTTTTGGTTTATAAGTAGAGGATACATTCCTCTAAAATGTACAATAGGTGGTGTTGACAGAAGTTGCAGTTTGTGGAATTCCTTGCAAAGCGAATAGTTTGCAAGCAAAATTTTAAGAACAAAGAAGAGGGTAATGATTTATGTTTCTATTTTCGTATTTGTGATTTGACAATCATTGCAAAAGTTTATCAGAGTTAGAAGAAGGGTTATATATTTCTTCTTTATTCATTCATATCAGTATATTTGAATACTTGATGCTTTGAGGAGAATAGAAGTATATTTTGCATTATGTTTTCAAGAAGTTGAAACTAGTGATTCATGATTTGTGTTGTAACATAGATTATCCTCTCATTTTATATCTCATTTTTTCATTTTGGAAGTCGGTGCTTCAAGTCTAAGGGATTGGTGTTCATTGAAATTGGTGTTTCTAAAACAAGGTGTTGGTGCTTCCTAGAGTTGTAGCTTTAAAATATTTTCCTAAGAGACCAATTAAGTTTTAGATTCAAAGTGGTTTTTTACCCTAAAGGGTTTTCAACATTAATATATTGCGTCACTTTTTTATGCATTATCTTTCGTGCTCATGTGTAATTTTTTTAAACTTGTGATTATTTCAAGTTTTGAAAAGTATTTTAAACCACTAGTTCACCCACCCCCTCTCACAATGGTGTTTGTATTCCAAAAAGTGGTATCAGAGAAAGCTTCCCTACATCAAGTTTAACAACTTTGAATAGATTTATACTTATCTTTTATGGCTCAAGATAGTTCTTCAAAGGTTCCTATTTTTGATGGATCAGATTATGCTTTTTGGGAAGTAATGATGAAAACATATTTATTATCTATTAATGTTGATTTTTGGGCTTCAATTGTTAATGGTTATAAAGTTACTAATACTTTACCTATAGATCTTAATGAAAAGAGGAAGTATGAAAATTATATGAAAGCTAAATTTGTTATACTTAATAGTTTACCTAAAGATGTTTTTGTTAAGGTAATGCATTATAGTTCTTCTAAAGAAGTATGAAACAAATTGAAAAACACATATCATGATAATGATAGAGTTCAAGAAGCCAAGATAAAACATTTGAAAGAAAGATTTGAAGAACTTAAGATAGATGAAACTATAAATGTCATAAGAGGACTTGGTAAATAAATTGATGATATTGATGTTGTAAAGAAAGTTTTGAGATATTTTCTTGATAAATTTGATTCTAAGATATGTTCTATAGAAGAAACTAGAGATATCTATTCACACTCAAAAGTGTAGCCCTAATTTTGAGCACCGTTAGAAAAATCAAGTCCCATAAATGCTTTTAATTGCATTTGTACCTGGCTGTACCTATGAGCCCCTGAGGTGTTTAATGTTTCTAACACCCTCCATTCAGTGCGTCCAATTGTTCCATGAAGTTAAATAATCATTCCGAGTCATTTGGCGAAGTCTTGCTTTCAGAAATTGTCAATCTTGCATTTTCACCAAAGTGTCAAAAAATGACAGGAGGCTATGTTTGCAACTGAATATCTTGCACCCAGAAAGGTTTTGTGATTTTTTGCTTTGGGAGTGTCTAGTGTCCATACCCAAGAACCTATGTTTCATATTTTGAGTTGTTTTGGGTTTGTTTGACTAGGTTTTGAATCCCTCAAAGTTGGTCTTTTAAATTTGTCATGCTGATGCACATTGCATATAATTCAGGGAAGCACTATTTGACAAACTATAAATTTTGACCAGTTGACCAAAATGATAAAATTCCTTTTGCATAATATTCTAGGGGTCAGACACTTCATGTGTTCCAGGTTTGAGCTTATGAAAAATCCATTTGATCAGTTTTCAAATGCGATTCCATTTGCAATTTCTAAAGTTTCACTGGTAGTCAGAAGTGCAGGTTGATTGGGAGCCCTGTTCGAGGTGTCATATCTTTGTGCCTGTGATTGGTAGGACCAAATGGTTTGTTTCCCTATGCTCTATACTAAAAATATTATAAGTATGTCAATTTTCAAGCCTTGACGAATCCGTCTTGACACTTTTCTAAGGTCATTCCATTCGTAAAAAATGATATTTCACTGATGTCCTATGTCCTGCAAATCCAGGTAGTCAACTTTGCACCCTTGCCAAATTTAGCTCGTGATTCATCATGATCCAAAACTATAGAGTCATACTCACCTCATGACAGAGATTTAATGCTCCAATTTTTGTCTTCCCATGTGCCCATTTGCCTAGTTTTCCGAGCCAAATCCAAATCCAGTTTGTTATTTTCTAACGTGTTTACTTGCAGATAATTCTGAGAATGCAACTTTGACGATGAATATCTTTTGACTGGGAATTTTTTATAAGACGAGATCTGATATGGTGAAAGTATGCGGAGAAAAGAATCAGTGTACCAATTTTTATAGCTTGGTTGTCTGTTCGAGTCAATTTTTAAAGCCAATCAAAGGAGCTCCTTGCATTAGATTGATAGTTTGCAAGAAGTGAAAATTAGTTTTAAAAGTTGAATCAATGATGCAAGTTATTTTTTCCCTCAATAAAGCTTTGATTCATATCCCTTTACAAGCCATCAAGTTAGCCATCCACTTGAACCTATATTGTTGGAGGTGGATTAGATTTACCACCTTGCATGCTCTACTTCTCCTGTACATTACAAGTGCAATCTTGTCAAGACAATCAAGACAAATGTGATGGGAACATTGAATATGCTTGGTCTGGAAAAACATATTAGGACCTGCTTCTTGCTCACTAGTACTAGTGAAGTTTATGGAGATCCTATTCAACATCCACAAATGGAGACATATTGGGGAAATGTTAATCCCATAGGTGTTAGAAGCTATTATGATGAGCGAAAGCTTACAGCTGAGACAACAACTAATTGAAGCCACAAGCATTTAGAAGCTCATGTCTCAAACACAAAAACACATTCAAAAGGTAGAGAAGCCACGATAGATGTGAAGACATCATGCAGAGTCAAAGGCATCATGAACAGCTATAACAAGAGAAACAATTCATGCCAAGATAGATCTATGGAAGGAAGGAGCTCATGTTGACCAAACCAAATAAGAGGAGGTGATTATAACTGAGGCAACATTTTAAGCATGCAACATATGAAGGCATTGACTGTGAAATAGAGATGGAGCAACATGAAGGCATAACAATGCTAGCATCTAATCGATCTTTAGATCTTGATGAAGCCATGCATAGGTTTATCATGTGTGTTAATGAGTTTCACCAGCTAGATCACTCACAATGATGCAAAATATGGAAGCTTGCATCAGAACGCCTCCGTATTGCTAAGAACATTGAATAGGAAAAGATATCATCAAAGATGCTGGTCACAAATGTGTGGTAGCTTATGGATGAAGCTATTTACGCCAAGAGGGTGCCATAAGTTGAAGACAATGTAAAGAGAGTAAGCTGCCAGTCAGAGTATAGAGGTAGTGATTTTAAAACAGAGGGATAGTTTCGACAGCAAAGATATAAGCCGCAGATTTGAAGAGAAGTCTGCACAGTTAAAAGAATATGTAAATGCAATCATCCACAACACAAAAAGACAAAGCTCCAGCCTGCAAGTAATAGAATGAAGCTCACACCACGCTAAAAAAAAGAAAAATTGCAGTCACAAGGAGGTGAAAAGTAATATCCCACATTTGCTAGATTGAGAGGTTCTTAAAAATTTAAATACCTTTTCACACAAAAGGCTAAATGAATTAAGAGAAGGCTTTTGGAAAGCTAAGCCCATGTGGTAGGGGCCCCATCCAATCTGACTTTAAATGCTGATGATATCAGCATGACATGGGGTGGGGTCAATGTGAAATTTTGAACAGAAATTCAAACATGATGACATGGTGGCAAAAAACCCAATTGCGCCCAGATGATGACAAGTGTCTCGATCGGAGGGTTATCATTTCCTCACCATGCAAAGATGCTCGCTAGTTAACTATAGCCAGATAGCGAGGCTGATCTGGTAGGGGTGAGGTGGAGCTGACATGGAAGCAGGTCTGGGTTGGGTGATGATGATGTGAATCTACTCAGGTGATGATGTGGTTGTCAGATGAGGTGGATGAATTTGATAGTGACACGTGGCAAAAGATGACATGTGTCATTATGTCGCTATGTCACTAATGACATGGCGATTGTTAAGTCAGATAGCGACATAGCGAAGGAGAATCATGAAGTGACATGTGACAAGTGGTCCCAGAGCACATGGTGACATGGCGGATGATATAGATCGAGAGTTCAATCAAGAGGTGACACGTGGTGCTAGTCAAACAAAAGTTGACCACGAATTTGGAGGGGATGCAAAAATAAAATGATTTAAAAATTTTTCATTTTAAAATTATTTTTCAAAAAATGATGCATGCAAACTCTTTTAAATTTAAAAAATGGGTCATTCTCTATAGTTCTGACCTTAGACATTTTTAAATTTTTCGAAATTTAAATTTATAGTTGCAGACCCTAAGAGTTCTAGCAGAGGAATCATTTTTCAAAATGAGATTCTGGGCATTTTCGAGAGGCTAGATATGCACTCCAATATATCGCCGAAATTGAGAGAAACCAAACTATCCAATTCTACATTTGATTTTTGCACAGGAAGTAGTTGGTTCATGCTATAGGAGGTTTTCTACCAGGTTCTTATCTTGCAACTATTTTTAGATATGGAAGTTCAGAAGTGTTTCCTAGCATGGTGATGACCTAAATTTGGTTAAAAGGCGATAAAAATTCAGTTTGAGTCGATTTCTGATCACATTCATTTAGTAAAAAGTGAGATTTAACTAGCATTTCAATGGGTAAATTAGATATTTTGGTGACTCAGCAAGGTTTCATCATTTCAACAGAGATATTTTGCAAGTTAGTAATAGAAAGTGATGAAACAAGATCATATCAGAATGGGAGATGGAAGGAAGAAGTTATTCAGTTACAGAGGATTGTATTTGAAATGGACACTTGTCACTTGAATATCAGATCTGAGATTCTTTCCTTTGCTATATCTTTCTATCTTTCATTCTTTCCAGGGGTTCCAGTTTTTGTTACTAAGAAACCAGTAGGTTCCAGTTCTGGGAAGAAAATTTGCACATTACTGTGAGACCATATTTTTTGTTCCAGTTTTGATGTTTTTCCTTGACTGTGATACCATACTTCAGCATATTTCTCTGATGTGAACAGCAAGTGTAAAAATAATATAGATAGTTTTGAGATGTTAAGTTGTTTCATGTTTTGATTTCATGCATCTGAATGTATATTTTCAAAGAAGATGAATACATATGAGCAGTAATTTCACTAGCTTCATTTTGTTTCTTGTCTCCTATCTCAACAATCTATAAGTCTTATGTGGTTTTGGAATAAAGATTTGAAACCCATTTGCATCCCTTTTAGGTCGTATATTTGATGTATTTTTCTGTTGGACCAAAGGCCCAAGTAAATGCTTGATATGTTTAAACAAGGTTACTGGTTATTTGAGAAGGATATTTTTGTGAGAATGAGACCTGAATGAACATTGATGTCTGAATCATGAGGTGGTTAGATAGATCTGATGTTTGGGTATACAAAATATGTCTTGATGTCATAGATGTATGTTTTGAATTCATGGGATTGTCCAATGGATTAGGCACTGATCAGTTATAGGATCACTTGTTATACTTCTGCATATTTGAGGATTTGTTGAAACTCAACATCAATAATCAAACGCTTTTCCCATTTTATGTTGAAGAGCTATAATAGAATGCCCTCACTCAGCTTATGAGATTCCTAGATCTACATTTAGCTACTATAGATTGATGTTATTTCATGAGTTATCAGGAGAAATAAGGGTTTTATCTACTTCATATTAGATTCAGTGTATGCTTTGACAACTGGTACCATATAAAGAATCTATAGGTCCACCCACCTAGGTTTTGTAGAGCTTGAAGAAGAAGAAGGGTCATGCCTTATAGTTGGCCTATTGTCAGGAATGACATGTTGAAAATGGGAGTTAGCTACCCCTAGACTTGTCAATTCCTTAGTGGAATAATTGAAAACCCTCCAACATTTTCAAACACCAACGATATCAACAAGTATAAAATGGAAGATATTCATGGAGCAGTTGTATCTTATGAAATGAGAAAGTTTGACAAGCATGAATCCACAAGATAAGAAGCAACATTCATGGTCAAAAATAAAGTGAAGCAAGTATCTTCAAAATTAGAAGACCTTGATGTTCTTGGAGCATATTTATCAAGGAAATTAAAGAAAGGATCAGGTAAATACAAAGGTAAAATTCCTTTCAAATGCTTTAATTATGGTAAAATTGGACACTTTTCATCTAAATGTCCTTCTAATAGTCATGATGAAGTAGATGATGAGAAAGAGAAATCAAGTAAAAAGAAATTCTATAACAAAAATAAATTTTTTAAGAAGAAGAAAACTTTGATTGTTGGTGTATTAGATAGTGAATCTAATAGTTTTTCATTCATAAATTACTCCTATTCATTTATATTTTCTCACACATGATCATATCATCTAGGTTAAGATATTATCTGTTTCAAATTGTTACATAAAGATTTTTCTAGATGCTTCCTTTTTTTGTCTCTTCATTTGAGTCATTGATCACAAAACATAGGGATCTACGATCCATATCATAAACACATAAAACTCTATGTAACAACCTCTATAAATATTAAATTTTCCTTCCATGTCATCTTGAAAATAGTTTACCTCAAAGTTTGAATCATTTCTAACTTGTATGTAAACTCTGCATTGCTCGACACTTATTGTCTCTGATACTCAACATTGGCACTGATGCTTAGTTTGTACTATGCTCAACACTTCTATGCTTGAACTAATAATTAAGTGTTGATTTTATATTTTATAGAAATACTTGGCATCTACATACTTTCTTAGCTCCTATAGAGGTCGATACATACATACTTATGTACATGAATCAACCTATATAGAGTAGCTCAGTCACAGTGATGTCTGTCTAACTCTCCCTAGTAAATGACTAATTGTTTGGCAGTAATAGACAATAGTAGTTAGAGATTAAAACACTCTTGAATGAACTAAGGGCTGAAAAGGAACTAAATGAAGGAATATTCAAGTCATAAGAAAGTGTGTATCAATTATGATAGAACCCTAAATAGAATGAAAGGCACTAATGGGTTAAGGTATACTAATCAAGGAGAATCATGACAAAAAAGAGCACATAAGAGAAAAAGGCCTGCATGCAACAATTCTGGAAAGGTAGCTCATACATCAAATGTTTTTTGGATAAATAATATACAACCCAAATTCAAAGGTCATTGTTATAATTGCAACAAGTATGGTCACAAAGTTAATGAATGCAAGACCATATCAAAGTTTGTGTTGATAATAGATTGAAAAGAGATTGTTGAAGAAGAAGATTGTAAAGATAGAGATTATATGTTTCAATCATTGTTTTGTCACTAATGTTAAACCTCCTATTTTTCTCGTAAGACAACTGCTTATATGATTTAAGTACTATCACTTATTTTATTAATGAAGAGGATGTGATCAAAAGATATAGCAATAACACCTAGAGGAAATGTTGAGTTATGATTATGTAAAGGAGTATAAGAATCAATTAAGACAATGATAACATGATGTATTGATAATATACTTAAGGTTAGAAAGGTTGGATACACTAAGAAAGTTTAGAAGAACAAGTTTCACAAAATTTGTTTGCCAAGCTTGACCAAGTGGATAGTAGGTGCCGAGAAAAGTTAGTGCAAGCCGAGCAGAAAATAAACTAGAGTTGAGTAAAAGCAAAATTCTAGTGAAAGCTGAGTGAAGAGTGAATGCCAAGTAAAGTTTAGTTGATGTTGAGCACCAATGAACTTTAGTTGATGCCGAGTGATTTTATAGAGGATGCTGAGTAACACAATATGTGCCGAGCATCATAAGATAGTTAATGCCAAGTTGCTGCATTATCTTAAAGATCATGGATTCAATGAATTTGCACCAACAAGTTTTTTTTTTTGGATTATGTGAACCAAAAGAAAAGGATGATGAGCTGGTGGCACAAAATTTAAAGTAAGCCATTTTTAGGTGAATTCAAAGAGGATTCAAGGAGAAGTTTCTAGAAGAGATATGAAATATGGGGTAAATACATTGTATCTTACCTAATCTATCCTAACCCTGAATTGGATTATGGAGAATGAGTGGCAAAAGATTTTAATTTCCTATTTATAGGAATGGCTACTCATGAAGCAAGTTTTTCATGTGTGATAACCTAAGGAAGAGAAGGAGTTAAGAGTTTTGCTTCATCATGTGACCTTGGGAAGAGTTTGCATTGGCATGTTTAAGTAAGAAGGCTTAAGGGTACAAATTCTTGAAGGGTGATCAAGCTATTAGAGCTATAATGGGTGAAGGTAAAGTAGAATGGAGGATTGAAATAATGATTTGTAATCTACAAATAGAGTTGTAATTTTTGATCAGATCAAGCCTTACTATTACTCTCTAACAATTGTATTAGTCTAGGGTAAAATCCTTTGGATTAAGGTTGACCTAATAGTCATTTGTAAATCCTTTAACCGGGTGACATTCCAAGTGAATGGTCTAAAGTCCTCTAACAAGGCCCACTCTTAATAGGGTGATTGAAATCCTTTAATAGGGTCACATCTAATAGTGTGTATTGTAACCTTTAATAGGGTTGGTCCTTTTATATGTCATCACTTCCAAAGAGTGAAAAAGAGTAGCATGTTACTGGTGGTTTTTCCCAAATTGGGTTTCCACATAAATCATTGTGTCAAATGTGTTGTTGAATTTGTTATGTTTCATGTTTACATTTCTCCAAGTTGATTTGATAGTAACCTACAAGTTTTAAGTATTTGCATAATCTTATGGATTCATGCATGATGATAAATGTTTTATGGGTTCACTAAGATGTGAAAAGTTTTATTTATACATCTAGACTTTAGATAAATGATTCTCCCCCACCCTCTTAGTTATTCTAAAGAATTCCAACAATTGATATCAGAGCCATCTACTTAAGAGGACTAGTTTGAAGCTACTAAATGCACAAAGATCAAGATGTCAAAAGAAGATGTACCCAAGCTTAATAGAGATAACTTTCCTGCATGGCAAATTTTGATGAAGCTACACCTTGGAGGACTTGGAGATCATGCACAATCTACCATTTCTACTGAACATATTGATCCAACTAGAGCCCTAACTGCTGAAGACATGAAAAAGAAGAAAGAATACAACCATGAAATATTGGAGATTGCCTTTTCCCTAAGCTATGCTGAATTTGATGTTATCAAAGGTTGTAACACTACAAAAAAAATGTGGAATGCCTTACACACCATCTATGGAGGAGACACTAATGTTCAAAGAGCCAAAGCTAAAAGTATCAGAGGTAAGTTTGATGATATGAGAATGGAAGAAGGTGAAAATATTTCTCAATATGTTGCAAGGATAAAAGAAGTTGTTAATGCAATAAGATGAGCTACTAGTCATATTGAAGATAACACTGTGCTAAGAAAAGTTTTGAAAATACTAGTGCCTATTTATGCTATTAGAGTTTTTACAATTCAAGAAATGAGATGTATGCCAAGAAATAATCTAACCCTTAAAGGTCTAGTAGGTAGGCTCACTAATTTTGAGCTTTCTAACTTTGATAATTACAAACCTGAGAGTCTTGAATCTACTTTCAAAGCCAAGTTGTTATTGAAGGATTCTGATGAGAAGTAGAAGAAGAAGAGAAAGATAAAATTTGTGTCTAGTGGTAGTGATATAGATGAGGAAGATGTAGAACAACTTAAAGCACTACTGGCGAGAAGAGTCAATAGAGGTAAAGGCAAGTTCAAAGGTAAGTTACCTATCATTTGTTTCAATTGCAATGAGGTTGGTCATATTGCTGCTAAATGTACATAGAAGAAGAACTATAGAGGTGGTGACAAGTACAAAAGTAGAAGAGATGATGACAACAATGATTACAAAGATAAAGGCAAGAAGTCTTGCTATATTGTTGAAGAGGAAACAAGGGATGATTATGATGAACATGATGATGAAGTGGTGTATGTTGTAATGAAGGAAAAATTTGATGAAGATGAGGCAATTTCACTTGTGACTTGTGCGACAAAAAATGATAAATGGATCATTGACAGTGGGTGCTCACATCATATGATTGGAGAAAAAAGTAAGTTCTTTACCTTAAATTGTTATGATGGAAATGGTGTAAGATTTGGTAATGATGTACCATGTTTGATAAAAGGAAAAGGTTCTATCAAACTCATAGATAAGATTTTATGTGATAATAATTACTATGTTGAAGGTCTTAACTATAATCTTTTGAGTGTGTCACAACTGAATAATTCAAGAGGTAAGGTTGAGTTTGAAAATAAAATTGCTAAGATATATGATACTAATAGAAAAATAATTAGAAAGGGTGATCAAACTAGGAGTAATCTATACTATCTTGACATAGAGAATGCTATTTCTCTAGTTGTCAAAATTTGATGATGTATGGCTATGAAAAAAGAGGTTATGTCATGTTAATTTTGATAGCTTGGTTAGTATCAATAACATGAAGAAAGTTAGAGGTTTTCCTAAGTTTAAGAAACTTGATAATATAATGTGTAAACAATGTCAGTTAGGAAAAATGACAAAGTCAAGTTTTAAGAGTAAAACTCATACTTCTAAAGAAATAGTAGAGATTTTTCATACTAACTTGTGTGGACCAATTGATGTGCAAAGCTACAAAGGAGACAAGTACATTATGTTGTTTGTTGATGATTATTCTAGAATGATGATAGTTATGTTTTTGAAATAGAAATTTGATGCTTTCTAAATATTTAAGTGGTACTTAGCAAGAGTTGAGAAGGAAACATGTAAAAGTCTCAAATGTTTGAGATCAAATAGAGGAGGAGAATTTATATTAAATGAGTTTGAGATGTTCTATAATGACAAAGGAATCAAAATATAGACATCTACCCCTAGAACCCCTCCACAAAATGGAATTGTTGAAAGGAGAAATAGATCTATAATGGACTATGCTAGAACACTCATGATGGAGAAGAATGTTGCTTTGAAATACTAGTGAGAAGCTATAAGTACAACTGTCTATACCTTTAATCATGTACAATCAAGAAAGGTACTCATTCAACACCTTTTGAATTATGGTATGGATACTCACTCAATGTGAAATATTTTAAGGTATTTGGAAGCAAATGTTACATTCTTAAAGATTCTACGAATGGTAAACTTGATGCAAAAAGTCAAGAAGTTATATTCCTAGGTTATTCCACAAGAAGTAAAGCTTATAAGTGTTAAAATACTAACACTAACAAAGTTGTAGAAAGTGCAAATGTAAATTTTGATGAATATACAAAAGTATATGAGGTTGAACCTATGAGAGAACCAAAAGAATACAAATCATTTGCATACTTTTATGAAGGTATGCCTAATGAAGAAGATCCTACAAATCAAGCTACAAACCAATAGCATGTTTTAGTGACTTCAAAGTCACATATTATGAATGTCGAGTTGCATTCAAGAATCGAGCTACATTGAGATGATGAGTTAAAAAATAAAGTAAGAGAACATTATGATTCTAAGATTAGTGTACATGAAAGAGATGCTAAGATTCCTAACAAATATGTACACAGTAAATCTAAAGCTGGAAGGAAAAATGAAGAAACAAGGGTTGAACTGAGATTGTCCAAATATGTCAAAAGACATCATCCTGCTGCACAAATTATTGGAGATAAAGATGCTAAACCAATGGAAAAAAATAGATTGAGAAATGATATATGTTTGTTGAGCATGAAAACCAAAATTAGTGAGAGATGCATTAGAAGATGTGGACTAGAGTAAAGCCATGGAAGAAGAGATTGAACAAATTGAAAAAAACAAAACATGTAGTCTAGTTCTTAGACTAGAAGACAAAAATGTGATTAGCACCAAGTGGGTATTCAGAAACAAGCTAGACAAAAATGAAGTCACAAAGAAAAAAGAAAGATTAATTTGCAAGGGATATGCACAAGATGAAGGAATTGAATATGGGGAGACATTTTCTCCTATTGCTAGGTTGGAAGGAGTAAGAACTCTACTTGCTTATTCTGCATACAAAGGTTTCAAAGTTGATCAAATGAATGCTAAATCTGCATTTCAGAATGGCATATTAGAGGAAGAAGTCTACATAGAATAGCTAGAAGGATTTGTTGATGTTAAGAATAAGAACATGGTATGTAGATTACTCAAAGCTCTTTATGGTTTGAAACAAAGCCCAAGAGCATGGTATGAGAGACTTCACAATTATCTTGTGAAGATTTAATTTGAAAGGATTGATGATAGCAACAATCTACACATGAAAAGAGAAAAAGGTAAAATTATTTTACTATCAAATTTTGTTGTTGATAATATCATATTTGTAGGTCAAGATGCTTTATGTAAGGATTTTGTAAATTAAATGAAGCAAGAATTTGAAATGTCTATTTTTGGAGAGATCAAATTCTTTGTGGGTTTGCAAATATATCAGATGAATAATGGTATATACATCACTCAATAAAAGTATGTAAAAGAAATATTGAATTTTTTTGGATTGGAGGATTCAACACTAGTAACTACACCTATGGTGATAAGACACAAGTTGTCAAAGAATGATGATTCAGCTGAGGTGAATCAAACATTGTATAGGTCTATGATTGGAAAGCTGCAATGTGTAGTACATAGAAGACCTGACATTGCATTATCTATAGAGATAGTTGCAAGATTTTATGCTAATCCTAGGGAGAATCACTTGATGGCTGTAAAGAGAATAATGAGATATCAAAAAGGAACAAAAGAGTTTGGTTTATACTATAAGAAAAATGAGAAATTTGAATTAAGAGCCTATATTGATGCTGATTGGGCTAGAAACATTGATGACAGAAAGAGCACCAGTGAAGGAGCATTTTTCTTAGGCAAGAGGCTCATTACATGGACTAGCAAGAATAAAGCTGCACCTCACAATCTACTACTAAAGCTCAATATGTTGCTACTACTGTAAATTGTACAAACATTGTATGGATCAAATAGCTACTCAAAGGAATGAAGGAAGAGATCATAGACCTAGTTGACACTTTATTGTGATAATACAAGTTCTATAAATATATCAAATAATCTTGTGATGCACACAAAGACTAAGGATATTGCAATCAAGTATCATTGCTCTAGAGAATTAGTTCAAGAAAAAGAGGTAAAGATGGAATATGTTAACCCAAAAGAAAAAATTGCTGATATCTTCACGAAAACATTACCTAAGGATGCTCATGAGTATCTAAGAGGTAAAGTACGGAAGATACCCCTATCAAAGGCTATCTAAGTAACAAAGGGAGTGTCCTGTATCAAACAAGCTAATTTCCATATGTTACAAATTAATGTAGTGGATCCAACTTTAGGAGCTTCTTGAAGTAATCAAAGTCCTGGAACTAAATATCAGGCACATTCAAGATGAAAGAGAGAGAAACCAAAAATTTTTATATCTACATGTTAAGATGACAAGTTCTTGGCCTAAGTCTCTGGCATTTTTATCAAAGAGGGAGAGATTGACTAATCAAGAGGGAGATATCAAGAGATTGTTGTCAAAGATATGGGAAGTTTTACTAATCTTAGAGGGAGATAATTGTTGAAGGAGATGGTTGTTGATCAGGAGATATACAAAAGAGGGACATCTACCTAGTAATAGGGAGATACAAGAAGAAATTTAGAGGGAGTTATAAGGATGATTCAACAAATTTTTATAACCTATTTAGAAGATGCAAGTTGTTGATAGAGGGAGAGATTTCAATAAAAGGAATTATTTTCTTTTTGGTATTTTGTTGGTCTTACTATATAAGCTAGTCATTTTGGTTGAATAAATGTGCTTTCTATTTGGTTGATTAGTTTTTTTTGCCATCAATGCCAAAGAGGGAGATTTTTGATAATAGATTGATAAGAGATTGTTGAAGAAGAAGATTGTAAAGAGGGAGATTATATGTTTCAATCATTGTTTTGTCACTGATATCAAACCTTCTATTTTGCTAGTAAGACAATTTCTTCTATGATTTAAGTACTATCACTTATTTGATTAATGAAGAGGATTTGATCAAAAGAAGTAACAATAGTGTCATGCCCAAACTACAAGGCAAAAACACACAACAATTTTCTTTTTTAAATTTTCTTTTTTAAATTTTTTTTAACTCAATCACCATTTTTATTGGCAAACTTGATTCAAAGGCTCAGTTGGGAAAGAACAAGGATGAAAACTCGGCTTCGTTGCCATTAAAAAAAAGTTTGAAATACAAATTTCATATGATTTCAATCCCAAATTTTAACAATTTAATTGAATTTTCTTCATGACCCTCATCAAGGGATTCATAACAATTTTTGCAACACATTTCCAGAACCGTGGAGAGAACAAAAATTTGATCAGGTGTCAACAAACATGACCAAGAAACAATTCAAACATGCATATTCATATAAGGTTTTCACAATAGGATTC